>VXBZ01009878.1:525323-617124 GCA_013399135.1 Heliornis fulica | reverse complement strand
TGGCCCGGGGCGCTTCCCCCGCGGGCCCCGTGTGCGCCCGGCAGCGAGAGGGGAGGGCGGGTGTTAGTGCCCCGTGCCGCGCGGGATGGTTGTCGGATTTGGGCTTTTTAATTATTATTATTTTCTTCTTTTTTTTCCCCCTCTCCCCCTCACAGACGTGAGTAGGGCGCCTTCAGCTTTGGGTCCACACCCGGCCGCCAGCGATAACCTCACGGCAGCGTGCTTGGAGGGGGTAACTGACCGGCCTGCCTGTCCGGGCCGTATCCGTGCGATCCGTGTCGCGGGTACACACCGAGGGCAGTGCTGTGGCGCCTGATATTCCCCTTCTCACGCACCACCCTGGGTGTGGGCTGCTCCCCGCTTAGTCGTAAAGTAGCGACTCAAAGGTGCTGCTTGGACAGTGAACTTCCTCTCAAATGTCCTCAAAACGCCTTTTGCAGCGCCACCGTTCCAGAGGTTGATCCGCCACAGAGACCAGTGTTAGCAGTGGGCTTTGATTCGTTGCAGTAACGTGTAGTGTAATGTGGCACTGAGCGATGCCGTTCTGTTTTCCCCAGACCAGTACCCCACTTGTGACGAGCAGCAGCTCTTGTAACAAGCCTGCTGATGAGTTAACACCAGAGGTAGGGTAGCTTGGACTAAGCAACAGGCAAAGCTGTACCAGTCGCAGTGGGTTTTATAAGAACGATTTGGTGTCCAGCAGGAACTCCATTTCATATTTTGTGGAAGTGAAGTCATGGTAGTTACAGTGCTTCAATCATCGCAGGTCCCTTCTGTTGCTCCTCAAGTCTTTTTTTTATTATTATTATTTCTTTTTCCTTTTGTTTTAATTCCCCAACTTTCACAATAGCTGCAGTGGGAAGTGTCCACCTGAAGAATTTTGTTTGTCCTGGTTTTACTTTAGATCTGAGCAGGCTTCAGGAGGCTTGTTAGTAACTGTGTTGGAGAGTATGTCTCTGATAATGGTGTGCTCTGTTGTCAGAAACCTTAACAAAACCTTTAAGTGAGTCTAATTAAAGCAGCCTTTGATAATGGCAATAATAAAGGATTACTTTAATTTACACTGTAATGAAAGGATTGTGGCGTTAAACATGACGGGAAATAGTGGAACTACTTTTTCAGAGCAGATAGAAGTTGCATGCTGGGCTTTCACAGTCTTGGTGAATGTCCAAGTGATCCTCTTTCACACCATCAGCATGAACTTCAGAAGTGAGGTAGGTCCTCCCTCTTCTGAGACACACTTGCGTAATGGAGTTATCCTGTTCAGTGTTTCCAGTGTGTGTTTCTTCTGTAAATGTAGCAGAGATGCCCCCAAAGCTGATCATTGGGGGAGATTGAGCCTGACATGTTTTGTGGTGTCTGAACACCAAGCTTTGGGCTGGAAACTTTGTTGGGTTGGTTGGTTTCCCCATGGAGTTTCTTTTGCTGTGCTTCGTTTCTTGGTGTCTTGTCTGTTAAGCCTGGATTGTTCCAGAGACATGAAATGACAGCTTCTTTTTCAGAGCACGATTCTAGATACCAATAGGACTGCCCTCCTCAAGTAAACAGGTTGCCAGCCTGTGAGGAATGGTGTGGTATGATAGACGTGTCAGTAGGACATATGGCTTTACAATGCAGGTTAATCACCAGAGAGCCTCATGTCACTTCTCCACTTTCCTGCTGCAGGTTCTGGTTTTATTTTCTGCAGTTTGAAGAGCTTTGTATTTATTTTTATGGGAGTCTGGATGAAACCTGAGTGTTATGGTTTTGAGGGGAACCTGAAAAGGAAAAGTAAGCAACCAACCCCCCCCACCCCCAAGTTTAAGGTAAACAAATTAGAGCCTTGAAGTTACGTTATGTTTAATTTTCTAGACATCCAGTGTTACAGTGAACAGGCATGTGAAGTGGCTGAAATAGGACTAGAACTGTATACATTTAAATGTTGAGAAACAAGAATGAGGTGAGAATCAGCAACCTTAGAGCAGGATATAATACGTGGCTGTCGCAGCTGGGACTCCTGCTGCTTCTGTGTATTATAGAGAAGATGCCATAATAACAAACAACAGATAAGCAACTAAACTGTGGATTCCGGGTTCACTTTTCAGCTCTACCTAAGTCTTCCTAACTTTACAATGAAAGATTCAGAAATTGGAGCCAATTACCATAATCTGTGGTGGTTTGGTGGGAGCATGTTCTACATCAGACAGTTAAAAGGTTTTATTGCTATTAGGAGCTTGTTAATGTCCTTGATAATGTCTCTAGTTGCTTTGTAATGTCTCTTGTTGAAGTATAGAATTCTTTTATCTTCTTATTACATTATGCAGAAACTTGAATTGAAACGATATTTGCAGGAACATTTAAAGTAGTGCATCAATCAGTTTCAAAGAAGGGAAAATGTTCTCAGAATAGCTTATAAAAGGATAACTGTCAGTTTTATTTTGGATGAACAAAGAAACCGACGTAAAAAGCACTTTATTGTAAAAGCACACTGTGCAATTCAATAAATATTCCATATAAATATAAAGGAAAAGAAAGTTCATAATTATCTGATGACTTGAATGTAATTTAAGTAATACTTCCAGAATATCGCAAGTGGTGAAGCACCTTCTTGTCTGTGTCTTCCTACCCCCAGATCAAGTCCTCAGTAGGAAAGAGCTTAAATCGTCTTGTTAATGATTTGAATGGATAAAGTATGGTTATGATTTAACATTATCTTCCAGGAGCGTAAAGCTCCTCACAAACCACCTCACTGCATTAGAGAAACAGCAGCAGCACCTTCCCTTGTTTTCCTTGGTTTTGGGGTGGTTTTTTTCCTTCCCCAAACATGATTTCTTGTTATTTGTTTTCCCTCTAGCATTTTGTACCTGCTTTAGCACAAGGTTATTTGACTATTTATACATTGGGATTATAAACCTTCTATATAACTCGGCTATAAAGCACTTGCACGTGGTGTTATTATCCAGGAAAACAGTTGCAAATAGCATGCTCCCTGAACCAGGAGTAGCTTGCTAGACCACACAAAATATGGCATGTTGCAAATCCTGTCTCGTAGCCTGTAAACCAGAAGCAGCTCCCCCCGCCCGGTCTTTATTTTCTAAAAAAAGGAATTAAAAAAAAAAAAAGAAAAAAAGAAAGAAAATGCTGAAGGCTGCACAGGGAGAGTTGCAAATGTGCTGCTCATGCAGCAAATGCTTCCCAGAGAAATTTGAGTGGGCTTTGCCCTTTAGATCTGTTGTCTTTTCAGAATCCAGGGTTCACCCCCCAACTTCAACGGAGCAGACGGTTTCCGTTTAGTAATTGTGTATTACTTTCTGGAGAGTTTATAAGGCAAAGAAGTAATTGAATACTCAGATTTATTTTTTCTTAAATTATTCTGGTAACTAAATTCTGTTAACAAAGGAGATACATACGTACATATTTTATATCCTGAAAGGGTAAGCAGTGTACACCTGCATTATTAAACTGTTTCTTATAAAACATATCTATAACTTTGAAAGGAGCATTTATTTTTATTTAATAATTATAGCAAAATAAACCCACCTTGCTCATGCTCTGTTCTCTACTCTCAGCTTCAACCGAGGTACGCTTTTAAACTCGCAGGTGGTTTTTGAAATTACATGCTATTAAAAAAACCCTTTGGGTTTTAAGGGCTTATAATAGTGGCTCCAGTGAAACCTGCTATAATTGATCAATCAATTCACAATATTCGTGAGGTATTTAAGCTGAAATTGTATTTCCATGATACATTTTCCTACATGGGACATCCCTCCTCTAGCTGCTGCCCTTTATTTCTGTGGCTATGCAGGAGCTCTGAAAGGGGGGGAGATGGACCCAATGGCCGTTGTGCACCACAGCTCCCACCCTTTGCTCCCCTGGTCTCTCTGGGCAGAAGCCTGCCTCTCTTGGCACAGGTGTCATCACAACAGCCCCCCAAAGAGTTTATTTAATAACACTTCGTGCAACTTCTGGAGAGGAGCCTTTGTAAGTTACTGAGCCCTTGAGAAAGCAATAATTTACAGTGAGCGAGTTGGTGGGCTGCACGCATCTGCCTGGGAAAATAAAGGTGGTTCCCATGGCAACCTCCACACGCTGTGTATGTAACATACGTTGCTGGTGGGGCCAGGGCTTCATGCGAGGCAAGCCCTCCTTGACCCCCGCGTTGTGGGGTCCATGCCTCCTGCCACTGCGTGGGCGGGCTGGCAGGCGTCTCCATCCCTGCCTTGCCCCTCCCAACCAGCATGGTCTTTCCTTCAAAGCGTGAAAAAGTCAGCCCTATGTTAGAAACCCCAAACACCCAAGGCAAAAAACCACCATAGTTAAAAACAAAACAAAACAAAAAAAAGCAGCACAGCAATTGTAACCAAGCCCACGATAATTTTGGGATCTTCTTGCCAGAAGGGACTGTCCATCTAGTCAGCTCTTCCCTTGTTACTTGCCTCAGATTTATTTGGCCTGAGGCAGCATGAAGGGTGAGTAGGGGACCAGTGGTGCTTTCTCTTGGAGCACACATCTGATACCTGATCTGAGAAATACATCGGAACCACGTCATAAAAGCAGCTGATACTGTATCAAGCATCTGTTCTGGGTTACGATGATAAGCGTGATGTTGGCTGCCCTCGTTTTGCAGAGGGTACCAGGTAACTGGACTCAGTGCTGTTTCAGAGCAGGACATTGGTTTGGGATGTCACTGAGCTCTGCTTTCCACCTAAAAATGCAAGAGAAGTGAAATACAGACTGGTCTCGAGGAGACAGCGATCAGGCGTTTCTAATCCGGTATGGTTCAAACAGCAGAGACCTGTGGCACATAAGGAATTATACAAACATGTATAAAATTGTGACTGGTTGAGGTGGAATACCTCCTGTAACATGTAAGCCTTTAAATAGCTCTGAAAAGAAGAAAGGAGGAGGAATCAGGCTGTTCTAGACAGGAGCATTTTCAGATAGATGCCAGGAGGAGCAGGAGTTCTGAATAACTGTGACAAAGGCAACAACAAGATAGAGGTTTGCATGGAGCTCGGAAAGTTGCTCTGTCGGAGGAAACACTGTAGCTTGGGCAGCAATAGTGTGAACCGTCAAGAGCCTTAAAACTGAAGGGTGCTTCTTGTTGGACTGCACAAAAACCCAAAAGGTACCTGTGTAGCAGTGGCAGCGACACTACCAAGCCAGGAACGAGAGACAGACTCTTCCCCCCAGGTACCAATTCCTAAATTGAAATGGAGGGCAGGCAAAGGGAGGGAAACGCCTAAACTGAGGAGCCTTTCTTGATGCTGCTGCGAATAGTGCTGCTACAGGTGTGACCTGACCTCAGGTACAAAACCTCTGGTGCAGGTAGCGAGCATCATGGTGCTGTGACAGAACGTGGCTCAGTTCCAATGGCAGCAGAGGAGTGATGCCTTGGCAGAAGAATTGAGTGGGAAGTGACAGCTCTTTCTGTAAAGAAAGTGGAGAGTGCCTAAGAGTTAAAATAGATTCTTCTCTGAAATGCCCATGTAGCTTCAATAGCTCCACAGGAGTTTTAGGATTACAAATGACAGCAAAATTTGTGCCATTCTGCATAATTGTGTTCGCTACAAAGAAAGTTTCCTACACCTCCTTGCAAAGATGGTACTTTCATTAGGAGGAAAATAATTTCAAACTGACATTGCTTTGTGCCAGGGATTAAAAAGGTCTAACAAGGAGTTCTAAAAAAATAATGAAGCATTTACATTGAATCCTTTGGTTTTACAGGTAGAATAATGACTCAAAAATAAAAGAGATTTTAATTGGTAAAGGGAAGGGGAAACATCTTAGTTCCTGACTTGTCACTATGTTCATTCTCTCTCGTAGCTCCCACCATTTTCACTGGCAATACATAGAACTATATTTGTCTCTAGCAAGGTTCAGCTCTGTTAAAAAACAATCCCATTTTACCCCTCTGCTAATGTAAGATTTCAGCTGTCCTCAACGTGGGTCTGATAGGCAAGGCCAGACCCGGAACGTCTCAGTTTGGCAATGGCTCAATCCCTTGTACTTTCATTAATATAAATGTAGTCAGGGGCAGCACGCTTTGGAAATGCCACCTCCTTTTGCCCCGTCGCTGCCTAGAAACTCTGTGTGATCGTTTGGTTGCCGTAGCTGGAGCATGCAGACCCTCTGTGCTCAGCTTACAGTTCCGACTGCCATGTATGGACATTTCTAATTACTTTGGAGGCGCTCCATTTTGTAGTGCATGCATAATTAGTTAGTTATTTACATTTTATTTTAGCATCTTTTCTAGCCGGTGCACTAATGAAATCCCGGTGTGACATCGGAACCTTCCCGTTGAAGTGGGTCTTCCCTTCAGGGATCAGCCACCCTTTTAAATTAATGAGCTGCTGTAGAGAAATCACTTTGTGATTTTATGTGCAGTGTCTGCGAGGAGATTTATAAATGGCCGGACTCTTTTCTTAGAGCCCGATCCAAAATCTGTTGAAGTGACAAGAAAATCCCCCAGTAGTATTGTGTGCTTTGGGTCATCTCTTCTGTGGATTTTTGATTTCATGTCTTTACAATAACTCGGCACAGGAAAAGGGTCCTTCAACCTTCGTGCACATGCACAGAAGCAAAGTGGGAAGGAAACGATGGGTGCAAAAAGCCACCGAGGCCCATGGGATGGGCTGTAGGTAAGAATTAGTAACACCTTATTATTAACAAAGAAACATGTTTTTCATCTGAAGACTGAGGAGAAGATAGGAAATACAATTGCACCAAGATTAGCCTCCCACAAAAGCAAGGAATTATTTTAGTTAAAAACTTGGAAAATTTTAATCTTAACTTTTTTATTTTTTAGTTAGAGAACCTGTGATAGCATTAGTAAAACTTTGAGCAACATCTCCAATGTCTCTCTCTGCTCACATCCAGCACATCCTGGGTGTTTAAAGTGTAATTGAACAAAAATAAAAAAAAGGAGAAAGAGAGAGAGAAAAGGTGTTGCTTAGCAACAGCCTCATTCAAATGATCAGAAATTGGTGTACTTGCTGGAATTTGGGAGACATCTCAGGGAGCTTGCCAGGTACACAGGCTAAAGAGAGAAAGCAGCCCATGCCCAAAATGGAGAAGGAAACCCCTACTGCAGTGGGTTTAAGTATGCACTCTTGGTCCAGGTGGGCTTGAAACGCACTTCCATTTGCCTTGGTTAAGCACATTTGGGATTCCTTGGCAGTTCTTTCGGTAATAGAGGACTTGTTTTGTGGCAGGTAGACTTTGCCTTGTGATGTTCTTAAATGCCTGGTTTGAGGCACATTTATCTCCTCTCCCCTCAGTGTAGAGAAGGAAGCCCGTCCTGAAGACATAACGTTCCCGTTGGCAGAGCAGGAGGACCTACTAGGTGATGTGTTTGCGGCGCCAACTTCTGCCTTATGTTTTCCTGCCTGAATTCCCCTTTGAGAGCCCAACTCAGTGTGGAAAAGGAGCAGAACCTCAGAGTGTCTACACCTGTCTGTCTGGGCGAGGAGTAAGTGGAAAGGACCTGGGAGAGAAGGGCTTGAGAGTGACCATTCCTAAGTGAAATCCCGTGTGCTCTCTCTGTCCTATGAGAGGCAGCCCTTGTGCCTGGAACCTGGGAGAGCAGCGAGGGATTGGCACAAAGCATGGTGGAAGGCTGTCTCATGGTGTTTTGGTGATGAGCTACAACTTCAGGTGCTTTTTGTCACCACCTAATACTGCCACTGTGTTGTGAGCTCGTAGGTTGAGCACCTTGCTGTTAGGCTGCCCTGCGATAGCTGTTGTGTGACTTGTTTGTTGGGCACTTTTTTTAAAGTTTGGAGTTTCCCTCCCTTTCCATGGTGTTTTAAGGAAGGAGAGAGAGTGACTCAGTTGTTGATGTACTCTTGGTTTGCTGTTCAGCAGCCTGGGGAGGGCTGTCGAGCCTCCACACATCCCTAGGTCAGGCAGGATGAAGAGAAGCTCAGGGATTGGCACTCCAAGCACCCAGGCTTCAGAGAAAGCAGCACGAGGCTGTGTGTTGTCCTGGTGTCACGGGCTAACCACACTTCTGGTCTCCCCAGTATTACTGGGGATTTCTTTCATATCGATGTAAATAGTACTGGTAGGGCTGGTTGTCCTTCTGCCTGGAACCCGACGGGTGGGGTTCCGTGTGCTGCCAGAGCTGGAGCATGTTGCCTCTTTGTGGCAGCATCGCCTTAGGTATATACACTCGTAAGGTGCAGGGAAGGAGCTGCAGGAGCTTGCACAAAACACCACCTCTGTTTTGACATGGACCCTTGCTTTACACCTGCCGGTCTTGTCACTTTTTGGGAAGGGCTGCCTTTGCCATGCAGCTCCAATTAAGAAGACCTGCAAAGGAAAAAAAGTCATTTTCCCCTAGTGCCTCTTGAGGGAATAGCTGAGGGAGAAGAAAAGTGACCGAGGCTTACCAGCACTCGGAGGGAAACTAGTTAAAATTCTGTGCCTTGTTCCCTTTGCAGGGAGAAAAGCCCATCCCCACATAGACAGACTTGCCAATTCATTTGCAGAAACAATTATAAAAACAATTATAAAATGCAAATATTTATGAATCACTGTATATGTTGTAATCTTATTTCCAAAACAAACATTGCTTTGTACTGTGGTTCCTAAGTGCTGTGAGTTGAGAGGTTTTCCAGCATTTATCCCACTTTGAGCCAGGAGTTGCAGGGAATAAATGCTGGCAGTCAGACTGGGGTTTGATGTGGGGACCCGTGGAGCACCGTGTACTCCTGGCAAGTTGTCTCCATGCAACAATTGTTTTTAAATAGATTCAAATTAGAATTAAAACTTAGGGTTTTTTTTGTTTGGGTTTTTTTTAAGTTTTTGTTGTTGTTGTTGTTTTTGTTTTAATTGTTATTTAGGCAAATGTCTTAGCCAAGCCAGTGGTAGCTTTTACATTAAATGTGGCCTGTAAGCCTGGGTTGGGCTCTCTGCACAGGCTGGGCTCTGTGTCGCAGTTGGGAGCCTCCTGTCCATGGCTGCTGCTGTGGCTTTTGTGCTGTGGTGGCATGTGGACTGCAGGGTGTGAGAAACACAAAGCACACTGAGATGGCTCGAGGTAGAAAGAGCTCCCAGGGGAAGGGAAGGTGGGAGGTAGGCCAAGGGGACCATGGGGGGTTAGGACCTCAGCACCCATGTGGTGAACCCCTTGCACAGGGAAGGGAACGCTTTGCACACTCACTGATTTTAGGAGACCATGGACTTGTAGTGAGGATGGGCTGGATCCCTGATGAGGGGGTGTTTGTGTCTGAACGAGGGGATGCCCCACTTTGGCCCCTGCACCCCTCCCTGGCAAACCATCCTGCTGTACAGCTCTGGGCAGGGGACCCTCTCCCAGACTGGGTGCACTTGAAAACCTTGTGAGGAAAAACTATCCAGTGGTACTGATTTGGAGAGCAAACAACTTGAGATCCAATATATTGGCAACTGACAGGAAATAAAGCTGCTGCCATAAAGTTGTACAATGAATATCGCTTTGCAGGATGAATTCTGGTGCCTTGCCTTGATTATATTTCCCCCATAAGAGAAAATAGTGAGGCTTTTTAAAAGGGCTGCCTGGCTGCAAGGAGCTGCTTTATTTCTGCAGCAGTTGGTAATGTGGCTGTGTACAAACACTAATGGATTGCGTGCAGCTCGAGTTCTCCAGGAGCAGAGTCAGTTACAAAGATTAAGACCAGGGCTGATAGACAGGTACAATGTCCTTTATCAAAATACAACACAATAATAAGAGAGACTAAATCAAAGCATACGGAGGAAGCAGATTCTTTCATTGAGGAAAATATCTCAAGCATTGATCACTAACTTCCTTTAGCTGAGTAAATGCAAACATGACGAAGGAGATGATTTCCTTCCAAATTATGGTGCCCAGTGGTTTTACAAGGGAAATTTACCCCTGTGCATAAGACCACCACAGTAGGTGCTGGCCTCTGAACGGAAATTATGATGCCCTTCTTAATTTGTCTCTATTTATGATTAAGCTCATCACACAGAGTTTGGATAAATCAGGGTATATGCATTATTAGAATGAAGTTGTGTAAAACGAATGTGCCTCTAATACTAACACGTTATGTATGTCTGCTGCACACAGCTGCATGACACACTGTATTTATTAAAATCTCACATTTGTATGTTCCTATAATGGCAGATCTTTCCTCAACTGCTTGTGAGCCTGGGGGTATGCAACAGCCCTTAATCACTGTACTCTGATGAAACACTGATAAAAATGAAAACACTGCAGAGAAATGTGGACCTACAGTAATACGAGAAGCTATGATTTCAGGGTCTAATACACTTCTGTATCTCATAAATTGACCGAGGCCTCGGTTTATTTTCAAAGAGCTCCTCTAAAATAGCAAAGTATATGTAGTCTCTGTATGCAGAGAGATAACACAAATAGCAAAAAAAAAAAATAATTGCAAATTGCATGTAATGTTCTGTATTTAAGATGGAAGGAAATAATTTGAAGGAAAACCCCGATTTGATAATATACCTACTCAGATTGTACCCAGTGCTTTGCAGTAGTCTTTAAAAATGGTGTTTGCTTAGTTATAAAATCATAGGAGTGGAAACCAGGAAAGTCTGGTAATATCCTTGGCAGAATAGGTGTAGATCTCTTTGCCCTGTAACCCTGAGTGTACTCAGTTTGTGTTGGCATTGAGCACTACGAGAGTGACTGAGAGCTCCTCCCTTCCTTAAAATAACCCTGTGATGGAGGCTGGGTGGGGACAGCTCTACCATTTCTGTCTGACATGTCTACGTGGATGGAGCTTGACTTAAAGCATGCCTTCGCCTGTCACCTCTTCTTGCAAGTGGCTCTGCATGTCTGCAAGCAAAGTGCTTTTGGGGTCAGTGGCCCGGCCATGTGCTATGTGCCCCGTCTTGTGTCGGCATTGCGCAGCATTTTCCTCGCTTTGCCTCACTTCCCCTTGGGGTGGGGGGGCTCTGGTGGCCTCTCTTGCCACTTGTACTAAATTTTTTCCTGAGAGGCCATGAAATGGACAGCAAAGGCATTCTTCATTTTATTGTATTGTGTTTCTAACGTTATGGCTTTTAGGAAAAAGGCTAAACACAATGAAGTTGCAGCTATCTCCCACGTTGCAATCATCATTGTGTTTTTTGGGGTATAGGAAATGTGATGAGGAGAAGTTTTATCTTGAGTTCTTGGAAGGAACAATGCAAATACAAAACAGAACACACACATACTGCCTGAAACACGATGGCTGTTACTGCTTGCAGAGAATGTGATTTATTGTCAGTGCTGTTGAGTCCCTTCAGTTCTAGCAGGACATATTCACAGGTGTAGGTACAAGGACAGACCTAAAGATGGTTGGTTATGAGATACAGAAAATGGAACAGTTTTCTTCAGCTGTCATGTAGTGTCTGTCAGGTTTTTGTGGTTTTATGTTTTTTTTGGTTTTTTTTTAAACTTAGGCCAGACTGCTGAATGATGAGAGATGGATTTGTGCTTCATCATTTTCTCTCACAGAAGCAGGGAAGCACAGTGCATTTTATTTCGTGTTATTAGCCAGGCTATCGCTGGGTTACTTCGTGATTGCGGGGCTTTTCCTCTTGCCTCATCGTTTTCTCTCATAATGGAAAATGCACAGTGGTGATGACGTAAGCAACCAGCCGTCAGGAGGGGATGTAAAGGCAGTAAATTATGGTAGGGCAGGAGGATTGGTGGAGATCTCTTGCTCCCTCTTGCAGATATCTCTATTATACTGGTCCTTGGAGGTGACACAGGAAGGGAGTAACGTTAAATAGAAAGGACTGTTGGCAACTGCAGCACACTATTGCATGCGTATGTATGAGTGAAGACACTTTTCTCATCATAGCGATAGTCGGAGCCATATGTCGCCTGTCTCACAAGCTCTTACCTGTGCAGCAGTACTGGAGCAGCCTGAACCTTGCAAGATTTCCTAGAACTGCTGTGGAGGTCCACATGCTATCAGGGGGATAGCTTGGAGTAAGTGTTGTTTGAAAATGTGTGTACCTGGCAAAAAAAACCAAAACAAAACAAAAAAAACCTCCCAAAAATCTAGAAAGTCTTTGGATCATGGATGTAATAATGAATGAAAAGAGAGATTTGCCTCCTTGGTGTGCATCCTTGAGTACATTGTGCAGCTGGAACCAGAAGCAGGTAAAGTCCTTCTGTCAGTACTTGCACTCATTATTCCACAGTTGGCAATGTTTTGCAATGACTCCTGGGCTGGTATTCTGCATTCAAAGCCAGAAAGGCAAAATATAGATTGCCCAAACCTTCATAAGGCTGATGGTTATATAAACTCCCTGAATATTGCTTATGTTCGGGATGGCACCTAAGCAAGTGCTTGTTCGGGATGGCACCTAAGCAAGTGCTTATTTTGAACTTGTCTGTGATTGCTTTCCTAAACTGAGATGGTTCCCTGAAATGGGCCAAGGTTGAGCAGAATCGGTCACAAATCAAATGAAACAGTGGTCTGTTTGTTGTGTATTTTTACCTTAAAACACTTTATGTGGCTAAGTTTTCTGACTGTCCTGAGTTAAACGGCCAATATATATCTTTTCAGGACTTAGCCTGCCCAAGTATATCACTTTTAAAAGCTAATTTTTGATAAGACCTTGCAGAATGGGAGTAATAGACTGAAAATTACTGTGTTGTATAGCTGCAACTAAATACTAATGCCTGGCCTGTGCTGCTGTCTGTCAAGAGGTGGGCATAGCGAGTCAGGGTGCAAAATAAATCCTAACCAAATCCTAACCAAGAGCAATACCAGTATTCTGGTCCAGGGGAATGTGTCCATAAAAAACTGTTTCCTAATGGAGTTTGTAAAACAATTGGTTCTGAGCTGGTGAAGGGTAAAATTGAGCCTTTATGCTTAGTTTTCTTGGGAGTAATTGTCACAGCAGCTAAGAACTGAAATGAAGTATTGGTAACTACACGGTTTGTAAAACCCCTCACCGGGCTAAAACACCTATGTTTGCATGGGAGTGTAATTATGCTCTGTGTACCTGGATGTGTTTGACCGTAGTACTATCAGTAAGAGATGATGCTCTGCTGGCTTTTGGGAAGTTAGCAGCCTTCAAGGACAAAATACCAGGAAGGAAATGTATGTAAAAAGAAGCTCCACACAGACTTTGGTGACAATCCATTGACTCAAGGCAGGAGAGTGGAAGGTCAATCCCTCTGACATACATTAACAAAAGGTAGTACTGTTCTGCTGTGTTTAATGTGACAATTAAAAGATAAGTTTTTTTTTGAAGATTGAGCATCCAAGAAACATCAAATCAAAGGAAAGAATTGGTCTGGAAGAGCAAAATGTGGTGAGCCATGGGACAAAAGAAACAAAAGCCAATTTTAAAGGCAATAATGCCATTCCAAAACTTACAACTGAAACTGTTCGCTGTCAGCACAGTGCAGTTTTCCAGTGTTGTGTGAGCTTTTAACCAACAGTACAGTGCTCTGAATCATAGACTAATCTGGTTTTTGGTTTGGGGTTTTTTTTTTTGTTTGTTTGTTTTTTTTTTTTTTTACTGTATCCTCTAGTGCTAACCTCCTTTGTGCTTGACTTTTGAAACTTCCTGCAAGTAGCTTCTCAGGTTAATAGTTTGTCCCCTGAATTGGTGAAATGGACAACTCAGCCAACCAAAATATTTAATTACTCTCTAGTTTTTCCTTTAATTCCCTAAAGATCACCAGAAGAAACTTTCATATTATCTCTGTATTTCTTTGTACTTGGGAGACTTCAGTAAATAGTTGGCTATTGCAGCCAACCCTCACACCAAGCTGTGGACTTACGGGCAGCCTTTAGGTAGATTTTAAATTTTTGGATTTTATACCTTTCCTGCACTGGCAATAGCATCCTCTGGGGGAGTTTATGGATTTTTTTCCTCATTAACGCAGTCCAAAACCTGTGTATATCTTCATGTCCTTCTGATCTAAGATCATGTAGTGTTTGATTTTCCCTGCTGCCTTTTAAATAGCAATGGCTCAATTTGCACAGAATGTGGACACTTGGACTCAATTATTTAAGAGGTTGAGATTGGACTGAAGAAAGAAGTAGGATACTCTGGTGTTTTAGGAGTATTGAAAAGCCAAATCATGACTTGGACCTTATGGTGAAATGCCTCTTCATCTGTAAGTAGATCGTGACTCCTAGAGAGGATGGGATGGTATCCATCAGA
This sequence comes from Heliornis fulica, assembly GCA_013399135.1. Lineage (NCBI taxonomy): Eukaryota > Metazoa > Chordata > Aves > Gruiformes > Heliornithidae > Heliornis > Heliornis fulica. The sequence continues at coordinate 602,997 of VXBZ01009878.1, read as the reverse complement.
TTTGCAACAATGGGTAGTCAGAAGGGAAAGGAAGAAATATGTCTGAAAAAAGTGACTGAGCATGCCTTTAAAAAGAGATCACTTAAGATATAAGAGATTTAAGTGTGATTTTCTTCTGAAAAGCAGGTGTCATCTTCTAACAGTTTTCAAGCAGATGACTGGTACATAATAACCTCTGAATGTTGTTATATAATATGCTCAGCTCTTCAGATGTTATTTTTTAATTCTTTTCTGAATGATACAAAATCTACCAACCATCCACCCATGCACTGTTTTATCAGTGACCTGGAGGAGGGTTGATCCCCACATCAGTACACCACTAGTGCAATGTTTTTCAACCAGTGCTTTTAGGAAGATCCAGACATTTCAATATTAATTTTGTAGATGTAGATGTCATTTCTACCCCATTTGTTCTTTTCCTACTATTATTCAGGAGCTCTTTTGTGCTAGCAGTTAAGCACTTCATCCAGGTAAGTAGAGATTGAAGGATTTTGATGCTTGAGCTCTATATATTCCTCTCTGTTTACAGTCCAAAGTAAATGCATTCCTAGATTAAAAAAGGAGAGGAGAAGTTAGGGTTGTGTGAAGCTGAGGAAATAGGAAATACAGTGATCTTGTAACACCTTTTCTGCTTTTAAATGCAAATCCATTTCCTAATGCATTGAGTGTTGTGACGTCCCTGTTTAGGTGAGAACCTCCCCTTACTATGTGCCTGGACCATGCCCTGGTGCAGGATGTGAGGGCTGTTGGGCGGTGCGGGTGGCTCTGCCACATCGGCCCCCAGTGAGGAGCCAGAGCCCAGCCCCACTCGCCTCCGCTTCCGAGGTCTTTACTTCGGCGCCTGGTGTTTCCCCTGGTACTTCTGCTTAAAGATGCTCAGTCAGGCAATAAAACTGGGATAGTAAGTGGAGCGTTTGTGATAGATACTGAATGCATGAAATGTGCCCTTGTGGGATGGGAGCCTGTGTGTCTGCGAGAACAGCACTTTGAAGGAGCAAAGAAACCTCATGCTGATATTTCTCCTGTAATATATTAGAAGTTGTATCATAAGTACAACTCAAAAGAAGTTTTTAATGGCTTCAGGAAAGGCAGACTAAGAAAGTAGACTAACAGATATAAACTACCCACACACTTGTAAATCCTGTTTGTTTTTTTTTCTGATCAGCACCACTCCATGTACTGTAGTGTCTGTCTCCAATCTTTTCATTTAGCTGACCAATAGAAATATGTATCACCATAATCCATTTAGGCTGAAATGAAGAAAAAATCCACCACTCTTTTGAGTTAAAAATCATTCTTCAAAGTACAATTTAAAGAATTACGTATAGCCTCAAGCAAGTCTCCTTGCTTGATCATTCTCAGCAAGGAGTGGCTGGGGCAGTTTGCCTGGCTCAGAACTGGAAAATGGTACTGTGAATGTTCAGAGTGTCTGTCCCTAGCAAAAGGAGCACATAATTCAGAGTTTTGCTACCTCCATAAATACTTATGCTTATTCTGAGGGTGAGAATTAAGAAAGTAGGTGTTATTCTTTCTTTTTTTTTTTCCCAAAAAGGATGAGGAGGCCGTTTGAAGAAGCAGAGGCTTGAGGTGTGACAGTACAGTCAGTTATGCTAGGAATACTGAGGATTGATTTTATAAAAGTTAATTCTTCTTCCTTTCAAGGACTGAAGGTTGTATACAAGGGCACGAGAATATATTGACTGGCTGGGAATGAATGCAGGGCTTAAGGAGTCTGAGGTGCTTTGTGACATATGTCATTTCTGGAAAAATGAGCCATCCAGAGAAACAGTTTGTCTGCCCTGATGTGCCAGGGAACTTTATGTATTGGCAACAGTGATGGAGTGAGAATGCAGCAAAAGCTAAGCACTGCAAAAGACTTGAATTTTCATGAGGAACATAAGCAAAAGGCAGCCAATGCTCTGTGAAACACAGACCATAGAAACCATGCTAATCCAGTGAGTCCAAGCAGCATGCTGGGGTAGGTACTGTAACACAGCTGTACTGAGCCAAGGATGGGTAAAACCCACTCAGTTACATAAGGGACCAAAAATGAAGCTTAGAAAGATACAGGAGGTCGCTGATTGATCTCCTTTTTCCTGTAGTGACTTGGGTTGCCTCCTTCCTCAGAATGCAAATCTCATCTATCTCCTTAACACTTTTAATATTTAAGAAGGAAGTAATTTTTTGCTAGTCTCTACCTGCTCTGCAAAGTTACCTTCTATGTGCTTGGAATACCTTTGACCTTGTGTCCTGGAACTGGCCTTTCTTTCCTGTTCAGAAGAACAACGTACACTTAAGCTCAGTCTCTCAGATGAAAGATGGCTAGTGACTCCGTGTTTGGAAAGCTTTTAAGGTACCTACTTGCAAAGGTAATTGTGCTAAAATTTTGTCTTTTGACTCAGAGTCAAAATTCTTGCCGTCGTTCTGGCAAGGTGGAGGTGGGTGTAGTAGCAAGGGATGTAATGCTTGCAGTTGTCTATTGTCTTGTAGAAAGAAAAGTATGCATTGCTTGAAGCAAAGAGAAGTACAGAAAGAGAACATTGCAGGTGTTAAAGCTTAGGAAAAACATAAATGCAGCACGCCCCCTCCCCAACCCCATAGCATCAGAGAATCTCCAAGTCATGACTCCAGTTTTCAGCACAGTCTCCTAGACCATTTCTTATGAGGTATTTCACTGTAACCTCTCCAGTCTCTCGATTTCCACACAGACTGACTGAATGCAGAATGCTGATTATCACGATCTGTGTTTTTGAGGCTTATACTTGGACTGACAACCTTTGTGCCTCTGGTAGTGCAGGTTTTCTGCATCTGACTTATAAACAATAGGGAATCTGATCTCTGTTTTTTTTTTTAGGGCGGTTTTTTTTGGTTTTTTTTTTTGGTTGTTTTTTTTTTTCTTTACCCCCCTGTTGAGCAAAGGCTTCTGTCTTGGAATCCTGCTTTAACACACAACTGGTTAAAAAGAAAAAAAAACAATCAAATAAAATGGTGATAGCATCTCCCCTGCTGTGATGTATGTGGAATAGCACTGGGTGCACACCCCCTTCTGTACTGGTACTGTAGGACTAGTGGATGTGGGAAATTTGGGAGGCACAACAGATGAAAACCTGGTATTAGCGGCTAAATCTCTTAAGTGTTTGTTCTCTGTTCCATACTATGCTGTAAAAAAATTGTACCTCCACTCAGGAAGCAAAACATGCATGTAAAGTTGAAATCTCAAAGTTAATGTGTTTGGCATTGTTTTCCTAGTACAGGAGCCAACAGCCCTTTTATTAAATATGCACAGCGGCTGCACTTTTTTGTTTTTTTGAAGAACAGCACATTACTTTTCAGAATACAGAGGTAATCAAAATTCAGTCAAGTGGGATGACTCTGTGAGTTCTGACATCAAAGGGCAATGCGTTTGATTGATATCAGTCAGATGGCAATATTGTTTGAAGAAATATAGTCAGAAGACTGGCAATTTAAAGGCTGTAAAAAGTTAGGGGAGATGGGAGTGCAGTGTTCCATACTGATTTCCAGTGTACACGACTGTGTATTAGAGAATTGGCAGTAACATGGCAATCTTGTCTCTCTGACACATGCATCGTTTGAAAGGACAGGGAGGAAGAAAATCAAGCTCCTACTTTTCAGGCAAGACAGTCAGTGGGGCATTAAGGCTACAGCAGTAAATAATTCTCTAGTCGTTGTGTTCCTTGCTGCATGAGACCAGGGTTTGCATTTTGCTTGAAATATATAGAGCACGTAATATTACTAAATGTTAATAAGCAACAAACAACTTTTTCTTCTTTGTCATAGGTTTGTTTGTAGAGTAGTATTGATTCCACTGTCTGCATATAGAGAACAACAGCTCTGTTACGTCTTTCTGACAAATATCAAGCATTAGCTATACAGATACAGTCGGTTTTCCTCTGTTTCCCTGTCTTGTTTTTTGTCTTTGTTTCTTAATATAAGTAATGGAACAATGTCCTTTTACTGTAAATGGTCCCTTTGCTGAATGTGTCACACAGTCATCGCTCCCTGCAGGGTTAAAAACAATGCAGAAAGCTACCTATGGAATACAAATGTTGCCAGCAAAGCCAAGTAAAAAGAAATCACTCCAACAGATAACATTTTCCGCTGGTGGCAAAAGGTATTGAAATAGCATTAAGATGATTATCAAAAGTTAGTTGCACAATACCAAATTATGATAAAAACTTTTCAGAATAACCATAGAATATCAGAAGAATTCAATGTTAAGATAAAATGATTAAAGGCTACCAAAGAAAGCCTTAATACCATTTGATACATAAATACCAAGCTAGTCATAAACACTAGCTTGAAATACACTGGTCTGCAAGGCAGAAGTGAAGATATTATTGAAGAATTTCACCTGTCAAGGTTGTTCTTAGTATAAAGTAATCATTGCTGCTAGCAGGGATGTGCTGAGAAGTCCTCGCTTGCGGTGTGGACCTCACTACTCCAGGCATTACTCAAATATGAGCTAAACAGTGGTCTAATTTCAAAAAAAAAGTTAAAAGATGGATGTAATTGAGCCAGCATAGGTTTGGCATGGTCTCAGCATGGGTGGTTTCTTTCTTTTTTTCTTTTTGAAGGAAGTAAATCAAAGCAGTTTTAAGGAAAGATATTTATGGGCTGCTGCCACTTGAGCATGAGGAACAGTTAGAAGGAAGCAGTATATCTTTGAAAATGTAACAAGTGGAAGACAGGGAGTCTTAAAAATACCCCAGTTCCATATTTTTACTTACCAGCTTTCTTTATCAATATTTTTTTGTATCATGAAAGGTGAGCTTGGACTTGGTGTCAAAATGATGCTAATTTACAAAATCACAGAGGGGTTGAGATGGGAAGGGACGTCTGGCGATCATCCAGTCCACCCTTCTTCTCAGAGCGGGTTGCAACAGCAGATTGCTCTGGACCATGACCAGCTGGGTTTTAAGGATCTCCAGGGATGGAGACTCCACAACCTCTCTGCTCAGCCTGTTCCTATGCTTGATCACTCCCACCATTTTTTTTTTTTTTCCTCATGTTTAAATGAAATTCTCTGTGTTTCAGCTTGTGCCTGTTGCCACTCATCCTTTCACAGGGCACTACTGAGAAGGGTCTGGCTCTGTTGTCCTTGCTGCCTCCCACCAGTTATTTATATGCAGTATCTTTGGGTCTGATCCTGTGAGAACTGAAGATTAACTGTCAGTCATCTTTATTGTCAGATAATTTAGTGTTGAAAGCTCTGGAAAACTCAGGAATGTTGTTCCTGTTGCCATCTTTCCTTGCTGGGAAGAGGAAGGAGAAGTTGTTCAGGGGAAAGCTGCAAACTGACAGCAGTTTCCACTCCTCTTTCTGCACCGATGTATCCCCATTTCTTCCCCTGAGGTCTACAGAAGGAGGCTGTTTTTGGAATACTGGCATTTGCCACTGAGGACAGTGGCACTGGGGAAGCTCAGGCCTGACATGATTCTCCTGGACAGGAGAGTAGGCTCTGGATGCAGCCTAGGCACTGCGGCTTTTGGGGAGACAGCTGGCAGGGGCTCGGCAGGACACTGGTGTTGGGTTTCTTTGGGATGCTGCTGCCACGCAGAGTGGGATTTGTCAGCGAAGGGGGAGCAGGGTGCTTTACCGAGTGGGAGCCAGTCAGCCCCTCCCACTGTCGCTGTCTCAATCTGAACTCTAAAGGGCTGGGAGTAACTCCCCGTAGCTCCCCGGTTCCCAGGGCAGGCGCTAAACCACCCCCCACCGAGCAACTCAGGTCTTTACACTCTAAGTACATGTCACTTTGTATAAAAGGCTCATTGCACCAAAGCTGTCAGTGGAACAAAAATAACAATCCTACACAATGAGTAACTTCTGAGGTGGTTAGGGGTCACGCAGTGTGTTGTTGCTGTTCAAGAAAGGATAATCTTTCTTGGAGGCAACTTTACCGATTCTGGCTCTGAAACATTAGGCTGTGAAACCTCACCAGTCATGTAATTTAGGGATATTTCCTTCATAAGCGAATGGAAACATTAGCTTGGATTTTCGGTCAGGCAAAATGACTGGCATTGCCCTGAAAAGAGGTTTGTTAGGATGTAGAAAGCCAGAGATGCGGATGGTAACACAGTATACCTGATTAGTGTTCTGTCTTTCAATTCCAATTAAGTGCTAGCAAACCTGTTAACCTAAAGTTTTTCTTGTCTCTGTCTCTTCTTTTTACAAAAGAAAATAAAGGGGAAGGGGGGGGGGGGGGGAAGATGATTGGAAAGNGGGGGAGAAGGGTTTGGAAACTCCTTTGGATATCTCAGCATAGTTCTGTTGCCAACAAGCTGGGGGATGTAGGCTGACATGCATCCTGTTTCTAATAGCACACACACTGTTTCTTTATTTAGAGCCTCTTTACCAGTATCAATTAAACCCCAGTTAAATTTGACACATCTTAACCTTGCGTTGGATCCAATTCATTGCTACAGCAGAACCCATATGGCACTGAGACAGTTGCAGGCATCAATTCATTGCTTATGTAGAGTTACTGGCTAAATGCCAAGCAGTAATCACTGCTTTTTGTTAATAGACATGTTTGCTTTTGCAGTCGTTTCTATACACAGTGCTCTAGATTAATTAGAACAAAATCTGTCATCCATCTAAGAAACAACCAGAACTCTTGGGTTTTATTTTCCTTGGATTTAAAGAGAAATGAGTGCTGGCAACTGGAGGTGATGGTGGGGGAGAGTTACTTTGTTTATTCTAGAATAGCCTATTCTGTTTATTGAACACACATGTATCTGCTATTTTCCTTAAATAAAAGGGAATGGGGAAATCGCTTGTAATCTAAAATACACATACAACATGAGGTAGTAGTTGCGGAAAGACTAATTGTGGTTCGTTTTTTTTTTTTTGTTATTTTAAAATCAGAATTTTTAGGAAGAGCAAAGACCCATTGTTTAAGAAGTCACAATTATATCTGTTTTCTGCAATTAAATGACTCTTTTTACCTAAGGAAACATTCGACTAATGGAAGTGCACATAGAGGTGGACTTGCAGAACCACATAAATATCTCGGATATGTGTGCTCGCAGCTCAGGTGTGTAAAAACCCCATAATTCTTGCAATACAGATCTCACATTTTGGAGACATTTTAACTTACGATGCAGTTCTGTCAGGCTTGGTGCCTGATTAATTAACACAGTTAGGGGAACTAGTGGATATTGAAGTTAAAGGGTTAACCATTAGCATATTAAGATCATGTTACATAATATTCAGATCTGTTGTGGTGGTGGACACATACACAGTGACCTGTGATAAACCTGGAATGTACTTGAGTATTTTACAGCAGTGGAACTGGAACACTTTTAAGCTGTGGCATTATGTGATAGAAATATCAGGAACTTTTTCACTGCAGAGTCTCATATCGGTGCCTACCATCATCAGAATAGTTTAAGAAACTCTCTTGGGGCATGTTATTTAATAATTTGTGTCATTTTATAATCTTTCATAATCAGTGATGTGTTTCATAAGCAGTTGTGCCTCATTTCCCTGAAAGCATTTTGCGGTGATTTCTCCAGGTTAGCTGGTTTTGTTTGTGGCATTCACAGAGAGGTTTTTTGGTTAACCTGGTTTGGAAGGAAAGCTTTCTTGTCCCCAGTTCTTCCATTCACAATTGTGTCACGTAAGAGCAGATTAAAAATCTGCTGGGGCTTTCCAGTCGATTCATTAGGGCTTGGATGGTGTCTGCTGTCCTCATTAAAGATCTCAGACTACTGGTTGTCAAACCACTGCTCGCTTGGCTGTTACTCGCAATCACTTTGCAATGAATCAGTGGTAAAAGAGAAAGACCTAAATATAGAAGTCAGTGATCACTGGTAACCTCCAGTTTTCATTTAAAACAGCAATACTATGTATAAGCTTTGAGGTATTTCTTTTCACTTAAGTGGTTTAATGCAGTTTATACCTTAGCAGAGCATCCTGTCAGCAGCCACCTTTACCACTTCCTCAGGATTCCCGATTTATGCTCCATGTGTGTTACATAAGGAACTACATGGGTACACACATGTACCTATAGTATATATGTACTATATTATTTCTCTTTATCATGAAAGGACAGTAAAAATACCTCTGTTTTCTGGAAGTTGTAATCACTTTCAAAACTTTTCCCTAATGTTGAGCTAATGTTTTAGTATTCCAGTGCCGTTGGTCCATTGTTCAGAAGTACAGCTTTATCAGCAGAATGTGTGGCAGATGGTTTACATTTGCATTAGCCTTCTGGAAAAGGAATCAGCTCCCACCAACATAAGCTTCAGCTTTTCTTTTCAAAATTTACAACAAATTCGTCAGAATGGCATTTTTAGAGAAAAAAACCCCAATATGACTGTCTTTGCATTCCCTTTTTGAAGAGAAAAAATTAGTCCTGTTCTAATGCCCTCATCTGCACATATATCTTCCATCCCCTCCCCCAGTGTTTGTTAAAATGATTTAAGTATTTCATTATGCAAAATGACTTTTATAAAAAGACCTTCCTTTTTGCCCCACAGACATTCTTAATTTCGTTTGTCACTTGTTATAGAGTGGAGTTATGTGAAGCTAGGATATATTATTTGTTCTAGTCTGTATTGGATAATTTATTACATTAAGAAACCAATAATTTTCAAATATAATCAGATTTAAGTTTTTAATAAGATTCATCCTCCCATTCACACTTGCTTAATTTAAGGATATTAAATCTGCTCAGGAATGAGCTGCCTCTCAAAGCCTCATGTGCCTATTAAAGGATTTTATTCCTGATGTGTTAATAGGATTTAATTATATTAGCCCCGTAGTCCAGAGACACACCACAATTGTTAAACTTGATAAACCAGACAAATGCATGCTAAAAGAGTGATGGCCAGCTCCTTAAAAAAATTAAATAAATTACAAGGTCTTAATATTTTAATAGTTTTGCTATGCAATTATAGGTTTGCGTAACACTGAAATATTAAAGCTTGAATGTTTAACAGACTGTAAATACTTTTTTCTCAAGGAAAAAAAACTAATTCCGGGCTAATGAGGAAATTAATAAGGCTTCTTAATGAGTGTTTATCTTTGTTTCTTATTTCTGATTCCCAGAGATTAATTTAGATAAACTTTCCATTTTTCTCTTCTCATGGCATCCTCGTGTTGTGTACAGACAAAAGCTGCAGCGAGTCATTCTGGAAATGCAGCGCATTAAACACTCTCTCAATTCCTTTGTTTCCCATGGCTAATTAGGTTAATAGCATAGTGACAGAAACGGAAAAGAACAGCTTGGGACATTTTGCAGAGACGTGGTTAGGGAGAGGGAGGGAAAAGAAAGGCGCAAACTCCTGTAGTCTGTAGCCCTCATCAAGATCTCCTTCAGCAGCACTGGCATCGATCAGAAGTGCTGGCTCTCGTCAGGCTCGCCCGAGTGGTGATTGTACAGGAGTCAGCGCTTCTGATGGCTGCAGACACGGAGCGGCAGAGGGAATGACAGGGTTTGCAGAGATTCGCAGGGAAGGAGGCAAAATTAGCAGCGCGCCATCCGGTTGGACATTTTGCTTCCAAAATTAGATTGATGCGTGTTATGGCACGTTTCCACTGGTAATCACAGATGCTCAGCCTGTATTTCAAGAAGATTCAGGCCCTGAGTTTTTCTCTCACTTGCGCAGAGCTAGACTTTGGGCCTCTCAAAACATGGTGTAGGCTGCGTTTGTTTGGAGAAGCTGAGCATGTAAAGTAGGCTTTCATTTAAAAAAAGTAACTTTCTGGCACTTTTCCTTGCCATGATAGCCTGGGAAATGTAAACTGATATAAACTGTTTTTTGGGTTAGAAAGGAAGTAGAAGCCGAGTTCTATTTTGCCCAGCAAGAGGTTGGTGAAGTCAGCAGTAAGGTGTCATGCTGCCATTCCCCTGGCCTGCGTGAGCCACCTAGCCAAAGCCATGGGCTGGAGAGCCGATGCTCTGCCCTGACAGCTGGAATGAGAGGAACAGGCTTGCTCCGGGGTGAGCTGCAGGAAGAGGCACAGCAGAGTGAGTGTAGGGTCTACGCATGAGATAACCTCGTTCTCACTGATCTCGTGGATCTAAATAAATGAGCTATTTGAAAATACAGTGAATCTGGGGACTCCAGCTTGTGACTGAAAATACCAAGGACTGGCAGTGGAGGGAGAGGGCTGGGCTGAGCATCAGCCGAGGACAGGTCTTGTTAAGGCTCTGGGCAAGGCTGGCTTTGATCCACCTGCTTCAGACTTTGATGCTAGCTGATGTAGGAACTGACCACAAGGTCTGCAAGGTCTGCATCTACAGCAAGAAGCTGAGACAAGCTGTAACCCAAGGCTGCCAGGCTTTGGCTTCCTGCAGACAAGGCAGATGCCGAAGCATCTATAACTGATATTATATGTCTGATAACAGGCAAATAATTCTGGTGGTCTATCTGTACCTAAGATGAGTTCTGCTTTCTTGTCCACTTGTAACGCCTTGGCTGGCCACACCATTCCTAATTTATATTGGCTATGAAGAGGTTTTTAAGTTGACACTGTGGTTTTCATGTTTATAGTTTGACAAACTTCTGATAAAATCACTCATTTGGGTTTGCTATCTACTGTTTGAGCAGTACTACTGATCACTTCGAATGTCTGCATTAACATATATAAAAAGCTGGGTGTACTTATTAAGGACGAAAGGTATCCTACTCAAAGATGAGTGGCTGTAAACATGCAGGTTGTTGCCATTCATACATATATTCCCCTTTTTCTTGGTGTGAGAAGGCCTTTTCTAATTTAACTTGGGATTTATAGCTCCATAGTGCTTTTTTTTTCAGTTAGGTGCCCATATTTCTTTTCCCATGAATCTTTCCATCATTTACAGGGGTGTTAGCTGCCTTGTGTTGCCAGCAGAACCAGAGGCTGAAATGGTAGCTGCCAGCTGGGATTAGCCGAGAGTGCTTCTGGCATATCAGGTAACACAGCTGTCTGCCAGGTCTGGCGAGGTGCTCACCCCACTCTGCCTCCCCAGTGCCCCTGGGTTGCATTGCTCTGATTATAAATTATAAAAGCTGGAGTGAGGTAGAAACTGTGCTCCTGTGAAAAACGCTGAGATTTTGAGATTCACCTCTATTCCTCCCCCAAAGTTTCAAGCCTCTCCACTTAAGCAGGAAGGATGGTCACTTGGCAGAGAGCACTGGGCCAGGGGGCATGGTGCTGGTCTGGGACAGCAGGGCTGTGCCTTGTGGCATCAAAACACCAGAGAAATGCTGATGTGGAGGAAGGTCTGAAAACACATACCAGGGCTGTAAGCAATGCGAAGGAATTCAGACATAAATGTTTAATTGCAAAGAAAAACCAGAGAGGTGAGAGTAGGAGGATGTATCTCACATGGACTCCCAAAGGAGAACTGATTTACAGTTTGAAAATTAATAGCAGGGCTGAAAAAATCAATGTTCTTGGGCAGATAAAATGATAAAAATTAGGAGGCACTCTCAGTAGAGACACGGACAGACTATTACATGGGCAGAAATAGGTCACTGTGCAAACTGAAGTAAAAGAAGCGGGGTGAGTTTCATAGCATGGGGTGGAAGGGTTTCTGCTGAAGGCGTGATAGAGAGAAAAGAGAAGAAACCTTTTCCCATTTGTAGTGAGACATTATAGCCCAAGAAGAAAGACGTCTACAGCTTGGGAGGTGTGTGTGTGGGAAGAGGGGGAACCATGTACCCCACACCCCCAAACAAATGTCCCATCCTTGCAAATATCACGGCTTGGAAAAACCATCAACTTGATGTGCACGGCTGATGGAGGCAAACATTGCAGTCTTCAATACAGTTTTGAGTTTACTCTGCATACCCTTTTTATGTGCACTGATGCTTCTCTCAAATTCCTCATACATGAGGTTTGGTGGGGAGCAGGAGGTATTTGCACTTGAGATGCCATTGTAATTCTTGGGATCTGCACCACACAGGCTTTACCTCTTGTGTTATACTGTCAGGATCGTTTTATCCATTTCTCATCCTTTCAGTGCTTACTTTGAATTTTCTTGTCAGGCTCCTGCATGTCTTTGGCTCTTTCTAAGTCTCTTCATCCTGACTTCTGAGTAGGATGTTTCTGGAGTACAGCAGGAAATCCACATTTCAACTACATCTCTCCTTGTCTTTCCCTGCACCCATCCAGCCTGGCTGGCCTGTTTGCCCTCCTTCATAAACATGCATTTGTTTTTTTGTGTTGGGGTTTCCTTCGAAGTGGAAACCATCTGGTGCCCTGCTGGGCAGGTTTCCCACGGGAGCAGGCACACCCATACACCTGCTGGGTGCTGGTTGAAGTGGAGCCGCTGTTGCTGTTTCCGCCTCCTCCTCACACCATGTTTGTTGCTGGCAAGTTTCAGCATCTCTTGCAGTTGCTTTTGAATTCTCATCCTTACTTCTGTTCTTGCAGACTTAAATTGGTGCTGAGGAAAAGGTCACATTAATAACAAAAGTATTAATTTCTGTGTGACCAGACCAGTTCGCTTCAGTGCTACCAGGCGCTGCTTCGTCTTGCTTGTGTGGTTCATGAACTACATGCTAATTTTCTTTATATTTAATTACCTTCGAATGTCTCCTGTGCTTCAGGGTACAAGCCATCTTCTAACTAATTAGGACTTTTTCTCTGAGCAGGATACTCCCTATAAGCCTATGAAGGGTTTCTTGTAGTTTCCTTTGAAGCATGTGGTAGCCAGCCAGTGACAGCAGTAAATGGATTGCTGGACGCTCTGCTCCTGAAGTTCCTTTGTTATTAAATCTACAAATTTACACAAAGCAAAGTTAATAAGTGTAGCTGATTGAGCAGGCTTGGATCAAATCTTTGGCATGCGGATGTAATGGAGTGCATATTGGGTGAGCTATTGTGCTTAAATGAAAATAAATATATTTTATCGTAAGACAATTACCCATTCTTTTGTGATAAGTGTGCGCTGCATGTTAACGCCACCCAATCCAGGCTTTGTCAGACAAGTCTCCGTGAAGGCATCAGGATTTTAGCCTCAGTATCGCTTGGTCAGTGATTAAATCGGTGCATGCTGCATGCAGAAAACACCCCAGTTTTAACAACCAAATATTGTTATTGATTATCTGTGTGGCAGTCAATGCAAACACATTGTGTTTCAACTGCAAAAATGATCATCTTAAATTAGCTAATGATTTTTAGCCCGATTTCCACAAAATGAGACATTACGCAATTGCTCTTTCTGCCTGACAGTTCACCCTGTCCCTGTCCCTGTCGTTTCTAGACCTGTTGGGTTCAGTCAGTGTCAGTCTAGTTTGACTGAGGGTGGAGATTTCAAAGGCATCAGGTCCTTACATATTTACATAGGGCATCTGCAGGGCCTCCTGGCACATGGGTGAGGGCAGTGCGGTTAGACCCAATTGTCACCTTGGGAAGAGATGTGCACTGGAGCGAGGTTTCCCTGTCACAGTTGCTCACTGAGCAATTTAGAGGATTCTATCAAAGCCTGCAGCTTTTGGTTTAGGAAGAGACGCCGCATACCCTGCTCACCGTTAGGTATCTGAAACACTGAGATTGCTCGAAGAGAGCTGAGTCATGGTTACCACTCGCTCAACAGCTCAAGCTCTTATTTTTTCTTTCTTTTGCAGATCTGGTTACCGCTTTCAACAAAGGAAGCAAACGCTTCTGCCAGACGCTAGAGTCACCCTTTCCAGAAGAATGAGAGGCATGTGTTGCAGTAAACGGCTATATTGAGAGTGACAGAAGCTGCCTCTCCACGCAGGACTGCCCTTCAGGGCAGGTCATGCTGGGCTGCCTCAGCCGGCAGACACTTGCTACGGGAACTGCGTCTCCAAAGCCATTGTACAGAGGCACGACCAACTCATTTTCCAAAGTTGGGTCATGTCCAAGCATAAGAGATTCTTCAAGCATGAAATTCCACTTGACCCTATTAAGGCTTCCTCGGCATCGGATATGTACACTGCAGAGTGGATAATGTTCATAACTCATTTCACATTACCCCTGGGTAGTGCCAGTGGAGAAATCCTGTCTAGTCTAATGCAATCAAAGCTGTGAATATGAGGAAATTGAAACATCTGGCCAGGTTTCTCTCCTGTGCCCCGGGATGTGTGACATGAGAGATTCAGGTCAGAAGGAGAAGGGACAAAGGAGCTGTTCCAGGGATGTGTGTGCTGCAGAGGACACGTGTCCCAGCAGTGTTGCCAGCAGCACCAGGGTGCATGGGCCAGGCAGGTCACCTCTGCTTACTTTTAACACCCTCACCAAAGTTCAGAGGTGCAGCGAGAGTTCACCTGGACTGTTCCAAGGAAGCCCCAGAATGGGCACCTGAGCACAAATAGCCACGGTGCTGTAGGCTGGTGGGGTTTATCTGGGCTAGCTGTACAGACATTTGAATCCACTCGAGCGGTGTGGTGGTGTGGAAGGAGCAAGCACACGCACTTACTTCTGTTACTAGCACTGGGGTTGTGCTGTGTGCTGACATAGATCCAAGGGCAGCAGCTTGCTCTCCCTTCTGGGTTTGTGGGTGGCGTGGGCAGGGTCACAGCCGTGTAGGGCCTGTGCAGCCAGAGACCACAGGATCCCACTCCTCCTGCAGCTTAGTGTGAGCATGTGAAAGGATGTCTGTTTGTCACTTGTCCTCAGCATAGACCCAAAAACTTGCCATTGCCTTGGGCAGCTGTACCCCTGTGGAAGGAAGGACAGGCCTTGTGCCTCCTTTGCCTGTGCTAAGGGGTGGCAGAGATGACAGCTGTGGGCAGGGACATCCTGGTTCCTGTCCCAGAGCACTGTCATCACTGTTTCCAAGGCCATCCCTTCTCCTTCCATCTCCAGTCCTCTCCTTCCCACGCAGGCCCAGCAGGTCCCAGCCCTGCAGCCACCAGACACAAGATAAAAGCTGGTGTGCACACAGGGTGCCTAGAGCCAGCACAGACCTTCTGAGGGGACGCCAGCCCTGCCCGTCATGGTGCCTTGAGCCAGGAGAATCCCCCTCAACAGTGTGCCCATTAGAACCTACTGAGATGTAAAATTTCATTTGCTCCCCATTTCACATTTTCTCCATCTAAATATCACCTTAAGAAAGAGACAATTTCTCTGTTATTATTGTTTTGAGGACAGAGGTTTTGTCTCTGGAGGCTATCAGGGGAATTCATTCTTTGTACTTTAAAGGGCCAAGGGTAACAAATAGCTTTAATGGGGGTTACCTACACAAGTGTCCTGGTATTGAATGGAGAAGGCAGTTTATATGCCTCTGTGACAAAGCCATCTCCTCAAGAAGTATAATTAATTTCATTAATTTAAGAATAAAAATCAGAATTAAGAATGTACATGTATGTAAAGGAAAGTTGGCCTCGGTGCTGAGGCCCACCACAGGTGCGAGGGTCTCCTGGCTGGTTTCTCACTAAAGGGAATAGTGATTTTGTTGCAGGCTCCTGGATACACTGCCCACGCCCACAGGGGTGTTTCTGCAGTGATGCTTCTGCCTGTGCTGGGCAATCCCACTCACGTTCTTGTGGATTTTGTCCTTTGTGCTTATAAATATTTTAGACCCTTTGATTAAAATTGCCATGTGCAAGATGCAGAGTAGTATTCTTCTGTTGTTGTGGGTCTTAAATCATGGGGCCTTGCTTTCTGCCTTCAGACACTAGAGCCCAGAGCACTCTTGTTCCCTTCTCCATGATTAGGTATTTTTGCCAGCCTTGAGTGTTGTGACAGAAGCAGTTCCTTCTGAAAACAATGAATCACTGCATGCCTTGAAAAGGAGCAGGGAGAGAGGAGAGAATGGTGATGTCAGACTTAAGCTTTTAAAACCAATAAAAATTTTATCCAGCATCTTCTTTATAGTGAAGCTCTAGCAGGGATTGATGACTGGAAATTTCTAGTCTTACACGTTCTGGCTCAGTGAACTTAAGTACAGAGGAGACCACAAGCTTTGTCTCACACAAGAATCGTGACGGACAGATGAGAAAAGATGTAGTTTGTAAAATTCGCCCTCTCCCAAGTTTGGGGGAATAATACTTCTGCCGCTGTTGTTCAGCAGGAGTGGCATTAGCTTAGCTGGATGTGATGGCTTGGCTGTATTGCTTTAATTAAAGCAGTTAAAATGTTTAGTCAGAAGGTGCCAGCGTGCCTGGGATATGTATTTGCAAGGAATAAAACTGGGCTCTCCATAGAGGATGCTTTTTCTGAAGGATGTTTACAGCCTGCTCCTGAGGTATGCTTCCTCTCTGAACACATCCAATTTTTTCAGTTATCACTGGCTGTTCGCCACAACGATTGATAACAACACAAAACCAAATAGTTATTTAACCATTAAAAAAAAAAACAAAAAACTTTCAAAATAAGCCTTGAAGAACAGCTCACTTGGTATGGGTAGAGTAGGATTTTGCCGGGCTGCCCGAACCGAAATGAACCCAGTTCCTGTGCCAAGGAGGACATAATGGACGGCTTTCAGGGCTGGCAGGTTACGCCTGCCTGTCTGCCCAAAGTTACTCCTTCAAATCTGGGCCAAGCTGACACAACTGGAGCTACCCTCAGGCAAATTACAGGACTATATTTGATGACTTTTGGGCTCAGTCCTACTCTCCCTGGGCATATGTTCGCACAACAAAAATATGCTCCCTTTCCCTGACTTGACACTAATTGCTCAGCCAAGAAGTGAAGGATTCTGACTCTGATTTAAACACGTACTCAGAGCCGTCATTCTTCAGCACAAAAATCAGTGGCAGGTAACACACACTTAGCTACAGTAAGTGCAGAAGTGCATCTTAGACACGTGCCAAGGCGCTGTCCTGAGAACGATACTTTCCGAGTCCAGGCTGTGACCTGCAATTTCTTACTTAGAGCTCCCTTGTTGCAAATGATGAGACAACACATGGGGACAGCCTCAGCATCCACCACTTTTCCACAGCACCGGGAACAATGAGAAATCCAGGGTCATCAGTGAGGCACTTTCTGAACAAGTAACATTCTCTTTTATCCCCTCTGCATCTCCTGCGTGGGTGGTGTGTATGTTTTTCTTGTATCCCTTCCCCTTAAGTTAGCTAGCAGGAGCTTTAGGACTTCCACACAACGCCTGGAAACTTTCTTTCTGTGATTTTATTTAAAATTTACAAGCTGAAAACTAACCCTGCAAAGACATCTCATCAGCCCCATGCTGCATGATCACTGGCTACAGCACAAAGAGATACCACCAAGCCAAATACCCTGCAGAAGGCTCAGGGTATTACCATCCTCACTCAAACTTGTATTTTTCTTAAGAAAGGTGATCTATTTTTCTGTAAAACCATTTTGTTTGACATCACACCACCTTTCATTGCTTTTTTTTAGCTGCATCCTGGATCAGCCACTTCATTATTTTTCCCTGGTTTCATGTGGGGCTGAGAACTCTGTAATTATCTGGGTCATCTAACTTATCCCTGCTAAATACTTACACTACGTATTTAATATTAAAAATGATACTAATGAGTGAAATGTAGAATTGATGGCTCTACCAGATTCCTGGCCCTAGAGCAGGCAGGGCAGGCTCAGAGCCATCGCGAGGGGACTCGTGGCAAGGAGCTGGGGACCCACACGGATAAAGACACGGGGCTTGAAAGCGTGTAAAATCCCCTAGGTCATCTTTGACCATTCTGATGGCATGCTTGCTTTTTATTTTGACAGGGTCTGAAAACTATTTAGGAGTCATAACAACAGCATCATTATTCCCATGTGAGGCGGCGGTTGTCTGCGGCATTTCATGGTTTCAGGCACTTGTACTGAAATCTGGAGTGCAAGGCAGACTCCTTTCTGATCAGTGTCCCTGGGTGATAAATGTAGGGCTATTCATCAACTGTGTGAGGAGACATCTTGCAAGTGAAGCAGCTGTAGTTACATCTATTTGGAAAGTGAAATCAGATCCCGTAGGTACTATATGTGGATGACAAATAGGCAAGGGGTTTGTTCTAAGGCTCCCTCCTTTTATATATCCAAAGGTGTGTGTGTGAAGCCCCCAGCATCACCAAACAGGCCCTCTTCACTCCTTTGCCCTGTCTCTACTAGTACATTTTTTACTCCGATTGCTCTTTCAGGGCTATCCTGCTCGTTAGGCGAATTAGGGCAGTCTGGAACCAGAAGGTCTGCTGTCACCACATTGACCTATATCAGCCACTTGTATTACTTTAATTTCTTCGCATGACCTCTTGCTCCTGCATGACAGCCCTCTCGTACGTGGATGTTTTGTGGTGGAAAGGTGCTGAGAGAGGAAGGAAAAAAATTGCCACTCACCTAGAATGTGAATCATGAAAAGCTTTCCCAGAGCTGTCCATTCTTAATTTCCTGCGGACGGTCTGTGAGCAGCATTGCTGGGGAAAAGCCAATATGATCTGTGTTGCTGTTTCAAAACAAATGCCTCTTTATCTGGTAAGGTTATGTGTTCTTTCAGCTTTCCAGGCAATTCTGCCAGGAAAGAAAAGAAAATAAAATGGCTTTCTTCTCTCTCTTCTTTTTTCTTTCATATTATTTTTCTCACTGTTGGAGGTAGAAATGCTTAAAAACCAAACCTTTAAGGCTTACAAAATAATGATAGTAATAGTATTATATAGAGATATCTTGTCTGTAAATCAGTGGTGACAGTCAACCTGGAGTCCAAGAGAAAATAAATGTGCAAATGGCTTTATTGAAAATCAATGTGCATTTGTAAGCAGGGATTGTTTTTTAAATCCTTTCTGTTCATTGCTGGTTTTATAGTGATGACACTTGTAGTGATGCTACACCTTTATTTCCAAGAATTAGTCTCAAAGCACTAGAACAGGTAAATGGGTTCCCCTCAACATTTTATTTTCCTACCTACTCGAGTGATGGGAAACTGCATGGAAAACTCTTCTGTAGCTCGGAGTATTGCCTATGGTGTAGGCAAGTTAACAGGCACAAGTAAGGATGAAGCACACTGGCCACAGCTGTCAGTCACCATCCCATGCCTGGCAGAGCATCACCCTTGTGGAGCACACAATATAAAGCAGGAGGTTAAGAAGCCTGTTGTTCAGCTGTCCTTCCCAGGACACTTGCTTCATTTCCATGCACACAACACTTCCAACACCTAGGTAGGGGCCAGTTTTCCAACAGCTGTGCGAGACATTTGTGTCTCTGGTGGTTTGACCATGCACAACCCCCCACGCTTGTGTCTCAGCCAGTCCAGTGGGGTCTGGCGTAGCTCAAGTCGATGCCAAAGACAGACTTGCATCAAAACACTGAGCATGAGGTGGGACAGCTAACATTAGGCATCTACACTTTCCCATGGCTCTCTTGCAGAACCCTCAGCCTTTCGTGGAGGGATGCAGCAAGCCCAGGAGGTGGCAATCCTGTTACCCTGCTGCAGCTGGGTGTGGGTGGGAGCACCCCTCCCACCTGGAGGTCCTGTTAGCTCCAGGTGTCAGGAGAGCAATTTAGGGGCCCCTCAGCTGGGTGGGTCTGTAAGCGTTACAGGTCATTTTTTGTGCTGCAGGTCTTCAGGTTGGGTCTCCTAAGAAATGGTAGGTTTGGGTTTTTTTTTGGTTTTTTTTGTTTTTTTTATTCAGTTTTGTATTTGAGTATGCTAGCTATTTGTTGGGTGTTGTTTTCTAAGGGTTTCTGTTTGTGGTGGCTTCTGGTACCCCCTTGCTAAGGCATGGTTAGGCTCAGGAGTAGTCTTTGTTGCTATGGTCCAAGCCTGAGGGTCTGACTTTTGATTTGCCATTGTGTGTTGCTTCTGCTGTTTGTGCCTCCCTGCTTTTTTGTTTTCCACTGGCCATACCTATTCCGTTTTGAGTGTATGTAATCTGGTGGGCTTTCAAGGTTGTTTTTCCTCAGTTGAGATCTCTCCTGTATTGTTATTCCATCCATGTGTACACTATAAACTTTTGGTGGCCTTTCCCTGTGTGCATTTATCAGCCACACGTGGATCTCTGAAAATGCTAAATCACAGGATTGCTGTAATCAGGTCTGTGTGCTCTGCACCATCACCAGTGAAAGAGCCAGATGAAGGTGCATTTTTAGAAACTGAGTAATGCAAGTGGAGTAAAAAATGTTTTATCTGGGGAGTGTGGTAATAGGCTGTCAAGAAAAAGGACTATTCTAACCTTTCTAAAAAGTATGAGAAGACCGTCTGTCTTTTGACTGGAGGCTAAAACAGGGAATGCTGCTCTTATTTGACTTTTGTCTGATCATCTAAGCAGTTTCTCATACATACCATACACTTAATATATACTTTTACATTTTGATATGTATATATTGCTTCACCATGTTACTCTTCATTTTCATCTTCACTGTTCTGCACTAGGATTTTATTTCAATATAAACCTGTAAAATAAGTTAAAACCACCTGCTTTGTTACATGAAGTACAGCATGATAGAGTTTTCAGACAGGAGCCCCCTAGCTGATGCTTTCTCAGGCTTTCTTACAAGGTACCTTCAGAAGTTACACACTCTGCAAAGAAATGCTTTCTTGCTATGACCTACTGACGGGTTAAAACAAGACTGAATTAAAAAAGGAAAGCAAAATGTTTTCTGTAATCATATCAACTTGTGTTATCCTTGGTCACTATCTAAGTAATTTTATATATAGGTGGTAGCTCTCTGTGAGCATTGTGAAATGCTTCTGTAGAATTTGAGTGGCAAAAACCCACTGCTCTTCACCTCATGTGTGAAACAAAATACAGCCTCAAAGCAGGCTGTTGTTAATTACATTCAGTGCTCCAGCCCTGTTGCCTGTGCTTCTGAATAAAGAAAGGACTCTGTGAGATGCATCCTTTTGCCTCAGAAAGCATTCTACCAGCAAAGGCAATCTCTTTGAAAAGACAAGGGAATGAGAGAGAAAACAAAATGAGAGATGCTACTCCAAATTATATGTTTGGGTCCTATGCCAGTTGCTTACAAAATACCAGTTTTCTAAAGGAAAAGAAAAAAGTTAGAAAAAGCTTTCATGCTCTGCTGTTAGAGATGATGTGGCTCATTAGCACCTCTCTTCGAAGAGGGATGAATTAAGGATAGCTGACTTAGATACTGCAATGATGAAGGTGACATAGAAAACTGGGGAAGAAGAAACCTACCAAAACATGGTGAATTTGATCTAAGTAGTCCTTCAGGGCATGCACAAAATGAGATAGAAAGCATCACATAATGTGAGTATTTTTAGTGCAGAGGGAGAGGAAAATGTTTTCTCACTCAATTAATGTACTGCAATGAACCAGCGCTGGGGCTGCAGTTGATGGTACTGTAGCTGCTGCTCCATCAAACTACGAACCTTTGAAAGCTCCTTTGTGACTGAGGTACTGAGTTCCATCTGATAATCGTCAGGATTTTGGGTATATCTGTGCTACATGATGCAATTACTTGAGCTAGCTGTAAATTGGGTAGATAAAATACCAGAAATAGTTGAGCCGCAAAAACATGGCACACATGGAGAGCTGCTTAATCCCACCGGGCAAACAAAACGGTGCTGCTTTTCCACAAGTTAGCGTCTGTCTAGACTTACCTGTAGCCTCCTAAACCACTTAGTGCTTCTGAAAGTTTTACCACTACATTCATCAGTCATTTTATATGCTTTAAAAAGCCATGCAATGACTGTTTAATTATGCAAAGTGAAGGTATAATTAAATTTCACTGGAACTGTGGGGATTTGAATATGATGAAATAAAATGGGTTTAGTTTTACAGGCTCAGTGTGCCACAGAGGAATCGCAAAGCCTTTTGATTTTCTTTTTTCATATCCGTAATTCTCTTGGGGGGAATGGAGAGCTTGGGCCCAAGGTGGCTTTCTGTCTTGGTGGCAGGCAATGTAGATGTATTCTCATAAAAGTTGGATTTGCCAAGTGCAACTCAAAGATGAGATTTGCTTTTTCCTAGGAAAGCTGCCAGCACTGTTAATATGTACATCTGGAAATTCTTGAAACCTGGTAATGAGGACAGTGGTAAAAGCCAAATAAAGAGTCAAAATAAGCAGATCTATAATACAACTTTCAAAAACAGTAGTGTGGAACTGGGTGCCTAGGCATGGGGCCTGTGTGTATGATGCTGCCTCTTCACAGGACGAGAGCTGCAAGCTCAGCTGTTCTGGAAAACCCGTCTGCTTGCTTAGAAATGGATGCGAGAGACTGGCTTTTCCCTGGAGTTTGGAGCTTTTTTTCTTCTCCCTTCCACCCTCTAACTGCAGAGCTTGCACAGTATCATCTGAGTGCCTCCAGCTTCTTACTGTGCAAGTTGGCATGGCAGTGATCTGCTTGTGTCTTCTTTCTGGTTTAAGACCCGTTTTAGAGAGGGCAACTTAAGGCCAAAGGGTTTAAAATTCAAGTTAAATACTAGTTGAAGTGGTGTCGATCAGTGGAGCAGATGCCAAGGAGGAAAAATTGCTGAGGGGGAAGAAAAATGTAGTGGAAACAAGCGTTCTTTGTCTGGGCTAGGCTTTCCTGAGTGGAGCTTAGTGGTGGTGGTCTGGCAGGTGCTAGTGGTCCTCTCTCTTCAGCTACAATACTACCATCTTTAAAGGTAAACAGAGAGGAGGGAAGGTGTTTCATGGTGCTGTGGATCAGTCACAGTCCAAGATCTGCATGTGGTACAGTTACATACTATTGCAACTGCATTGTGCCATGAGGAGAAAAAAAAAAAAGCAAATTGCATTACATCAGTGTAAAGGGCAAACTTATAACTTGCATCGTGACACTTGCATCTTGATGCATCATGATAACTGTTGAATCTGAAGTTTTCCACCCGGTGTCTGCCTTTTTCTGTTCACTTAAACAGTTTGAATTCATCCCTTAGCAGCATGGGCCTAAGTGGAGAAATCACGGAGTGTGTCTGTTTCCCTCTCTTGTGTGCATGCTGTCTTTGTGTGGAGTTTTTTGGTCTGTTTTCTTTGGGCAAATCTCTTTTAATCAGAAGAGTTTGCAGAGTAATTTCATTGAGGGGAGAAGCTAGTATCTTCATCCCTCAAGAAGCACTCTTTAAACCCATCAGACAACTCTGCGTTGGAGGCCTTCTTGTGCCTCCAAAACCTGCCAGGGTTAACGAGAGTGCTCTGAGGGCTGTACCGAGGCTCAGCTCCTGGCCTTCAGGAGCACCCGCTGCCTGCTGAGCTCTTTCTTACCCTGGCCACAGTCGCTGCTGAATTAGTAATTAATTATATGTTTCTACCTCAAGCTTGCAGCCTATGTGGGTTTGTGCTTTGGTGCCTGTATGCCCCCTCAGTCAGTCCAGGGGTCTGTTTGCCTGGTGTGTCTTTGCTCCCTGGTCATCGCTGCAGTGCCTCTCCACAGATACTTGTCAATCCAAACCCGTGTGAAAGAAGTGACTGACATTGGCAGCAGTTATTACAATGCATGGATACGAAGCATTAAAGAGAGGTGGCATTTCCTTATGGTCATTGTTTACCTATAGAGTGTAAATAATGTACTTGTAGCAGAGGATCTTGGAATTATTTTAAATATGTGATGCCACTTACTGGTCAGAAGTTGATGTAAATACACTAATTTGCACAGATTTTGGTGACTGGTGGATGATTAAAATGACTATAAAATAAAAGTTAAAAGTGGAGAAATTATTTTAAATTGCATAGCAAACAAGGCTGTAGCAGGGAAATCAATATTTCTTTCTGGAAGAAAAGCAACTTCTAGGAAGAGACTTTGTTTACTACTTAAACCAAGTGCCACCAAGGAGCCAGATCTGCCCCTGGTTAATCATTGCTTAATTTACAGTGCTTTGGGATGATTTTCTGGTACATGATAGTCTCTCTTAATGAAATGTCTCGGAGATAAACTGTGTGTGTGGCTCCATACCAGTTCAGAATCTGATTTGCGGTTTTTCTGAATGGTAATGGGTGTTTAGGATTATTGATTTTCTCCTTAAAACCCTAAATAATACATCAAGAATTCAGTTTTATTTGGATGCAGTCACACAGCCCCCATAACTGTCAAAACAAATGTTTTGGAGATACCACTCTATGTAATTATTCACGGGTAGAGGATAGCATCTGTGATGGAAAGCCCTGATACTGCAGTGACGTGCAGCAAGAGGTTTCCCTCTTTAACTGTGCATCAGCTGAGGAGGAAAATGCCTTTCAGCAGGGGCACTTCCCACCTCTCTTTTCTCCTCATCCATTTCCTGGCCTCACCCACGGGCAGGCTGCCTGGGGAAACCTATTGTGCTCATCTTTCCAAAGAGCTACTTGAGCATCACTACCTGATGATGGACCGTCCCCTGAGAGAACTGGCTTCTGAAGTCTCAGGCTGTTTTGACCACCTTGTTGGTTAGCAGCTGTGGTGTGTACACCACTTACAGATTTACCCAGCTTGAGACCCGATGGAATGGCTGCAAATGGATATAGAGCAGCTTATGCTGCACTTAATGAACAGGTTTTCTTTAAGAAGAGGTCTTGTGAGGGACAGGTGAAACTGAAATACAGTTGCAGAGGAAACCTGAGGTTTCCCTCCTCTTTGTGCGACTGCCTTGGATAACTGCTGAATTGAACATTTTTAACTGATTTCTGTCACCTTGCCAGCATTAGCCAGTTCTTTTGCCTTTTTCAAAAATGGGATGCTATCATATAATGTGACCTAGCATATACAATAAAACTGGTGCCATACAATTAAACTTTGAATAAAAGTCTTTGGGGCTCGTGTATGCATGAGTTATTCCTGCAGGGAGCTTCTGGCCAGGCTTGCAGATGGCTAAATTGATTTGTTTTCAGAAGTGCTGAATGGGTAGATAGCAAGACTTCCCAACTGGCTCTTGCTTGTCTGACTTTTTTTTTTTCAGTTTTTCAATTTTTAAATGTTATTTTTTTTTCTCTAGAATACAGAGCAGACTCCTGTTAGTGTTTCCATCTCTAGCCAGGCAAGCTCACCAAGGGTGACATTGTATAAGAATCATCTTTCTTTTCTATGGAAAGATTTTGTTTAATAAGGAAATTTCTTGGGTTGAAACATTTGTGATTGTGTTTAAGTGACATGGGATTTACCTGAAATGCTACAGGAGAATAAAAAAAAAGTACAAACTATTCAAGTTAAAGCTGTAATAAAAATGGTTTGTCAGCAACTGGTGTTTTTTTCATACTGCCAAATATCTGTTTGTTACACTGTTGTCCATCTGTGTGGGGCTGTTGCTCTTGAAGCGTCTTAGTAAAATCAGCAGGAAGTTTTTCCCCCTGAAATCAGAATTCTGATTAAATTTGTAGGCTGGCATAGATGAGGGAGCTGGTCCTACCTTGTCCCTCTTACCACAGGCAGTGCTACAGCACCTTCTGCTGGAAGTGTCTGGTGGGTGGGTGTTGAGTTACAGGGCATGAAAGGAGACAGAGGTTTGTGGTGGCACTGGCTTGGAGAGATGAAAGGGACTCTTTAGTTCGGGAGAAGGGTGCTGGGTGGAGAGGACCCGAATGTCTTGGGTTTTATTAGAAGCATTTTGTGGGGAGGAAGCCAAAATCAGCAGTGGGCAAGATACCTGCTCTTGTCCACCTTCTAGGAAGAAGGAGAAAAAATAGCTGATAAGCTCTGGTATGTATGTTTTGTAGCCTATGGATTGAGATGTTCAATGACATGAAAGCACATCTTTACAAAGTCAGAATGCATTTCTGGCTTGGTCTGTAGTTACCACTAAAGCCTTTCTACTAATGCTGTTATTGGGGGCAGCTGCATTATAGCACTACTTACTTATTTATTCACTGTAGTGACAGTTACATTTCATGTAGCAGCTGCTGAAGCCCAGACTATTCAGCAAGGGCAAAATGTGATAAAACTTCAATGAGGTTTTCCTCTGCAATATTAAGTTTTAATTTTTTTGTGCAGAACGAAATATATTCCTACTGCTATTTTAAACTCCTGACTGTAGCTTTATCAAAGAAATTCAGTACACATTAGTTAGGAATTCCAAATTTGTTTTATTGACTTTCTAGTATGTGTTTCTGTTGTAGATATAGAGGCAGCCTGGTAAAACCTAGATGCCTGAAAGTTGTTATTATGATAGAAACAGCTGGTCACTTGTTCTGAACACTTCCAGCTTTTCTTAATTCCTTTTGGTGTAATGAGGGCTTAGCCTCTGGGCAGGGAGGGGAGAAAAAACTAGTGTAGTATACAAATGATTTAGGAAACACAGCAAATGGTACCTGCTCTGGAAGGCTTATTGATTGCTTCTAAATTTTAACTAAGCATTTGGTGGGGAAAGCGCAAACTCTACCTTGGAGGATAGCAATGAGATGCTCAGGTTGGTGCAAATGTGACCAGAGTGCCCATGGCTTTAGGGTCTTTATGCTGCTTTTATTCACTTGAGTTTTTTTGGTGCAATTTATGTTTTGCTGGAAACTAGAGCAGACTTGTCTAAGGGTTGGGGTTTTGTATGTCAGTGTGTGGGGTTTGTTTTTGGGTTTATTTTTTTGGTGGTGGTGGGTTGTTGTTGTTTGTGGGGTTTTCTTTTGGCTTTGGCGGTAGTGACTTGTGCTTCTGTAACTAAAAGTCCTGGGCTTGGTTCCTGCTGGAAGCCACGCTCTCATGAGTGGATCCAATACATGTGTTCACCAGTGTGAAAACACATCTTTGGCTGCATTCAGCCTGGGTTGGGAGTCTGTAATGAAGGAGCCAGGCATGTGTTTTCTTGGTCTTGTGGTGGCTAGCTCCAGCCATACCTCTCCCTGGATGTGGTTAGCAAAGCTCATGGTGACATGGGACAGACTGCTTTGGGAACAGCCTCCAGAGTGTAGAGAATACAGTGTCTTTTCCCCACCTGCACATGGTGGCCGCTGTATGTAAAATTAAGTCCCGCTGAAAGTGGTTCCCAAAGACTTTTCAGTCTTTGCTCACTGCTGAGCAATGTCAGCTCCAGGATGAAATACTTTGGACTTGGATTTGCTGTCCTTTATAAAGGAGCCAGTGTTGATACTTGCATTTCACATGATAAAGGTCCATGGAAAGCAGTGATGCTTTGTCATCAGCCTGTGACATCCATAGGACACCAGTAGAATGACCAGAGTCAATACTAACATGCTTTCTTGAGGTGTTGTCCTCTCACGTCTCATTTTGCACTCGCTGTTACATCTCTGTAGTGATGGAAAACAAACTGCTATATTAACTCTATTTTTAATATACATTAGTAACAGACATATGTTTTATGTGTTTAGCTGTAATTAACACTTTTCCAAATATATATTATCTAGCTTTCTGTAAATGTTTATTTTTGTACAGCAGACTTAATGTTACATTTGTAGAACTGGTCGGCAATTTTTCAACAAAACAAATGTCAGAAGGTGGCAATCTGTTGAAATCAAAACTTTCTTGGGGGATGTGGTATTTTCTATGGAAAACTTTTATCCAGAAAAGCTTTGATGTGCCTTCAGTGTGGTTTCTGGTCTGAGGAAGAAAGAGACTGCTACCTTGGGCTGTGGGAAACAGAGGGTGCTGATAGGGGATGTGCCTGTTTGGCAGAGCAGTGAGCCAGTCCTGCCAGATCCCAACTCAGTGTCTCAGTTGCACCCCAATGGGGGATGTAAAGATGTTAAGCCTCAACCAGATCCCACATGGGTCTAATTGCAGCAAAAATTTATAAAGCTTCTGCAAGCAGTAAAATCACTGAAATGGTGCTGGTCCTGTGGGAGAACTGGCACTGAGAACTGCATGTGGAGCTCGTGGGCAACGCTGAGTTTGCAACCTGCCTCTGACATCGTGGGGAGGTCCTGGCTCCTCCTTCAGCTCAGCTGTGCTTTGGGAGGCAGCCCTAGCGCCCGGGTGGACCTGTTCCTTGCCAGGGTGTTACAGGGGTAATTCTGCATGAGAGGACTTCTTCTGCACCAGGAGTTGGGGTGGAATAAATCCACCTGTGTCTTGTGCCACTCTCTGAAGATACCTGAGAGGAAAGCCCCTCCTCCGCCTGAAATCTCATGATCACTTAATTCCTTTTGAATTTTAGATATCAAATATAAAATGCTGGGCCTGGTTCTTCTCACTTAGCCCAGTCTCAAATTCATAGGAGCTGCTGAGAAGTTTGCCAAGTTCATTTCTCTACCTAAAGGTTTATAGCATAAAGGAGACCTATCTTTCTTTGCTCCCTGGCTTGCAAGCTGTGAAGGCAGCTGCCTCTGCTGTTTGCCAGCAGGCCCTAAGAAAGGGTTGCATTCAGGGGAGGGATGGACAGACTTCCAAGGATGCTCATGAGACAAAATACAAGTCTGCATCAAGTGAAAAAAGCTTGCGCTTGCAGGGAGCTCTGACAGTGATGGTCTAATTTGCCTTGAGTGCATGTATTTACCCTCTTTATTTTCTAATACAGTAAGTTGGCAAACTCTTTCCCTATTGAGAAATTTCTTGGTAATAAGTTGTTCTGTGTGCTCCAAGACAGTGTTTCTGCAGTGGGGTCCAGCGGAGCCAGGGTTTGATGCAGTTGGGCTGCCTGGGCTGTTCAGAAGGGTGTTGGTTTCCTTCCTTGCATTCTGAGGGTCACGTTGCAGTTTTTCATGGCTGGTAAGCTTTCCTTTGGGACTGGAGCTGGCAGTTCCACTTCTCTGAGATCCCACGCTCATAAAATATCTTGAAGTTGTTTGGATCCCACATTTTAGCATGCTCTGTGCAGCTGTTCTCCTATGTGACAAAAGTAAAGAGAACATCAGCACCTCTCCTCTGGCTCCCCTACTCATTGCAGTCACTGGCACTATGTGCTCTGCGTGTTTTGCATTTGGCATGTTTGTTTTTTGACCTCTGAGCTCTGTATCCTTGAAACAGGATAGCACAGTCTCCTTCATTACCTTCCCTATGTAGGGTCTGACTTTGAAACACGCGTTTTCACTACGGTGAAACCATCTGCTATGTGTGGGGAATTAGCAGCACTAGGCATAATGATTCTTTATAGCTATCTAGAAATGTGCCCAAATAGCGCAATATAATCAGGCATAATAAGATTTAAAAGCCTGTTCAACGCAGAGCCCTGCAGTAAGGCCGTTTTCACATCATCTTGCCTTGGCTTACATCACATTGTATTGACTTTCATTTTGGGTTCTGTTTGCGTGTGTCAAGCAGGACCTGCTGTACTTATCCCCTTGGATGCATGTTTTTTAATGATAGTATTCTGAGATTCAGGCATGGTGGAATATACATGAACTGGACAATGTAATATAAGCTGCCTTGTGTTTACTGGACAGTAAAAGCATGCGTGTGGAGTAGTAAATGTGCTGTAAATCCACACTTAACCTCCTAGGTGGAACCTGTTTGTGTAGCCATATCTAAGGGCTGTCAGGAGTTAGAATAATATTATAGTAATTCTTTTCATAAATCCACAGCATTCTTGGGGCTCTGAGCTTGCTGTATACTTTTTTTCACGATGGCTATCTATAATGGCTTCTGTTTCTTTTCTTTCCTTTTTTTTTAGTATATCTCAGATACAAGCATGTTCTTTTCATGCAGTATTGAACTACATATCCATGGACCTTATACAAAACATATTCACCAATAGCTGGTGGAAATTCTATGCATTTGCATGCCTTAGATTCCTTTTAAAATATTAACTTGTCCCCAGCTCTATTATAGTAGGTAACTATAATCTGTAATTTGCAGAAGTTAAAATTGAGTCAGAGAGGTCAGCTTGCTGCAGATGTTGGTGACAGAGCAGTAGAACATGAATTAATCATTGCAGGCATCCTTGTAGAACCACTAGTGCAGAATCCTGTTAGGCATCTGAAGTGCGGGGCTTCCCAGCTCCCAAATCTCTAAGATGTGTCACTAATCTTCCTGTCCTTCCCTTTGTGTCTTTCCTGTGTCCCTGATGATGGCTGTTCATCGAGAGCGATATATGCTAAGCTGTTAGTTATGGTCCCGTACTGTCAGTGTATAAAAACTACTGATGCTGAAAGATGTGAGGACACCTTTTGCTCTCTCCCTCCTTCCTGTCTCTTCTTGCTCAGTTGCAAATTATCAGTGTTGGAAGAAGTCATGAGGAAAGAAGGGAGAATGCATGACTGAAGAATACTTCAGATGCTAGAAAGCTGATAAGCTTCTAATGTCCTTTTGCTTCCTGGCAGGCTGTGGAGGGCTAGAAACCTGCTCTGAACACAATGTTTCTAATACCATGAAATGTTGCTGGCTGAGAAAAAGACTGTTGGGGCCAAAGTACTGGTTATAAAACATGTCTTATCTCTATTTTTGTTCTGGCTGGTAGTGTCTAGAAAAGTGACTCTCACACAGATCCTGGTGTTCTGTGCAGAATTACAGAGAGGTAACTGTTCTTGGCACACTGGGATGGCAAGCAGAGTCCTCCTGCATGTTTGCCTTCACAGACCAGGCCCCTCCGTGCTGGTGGGCTGATGTGCTCTCTGTGTCAGAACCCCTGCATGGTAGGGAAGGATGTGAAACCTTAACCAAATATTCCTGGGTCAAGAAAATCAATACTGGTGACCTTGGGTTCAGACCCATTTTCCTTCTGTGAAATTATGCTCACAAGAAAAAATCTGATCAAGTTTTACTTCCCTTTGAAACACCTCTCTGGCAGTCCTGCAAGTACCACAGCTTCTAGTCGTGGTGGGACCTTGGCTGTGCAGAATAGCAAGAGCTACAAAGGTTCAGCTTGGCACTGTGCTGAAGGTCAGAGAGGGGTTTTCTCTGTCTCTACAAAGAGAGGAAATAAAATCTTGCTGGAACCAGGGTCATCATTAAGAAGCTTGGAAGGGTTTTAAAGCTTATAGTTGATAACAGCAAACCAAGTTCATATGCCACTTGGGAAAGTGGAGTATTTGGAGAAGAATGATGGCTGTAGGAAGAGTTTCCACAAAAATGTATCAAAGTACATGTGTTCAACATTTTTTTTAATGTCCAGAAGAATGGCCTGAATCCCCTTTGTACTTCCTTTCATTTGAAATCAATAACAAAAACTGGTTTGTTTGTCTGGCTCCCACAAAAGAGGAGTGCAGCCCTCCCTTGAAACTGCAGAAATACCATTCCCATCTGTTTCTCCAGCCCTTTCAAATACGTTTAGGTCTGTGTTGGACCCTAGCAGTGTCAGGCACCTTGCTTAGTGTTTCAAGGGTGATGCCAGTTGGGTCACAGCATCGTTCTGTCCTGCTTCAGCTGTGTCTCCTGGCTGCAAGCTGGTGCTCCGGCTGGTGGAGGGAAGCTCGGGCACTCCAAATGCTCTCCAGGGTCCACATGGACAGCTTTTTGGGAAGACAGTGCTGTGAACTGCATCGTGTTTTCAAGCCTGCTTTGTGCAAGCTGCTGCTGATGCACACAAGATGCTTGGGTGCTATTCTCCAGTGACAAATTCAAGTGGGTACCCTAGAGCCTGAAGGTTTTTTTTTCCCATTCTCACCCTCCTACCAGCTTTCCCTTCCCCTAAGGACCCTCCACTTCTGTGTCTTTACTTTGCTTCTGTGGAGCTGAGCCCTGGTGCCTCGGGGAGGGTGGTACGTGTGGAATTGTGTGTCCCCAACAGTTCTGGGCACTCAGCTTTAGTCTTTCAGGACAAAAGATATTTCTGAATTAACAAATATTATTTTTGTGGGTCTTGGTTTTTTTTTTTGGTTGTGTGTGTGGCTTTTTTTTTTTTTTTTTTTTTTTAAATTGTATTCCTAGTCAGTTGCTGAGTCTAGCAAGGAGGTTGGTTGGCCAGAAAACCCTCATATAAACATCCATATAAACAGTAACAGTAGCCTGACACACTGAGGTGTAACCATGCAGATAGGAAACAAAATGCTGCTGCCAAACACGTGGCTCTCAGGGTGTGTGCCAAGAACTCTCCCTCCTGTGGTGTGCTACAGCTAGTGGTAGGGTGGACAAGATGTGAAGGAAAGAGCAGGGGAAATATAACATTATCCTTGTCGAACAAGATAGATCACTTCTGTTTATTCCTGGAGATATGTAGGATTACATTTAGGACTCTTGTGAGAAGAAAATGCTAAAGTCAATCCCACTTTCACCTCGAAAATGGACAGACTGTCTCTTGGTGACAAAGACCCTCTGACGGGTATCAGAGCAAGTGAAGCTTGCAGTGTCACACTTTGTGGAAAATAAAATTGGACCATTCTTTAAATCTCCCTCTCTAACCCTCTGTTTTTTTTCCTCTGTGCACCCCAGAGGACATGATTGTTATTGGATATATTTTCTTGCCATGTCAGTCAAGTGAAAAGTTTTATGGTGATGCTGTGGCTTGTTTTGAGCCCCTGGTAGCGCTGTGTTCAGCTGAGGCTTCCCTCCAAGCCTGTGGGTGTGTGCATACACATGTGCAGAAACTGCCAGTGGTTGCCAGGCACAGTGGAAAGCTCACTATTATTCCTGTTATTATCTCCATGACAGATATATTTTCCTCTGTACAGTTACTGTGGCTGTTGCTCATGTTCCCTCTGTCTTGGTGGCACTAGCCTTCCCTTCCAAGGCTGGTCTGAGATAGGCGGTGTTTTGCTTGTTGGGTTACAAAACTGGACAGGAAAATCTTCTTTGATGCTGATCAGAGACTGCTGCTGGATCCTTGGCTTTGTTCTTCTGCCGAATAGCAACTCAAATCTCTTAACCTCTTCTCCGAGGGCCTGCTTTGCTGCTCCAGAGTGTGCCAGCTTTGTAATCTGCCTTGCAGCATCTTCTGCAGCCACTGGTGTGTCACCCAGCACGCAGGTGCCTTGAGTGCCCTGCTCTGCCAGCCCTCTGCTCCTTGGGGAGCTTTGTAACATGCAAGGCCTCCAGGACACCTGAAAATTCAGTTTTCCATGTATGATATGTATGTACTTATGATAAAGCAAGTAATCATGCTGTAAAATGCTGCCACATATGCATGCGGTCCTAGGGCCTTGTCAGATGTCTTCCTTCCTCCCTGCTGCTGTGTCCAAAATGTTCCCATTTTCTCTCTGGAGCAGGTCGTGCCTGGCTGTGGCTCTTGCTGGGGTGTTTTCCTGAGGTTATCCTGGAGTGATGGAGGGAGCCCTGGTGCTCACTGAAACAGGAGCTGAAGTAGTGGTGAGACAGTAATGACAGCTGGTGGCTGGGCTGTCTCACAGGCAGTGTCTTCTTGTCCTCAGCGAACTGAAAGGTATGCTCAGGATAAGGTCTGCCTTCAAAAACTTATGGACAAGATCTTAAAATGGTGGTGAAATGACCTTCTAAATAGGGCTCCCCAGCTCGTAATTTAAAGAACATCTGAGCTCTGTCACTAAGCAAACCCTGGCTGGTTGCTGAAGTATGATACCAAACCTGCTGAAGCTTTCCTTTCTTAAAGACCAGCCCTTGGGATTTGTCACATATGCTTTTGGCCAAGACAAAGATGTCCTGGTGGCCTGGATAGCACCTCACTCAGCTGCAGAAGAGACAGTGAAAGTGACCACATACCCAGTTTAAAGTAATAGATAAAAATGCTCTCTCACAGAAGTCTCTCCACTTTCTGAAGTGGAGAGACTTCTGTGTTCACATAAACCCAGCTCAATCTAGTTTCAGTTTAAAAACTGGATTTAACTCCTTAGCTAATAATTTCTCTCACTAGTACACAGCATTGCTAAGGTGGGTGGCTCTGTTAGAAAATACACATGTACTGTCTCTAGAAAGCCCCTTCTCTTGGAATTTTACCTTTATTATACTCCTGGATCCTAGAGTTCCTGATGAAATTCAGGCAGTACTTTAGCTCTTGTACAGATCAGGCTACTTGGTATTGCTTGTCCCTTTATTAAGCAAGTTCTTCTCCAAAAGTGCCACCTATGCATTCCAAAGTCCCTGGGACAGTGCCTGAGCTGGCTGGTGCTGCTGACAGCACATGCAATAGAACTGGTTCCTCCTCACTGAAGGAGCCTGAAGGAGTTAAAACTCCTCAAAAATGGACTGAGGATGGAACTGAACTGTGCTGGTGCCGAGCCTCTGAGATCTATTGGTTTTGACAACCTCAGTTATTCTGGTGCTTCTCATCATCTGTAAAGTTAACAAGGGCTGATAAGAGATGATGAGGCACCACACGGGTTTGTATTTCAGAACTCATAAATATTTCACAATACCATTTTTCTTACAATCAGATACATTAATTTGTCGACTGTAGATGTTGCTGAATATTCACTTGGTGCAGAGGTTTAACAAAGGCACTGCAAGGATAAACATTTTTAAATCTGCAGAGAGAAGCCATGGGTTGTGCTGCCTGCTCAGCTGTTACGTGTTTTCAAATGCATGTTCTAATTTTACAGAAATTGTTGATTTTTTGACCTGCTTTCTTCCTTGAAAATATATTATGATTTATAGGCAACCCCCTCCTCCAGCTGTATTTTTATCCCTTTTTGGTGTGACTTCGTAATTTCATACTAGCGAGTCAGATACCCAAGGGTGAATTTAATTTGAAACAAACCTTACTCTTGGCAGACCAATTTTTACGAGGGGATCAAACAATGTAATATACAATTTTCTCAGGCTGCATGTCACCTGGAGATGCCTGCAACTCAAATTAAGTAAAGGTGCTCTTTGAAGCAAAGAAATTCTATGAAATATAGTGTGGACAAACTCTCCAAAGTAACAGTTATTCTTTCTCCTGCTATAATAAGATGGAGCACACAAATATCACTTGATTAACAGCTGCGGTATTAATTTCCCTTTTTGGTTGCTTGACTCACAGCAAGAATCATGTCAATGCAGCAGAGAAGCAATTAAATTGATTTTAATCTTTGTCAGAGAAGATAACATGCCTCTTTCTCTTCTCATTTAAATAATTAAAGTTTCAGCAGGTATTATTTCTGGCTTTAAAGAAATTGGTATCTTAATGTAATAGAATCCTTGTAATTATACACTTAATGGGTCTTAATAAGTTAATCATGGTTTTTCATTTAAAATGTTTTTTTACTTATTAAACTTTTATTTGCTTTGATGGTTATGCTTTTGAGAGTAAAAATTAAAAAAATAAAGTTCTTAAAAAAGCCTCATCTCCTTTTTTTTTCCATATTCCTACATGACCTTTCAAATCCATTTTCAGTGGAAAAGTCAGATTTCAACACATGCTTAAAAATTATTATCCAGTGAAGCTTTCTGTTATGCTGAAGTTAATTATTTTGTTGAAAAATCTTCATATAATGAGGAAAATCAAATATTCTTTTATCTTTGTTGTAGCACAAACTCCAATTCTGCTGGAGCACAGAAAATATTTTTCTCCTCTTTGATCCAAGCTGTTAGGTAGTACTTGGGGTCCTCCAGGTTATTCCCATTAGGTGGAAAAATGGCTGTTGGAGTCAGGTGTCTTTGATATGATGCTCTGTGTTTGCCCAGAGACGTGTACAGCCACTCTCCCCACAATCAGTAAGAGATGCTCTGTTGCCTCACAGTCCCACGCTTGCCTGTTCAGGCAGCACTTTACCCAAAAAACCTTTTTCCTGGTAATGACGTGTCAAAGTATGCTTATTTCTTTTGTTTCTAATCTTCCCTTCCTCCCCTTCCACTTACAGCTGGATTGCCAGTAATCTTATGTTACTTATTCTGGCTTTCTGGCTGTGAGGGTCTTAATCCTTCTTGCAAAGGTAAAAACTGAGCTGAGAGCAGGCCACTTTATTCTGGAGCATGCATTGATGCTCCCTGCTTCATAATGACCCACTTCATGCAGGAAAAGCCATAGAGAAAAGCTTCTTTGCCTTTTAGAGGGGACAGATGCCCCAATCTGTCTGGGGAAGACTGTCCTTGGGGGGACCTGTGGTTCTTGAGCTGGGTTCCAGGGATCCCCTGTCCTTCTCGGGGCCAGACCCAGCCTGTGGAGCCAGGAGCATCTTGTACTCACCTGGGGCAGGTGACTCGCTGGTGTGGAGTCAACATCTGTTTTTGACTTACAATGTGTATCTCTGTGGTTCCTCTTAGTGGTGAGGGGAAAGGCAAAAATACTGAGGATGAACTACTTTGGAAGGTTTAGTACAAAGTCCACTAGAAATATTTGGGAAAGCAAAGACAGTTGCATCTGGAAGTCTTTACGTTTTGAGAACTAAACCATACAAAGAGAAATAGTGAAAATTCCTGTAATGGTTCATTTAAAAAATTGTGAATATCTTCCTATATAAGTAATATAACTTGTATTTTCTAAGCAGAAATGAAAACTTCCTGTGCCCACTGTATGAATTACCAGAGGTTAACAAATCATGGAGTCAGTGTTTCCCGTATGGTGGATTTTGTCATGTTCTCAGAGAATTCCCAGACACTTCAGTGGAAAATATTTCATTTGTGATTAGTATAATTTAAATATCTGAGTTTACACTGAAATCCATTGTATGCCTTTTTCTTTTTGAAGGGAATTTTTTTCGAGTATAAATTATGGTTGTGATGAGCAACACCACACATAAGCAGCAGGGAGCACACCAGCATCTGATTTATGTCCAGGCTTGAGTGCTGCATCGTATTTCTCATATTTATTACTGTATCATTAGGGTTCTTGTTATGATATTTTTTCTTTCTCTGGAAAAGTACTTTGTATTTTCTCTTTGCTTTGGATAGATATAAATTATTCTCTTCTAAAATTCCTTTTTAGCACTGCTCTGTTTTGGAAGCTGTATTGAAGTGACAGATACCTTTTTCCTTGGATTTCATTACAGGCAGCGCCCAACTGAATTTGGGCATGGAGGTAGCCTTAACAAACAGTAAAACTACATTAGCGATGCTTGTGGAGCTTATGTGTATCCCAAGATACTCAAGTGGCTCAAAAATAAAAAAAAGAAAAGCTGAGACAGGCACTTGCTTGCTGTCTCTCTCAGCCCGATTCTGATCTCTGCGAGAAAGTTACCACAGTGCGATTGCTGGACTTGGATGGTTTGTGTTGCTTTGCCTGGGAAAGGCCTTCGTGTGCCTTCTGAGCTCTGGATACAGCTGTGTCTGTTCTTGAGTGTGCACTCTCCAGTGATACAAATACGTTTTCATAACGCAAACACACGGGTCAAGTCTGTTGGTCTCTCTCATCTCTGGTTTATGGAGGGAGTGGGCAGTTTGGATGGGGGAACATTGGGAGAATTCTTCTTTTCTGTGCACAGATAACTTATTTATGCAGGAGCCTGTTGCTCTCCAGCTTGGAGACACCTATGTGTTCTGCATAGGTGCAAAAATGATCATAACTGAACTTTAAAATCTGTTTTGTGTGGTCTAAAATGGCCAATTAACTTAGTCTCATCTCATTTATATCGTTGCACCATATGGTGTGTGTGCAGGCAGAGATTTAGTCCAGGCAGAAATTTAATGGAAGAGAATTGTAAATGGAGAAGGGGAGAGAACAGTGTGGTTTCTCAACAGAGACAGGGTTCTTGATAAATACATACTGTTTACCCTAAATAGGGAAAAGATAAGCAACAGATGCTGAATTCTTTCGAGTGCTTGGCAGTGTAACACACTAAATATCAACAGAAGTACGGACACCGTAAGCGATGTGGCGTATAGGAAAGGATGCTCTTTAACCAAGAACTAAGTTGGGAAGGATATTGCTTGTTGCCTTGCCTACCAAGTCATTACTACGAGCATTACAGACACTCTGCAGATAAAAGATAATACCGTCTGAATGGACTGACATTAGCAATTATTGTCTGTATTTTGCTCTTTGTTTTTCCACTTTCAAAATCTGCCCAGAATATGATTGCTTTCCTGGTATAAGGTTTTGTAGGAAAAATCTACTGTGCTTTGTATTCCCAATCGTATCCTATGTTTTCGATCAGAAATATAGAGATATAAACTTTTATCTGAGTGAATTTGGAGACATTATTTTAAGAACAATCTCTCTCTGGTTATCCAGGGCCCTTAAATGTCAGCTAGTGGATATTTACCACTAGTAGTACAGCACAGGAATTGTTTAACATGTTCAGGCCTTGCCTCTGAACTCTTTTTTTTTTTGTGATGAACACAATTGTAAAGGCTTTCAACATTGGTAAAAAAAACCAAAACAAAACATTTTGCAGGCTGAGATTTCCTTATTTGTGTAGTTCTCTCAGTGCTTTTTTATGTGCAGGACAAATCCAGAAGCTCCAAACCAGGAACTTGAATTCTTACTTTCAGTCAAAATTTGCATAAGGCTGCAATAAAATGGCTCATGTAATGAAAATCACGTGTTAGACATCATTTCACTGATAGATGATTTTGTTGTATTTGATGAGGTACAATTAGGAACCAATTTGGCAGAAACCCTTCACCCTCCACATAAGGCAGTCATATAAAATATTATAGTCAGCAAAAATCCATAGCAAATGCCTTTAATGACTTATGAAAAACATTTACAAACTCTCATGTCATATATAGCACACCCTCAAATCTTCATCACTCTGTGTGTGTGTGTGTTAATAATGCCCTCAGTAACCATGCGTGACATGCTGTTATCGGAATGCAAAAGATTTTCAATCTTCTTTGTCGCTTCAGTTATTTGAATATTTTATCTAGGAGCTCGTGATTGAAATCGGTTGGTGTTTCTCTGTTTGGGATGGAGCTGTACTACACCTTACAGATTATCTGTAGTTGGGCTCAACAGTTTCTGCAGAAAGGCAGATTTTAAAAAACGGGTGCTTTTTTCTTTCCAAAAAGCAAATCCAGATGCCCTGTTAGTAGCATAGGTAAAGCAATCTTGACTGTAGATGCAATAATTTCAGACTAATGGAAGTACCTTTCCTTGCCTTCATTTACCTCCTCAATTATTTTTAAGTAGTTCTTAGGGGTTGGTAAGGGTTAGAAAAGGACATATATCGTAAGGCTACTTGATGACAAGAGAGGAGACTTGCTGACCCAGGCAGGCTTTGCCCATCCTGCCTTCTCAGTATGCAGGGGTTTGGGGTAAATGGCATCTGACTGAGCCACAGAACCCACAGAAAGGTGGGCTGTGCTGTAAGGGTTCCTGGGCAGGATAGCTCTATGGGTTTCCTTTCCAGTGCACTGTGTGTCTTGGGCCACGTGCTTCTTCCTGTGGAAAATACTGAAGCATGTCTCGTGAGTTTCTAATGTGCTGTGCCAGCTAGCTAAGGTGGAGCAGTTGGGAGCTTAAAAAAACCCCACAAAACCCTACAAAATTAATGGATTGATATTTGGTATGTATTTAGCTTTTGTGACCAGCAAGATTCTGGCAGCTTGTCTAGGAGGGAAAGGGAACTGGAATTCCAGCTCCCTCAGTCTTGGTTTTCCACATCTTAGGCCACTGACAGCACCCAGCACTTTGGCAGGTGCTGTAGCACCGGTTGTGTTGCCAACGCGACCTCAGTTTACAGCACAGTTAACTTGTGTGCTCCAGCCTGAGCACAGCTGCTTTACTTTTGCCCTCCTTGTGAAATGGCCCGTTCTCAATACTATGAATAGAAAGTGTTTAAAGTAGCAGTGGGAGGATGTAATGCGGTAATAGGTGTGATGGAGGGCAGGCATCTGTTAAAAAAAGCAGAATTGTGGTTGCCTTGTGGAGGCCTTTAGGGCACAGTAGTTACAGTAACGGTAAGATGTGAGCCTCTGGGGAAGAAGTAGAGTATGTACTGATGGCTAGATTTGCTTTTCTCTCTTTTTATGTATTTGTGTTAAGTTTTACTGACACTTTTTCACTGTTTTCTTTGCCTTATTTCAAGGTTTTATTTATTTGTCCTGCAGTGGTTTGGTTGGGTGGTAGGCAGGGTTTATTCCATGGTTAGGTGACACTTGCTTTTATGAACCTTGACCCTCATAGGTCTGGCTTCTACATGTCACCTCATCGACATCTGTCCAGTTCTGGCCCTGCTTTCCATTTGAAACACTTATCAGTTGAGATTGGATCTTGTTCCCTTATATCACATGTAACTGTGATCCAGTGGCTGCTTTTCCTCACTTGGAGTCTCTGAAGGACTCCACAGCATCCAGTCTTCTTGGATAAGACTCAACAATTGTACCACTTTGAATCCCAGAATTGTCTTAGACTCTCCTTGGGTTTGCTGCTTGATCTGACAAAGGCATGCTTGTCTCACAGCTTTGGTTACAATTCTTCAGGGAGAACAAAGTAACAAAGGGTGGAAAACCCCTTTATCAAATGAGTTTTTCGTTCACAAGGCTTAAATGAGAATGGGGGACTTCCAGGGTTGTGGAAATGTCGTTGAGAATGTGAGCCTTGCTCTGTTTATACCTTCTCATGGGTCTTTAGTTTGCATGTCTTCTAACCTTCCTGTTGAGATTATAGCGGTAAAATGGCTTCTCTTTCATGTTGTGTGTATGCAAGGCTAGTCCTTTGGTTCTTTGCCACTTGCTTATGCAGGGTGATGTTTTTGTATCATCTCCTGACGTTTGTAACATGACAGTGACAGAGCTGTAACTGCCCGAGAGCTGATGGAAACCTGTGCTGTGCGTGACTGTCTGCTCCTCCACAGCCGGTGGTAAACCACAACTGGAAAATAGCAAATAAAGTGGGATTCTGGATTTTCCAGCTACAACCCAGATGCTATTGCAGTACCTTCTGCAGGCTCATTTTTATATGTCGCTTTGTTTGCTTTAAAATATGTTGCTTTCTTGTGTCATTTGGAACGCGATGTGATTAAAAAAAAAATCTTCAAAAAGATTGAAAAGACAGGTACATATGCCTGACCTCTAGTTTCATTCGTTATATTTTATGTCTTATTTTATCATCTTTTATTCATCTCTTGACTAGTTAAATTTTTCCTTTTTTAATTGCTCATTATAAAGAGTTTTTTCCAAACTTGTAATGCTTTTTGTTGCACCTCTGCAACCTATGCTATTTTTGCTTTGTGTTTTGGTGGTCTTTTTGGTGATGGGGTGTGTGTGGTGTTTTTTTTTTTCTTCCTCGAATAATTTACTGTGAAAGATCATGGTATCTAGATGAGCACTAATGATGTAATAGCTGCAGTCGCCTTCTCTCGTCTACAACCTATTGGCTGTCACTAATGTTAGGGAATGCATGTTCAGAATTCATGCCCTGTCCAGGAAACAGAAAAGCAAGCACGAGTTCGTGTGCGCCGATACTATCAGAGGAGAATTTTTTTTTTCCTCTATGGGTAATGCAAGTCCAAGTAAGCTCATTTCTGAGACTTGGCAGGTCAGGAGTGAAAAAAACATGGATTTAGTCTGAGCTTTCTCCTCAGCCTTGCTGCCTCCTGCAGCACCATGTGGCCTGCACCCAACACTCCCTTTACCACGTAAACTCTTTCTACTCAGTGTTTGTTGAGCTCTTGTTGCCTCCTGGGCAAGAGGTCTCATCTCTTGCTGACTTCTGCTCGGCAGATTCTTGGTCAACAAAACAAATTAATTATTGAAGAACAATTGCATACTTTTCTTGCATGTCACAAAATAAGAGTGTTTTATCTTCCCTGAAAATATGCCTTCAACATTTCTGGTTTTGGAAGTCTAATTTAAAAATAATTCAGTGCTTTACTGTTTAATTCTCTTGTGCTGTTGATCTGGGAGACTTCAAAGCTACAACAAAATAAGGTAATAAAAGCAGACAATGACTTTGGTTATGTATTGTGTATCATAAATATTTGTGTCCCTGACTGGTTTCATTTTAGCTGGCTGAGGAAATATACTTGCTGAAGGCGGTTACCTTTGTTCGAAGCCAACTGAGACAGCACCAGCACTCAGTAATTACAGCCGTACAGTTTCCAGGAGACTCCTTCTTCACCAGACCTGTCGTCTTGTGTCCCCATTTGTAACACTGTTCATTATATTCAACCTGCTGCCATCACTCCAGAGCTTTCAAAAGGTATTCTGTGGGCTATCGTGCTGCAGGACGTGGATAATGAAATAGTTAGACGTGCCTTGTATTACAATCAGCTCACCTAACTTTCATTTGGCTTGAAAAGTAGACTTAATAAAAGCAAGAGTGAAAGGCGCTTTATGTTTTTAATAAGGAGTCTCATATGGCATTACCTGCTGTTTTTCATTGTGTGTCTCTTCTCGTGGTTTCCTTTTGAGGCACCTGACAGAAGAGGAGCAGTAAATGTCTCTTAATCTTAATGCTTTTTGAAAAACTGCAGTGGTAATCAACACTACTGATCAGTAATTTCCAAGTGCAGTAAGAGAGAATTAAAGTTTTTACATCTACATCTTAGATGTTAAATGGGTAATTAGTTGTTTTCTGGTGAAGATAGTTATCAGAAATGAAACCAAAAAATGTATGCACCCTAGAACAAAACATCTGTTTAATCACTTATTAACAAGCTTGTTTTAAATATCTAATTATAAGCTTGTAAATATCCCTCTGCACTTGCACTGTCTCGAGTTGGACTGTTAAAGAGCTAAAGGAGTTTGTGCTGCTCTGTCCTATTGCGGAACAGAGCCACCTCCACATAAAGCTTTAGAAATTCCTGGAAGTGTCATGCGTGGAGACAAGATCAAACAAGAAAACCTAGGACCTGGGTGTGACAAGAGCATTGAAACCCAACTTCCTAAACCAGAACTCTTTATTGCAGTGCTGTAACCTTTTTTGACTAGAAAGTCACAGCTGAAAGTGATCCATAGTGTGGCTCCAGGGAAGCCCTGTCCCTGCTGCTGCAGACTTGGAACAGCATGTGCACCAGAGGTACGAGGTGGGATGCAGCTCTGAGGGCAGCATGAATAGAAGGTGAGGTGTGGGAGGCAGCTTCTGTAGGAACTTCTAAATAGAAATCTGATTTCTGAAGTCATATGCATGGGGTAACGTCCCAGTTATGAGAAAGAAGAGCTCTGTCCCCCAAAATGTGCAGCTCTGCTTTCAGTGAAATAGGTTCAATAAATGTAGATGTGTCTTCATGTGGTACCATGAAATAGGAGCTGATGGAGAAATACCTGTCTTCTCTGTGAAAAGTTGGTCAATGGCAGAAAGCACTCTGAGGTGTGGGCACCTGGTTACCTTCCTCTTAAGGACATCAGTGTTTCCATGCACACCACCATCCAGTTCTGTTGTCACTTGCTCCAGATACAGAACCAGAGATTATACCACCAAAATTGCTGCTTTCTGACACTGTAAATGATGGTATTTGTTGTTCTTTTCACAGCTGGTAATAGTGCTTCATATTTCCTGTAAACTTCAGACATGTATTTTGCATGTTATTCTACTTAGCGTTGCCCTAAACTTTTT
Organism: Heliornis fulica; assembly: GCA_013399135.1. Lineage (NCBI taxonomy): Eukaryota > Metazoa > Chordata > Aves > Gruiformes > Heliornithidae > Heliornis > Heliornis fulica. The sequence goes on along the minus strand of VXBZ01009878.1, from coordinate 560,098 downwards.
CTGAAAGCTGAAATTGATGGAGTGCTCTTCGGCTCATAATAATAGTTGCTTAAAGTACATGGTAGTGATACTAACCACTGACTTGTTTTGACAGTGCTTGATGGGATTGTCATATTGATCATGCAAGAAAATCTTGCCTTTTTATGTTTATCAATTCCCAGAGAAGGAACCAGAGAGATGTGGTGATGGCTTTAGACAAGAACTAGCCCCAAATATTTAATAAAAGTAAATGTAAGAAATATTTTAAATTAATTTATTGCTTAAGGAAGACCTGGAATGAGAGCCTTCATCGTGTTCTCTGGAACTGCTCTGCCCTCGTAGCTCCCATCCAGCCCCTCCCACTGAAAACCTGTTTGCTGTAATCCCTTCCCCCCACCCAAGAAAGCTCTCTGCAGTGGGAAATATTCAGCAGAAGTGAGTGACACAAGTCTGGAGGAATTCAGTAAGACCAATATCCAACCACAAATCAGATGGAAAAATAGTGGCATTTACAGGTTACTGTTCTACATGTTCCTAAAGCTTTATGCTACGTAGACCAGCATGATAGAGCTGTGACTACTGCTGTGTGTGGGTGCTGGGTGCTTCACAGCCAAAAGTGTTGCTGGACCGTTCCACTGGTGATGGTCAATATCTCTGTGGTGTTATGCACCCATGTGTGGGGAAGGACAGAACAGAGTTATGCTGAATCCTTGGTCTACTGGGAAATGGCTGTGCAGGAGGACTGCCAGGCACTGAAATGGACAGACTTTTCTCCGTTTATGGGTTACGCTGAGGTCTGAGATACTTATGGAAGAGCTATTGTTCCTCGGAAACGTCAGTCAGCACTTTCTGTTTTAATAATATGCCTGGTTGAATTCAAACCTGGCATTCTATATTGACACTGTGTGTGAACTGACATGTCATTATATACATGCTAACCTAGATTTATAAAATAATAAAATCATTGTGGTTTAAATTCCCACAAAATATTGATGGAAAAAGTGTTATACACTTATGGGAGTAGCTTACTTGCTAATATGTTTGCCATTTTTACTGACCTTATTGTGAATGCAACCTTGCTGCAGGCTCCTGCAAATTGGAGCTCTGCTACAGTATTTCTGTTAATACCTGCAGAAATACGTACTTACTGAAAAAATGCTCTATTCTTTCTCCTGTGCTTCTGGAATACATTAGCCTAATAACCAAAATGACAGTCTAGAATAATACATCTTTATTTATTGATGTATTTCTTGGTTCTGCACTGTGATAAGAGGCATAGTGACTTCACTCAGGTAGTGTGACATTGACAATTTCTCTCCATTTCAGTGTTCGTTTACCTCAAGGAAAACTAGCCCAAATCAAGAAGAAAAAGAGTGTTCCTTTATTTGCTATGTTAAAATAAAGCTATGTTAAGGGAATGTGAAGTTTGCAAAGGCACGCTTTCAAGCGGGGACGAGATTCCAGGGTTAACAGGGTCAGTGCCATATGATTTAGGACTTTCATACTTGTGCATTATGGTACTGCCTTTTGTTACATTTTTCATATTATTTGAATGGTACAGTAATTTTAATAATGTTCTTTCAGCTTAAAATGTTTTCACTTACAAGAAAGGTAGGTTTTTCAGGGGATACTGAAGACAGAAGTCTGATTTTTGTATTTCTTAAGGTGGAATGATTCAAGGAAGGCAACAAGGGAGGCATTCCTTTGGAATAAGGTGGTGGAATTTTTAGTGGCATGATGTTATCTCCCAGAGATAAGAACTTAAAACTGGGAATGGAGTTACTTCATGGCAGATCATCCACCATAAAGTGATTAAAAATTGGAGAAGAAACAGCTGCATGGTATTATTGTCCAGCTGGGAAAAAGACCAGCAAAGTGATTGACCTTTGGTTGAACTCTTTTAGCTTGAATTGTTCTTTGTATCTTCACTTGACTATGATATTTGGTGATTTTAGGCTGAGGATGTCTCTACATTTTCTAGAGTTAAATTATGATTTTACTTTTCCAACAATATTGTTCTTTTCCTATTAACTCACTGAAACAATCATACTAAAATTATATATAAATTGCTGGGTCTTGGTCTTGATTACATGTGCAAGTAGAAGACTGCATTTTTGGAAGAGGCTGCATGCCCACAAGTTCCTCAGATCTGTGCTCTTTCCTCTTCCTTTGTANGATGGGAGGTCTGGGGATGGGAAAGAGGTGGCTGTGCCTGGGAAAATAACTTGTAATTTTACCCTGAATTTTCAAACTTTACATGACGTTGGTGTAGGGAATTTCTACTGCCACAAAGTGGTATAGCAGATAGAGAAACAATCTAAGAAATTTTTGTCAAGATAATTTATTGGGCATCTTCAAGGAAAAAAGGACCAGCAATTTAATAGAAATATGCCTCTAAGCAGGTAAAGTCAAGTTGCCCTGAAATGATCATGTCAGATCAAGGGCGGTGAAGAAATATGGGTGAGCCTATCAGAGTTGGCTTGGGCAGTATGTACCGGGGTCATTAAAACCAACCTTCAGATGCAGTAAAGAATTAATTTCCTAATGTAGTAGGGACAGAAAGTGAGAGAGGAACTGAAACTATGACATTTGTCTTTGAATTTAAAAAGGACACAGAAATTGAGGGAGAGCAGCACTGAGGTGTTAAGGGAAGCACAGGGAGCTAGTAATGATCTTGTTGCCTGTATTCCATGGTAATGTGCAGTTCTTCCCTTCCTGCCGAGATTTCTATTGAAATTACCCATATCTATTCTGTTCTAATAAACCTGCTTGTAATTAGTTGGACATGACTTGGTTTCTGAGATTAACTTTCGAAAGAAAAATAGAACTAGCTTTTCTCAAGTGAAATGAATTCGATACTTGACTGTGGAAGGGGCTGAATTAGAATAAAAGTCCAATAATTTGAGGTTTTTTGTTTTTTTGAAAAAAGAAAAAACCTCAAATGTTAGGCTTCGAAGACACAGGACCAAGCTAACTTTGTGTTTCTCTGGGCTGGTGAATAGCAGTATCACAGTTCATACTAAGGGGAATGTCTTAAATTTCTGTTGGAAAGAATGGAAATATATGATGGCCAGTTAGTAATGCATACACACGGTTGAAAGTAAAAGTAATTTATAAATAGCATTGGAATAAAATAATGATATTTTAGGAACAATCATGCTATACATTCTGAAGAGGTAACTTTAAAAACAGTTCAATAGTTTTCACATGATTAATTACTTTGGACTTGAAATCTAATAGATATTTTTCTATTCTTTTTTAGAAATATCAAAGGAAGACATATGAACAATAAAGGAAATAGCAAGACAGACTATGTTTCTCTAATTCTTTCCAGAATTATATATAATTTTACTATGTTATTGTTCTCCACCCGCCCACCCCCTCTTTTTATAGATGTACATGGATTAATGTGCTAAAATGGAAATTTAATTTAGGGCTAAGCAAGCTATTTCCATGGAAATAACTACATTGTTGATGTCCTTTAGTTTGGGAAATGTTCTAGAAAATGCAATCCATCTATTTTTTTTTAATCAGTCTAGACACAGGGCAGAAATCATGATTATTGCAAATGACCGTATATTAATAGGAAACTTTGTAATTGGATTTTTATGATTTTGAGAAGCTGCAGTTTGGGAGAGGGTGGGGTGGTAGTGGAGTGGTGGTGTCTGTATGCATACAGATAGATACAAATGTCTTAAAATTCAGATTATTTTTCTTAATGCTTCAGGCTTTCTCTTAAAGGACAGTAGAAGTTCATCAAGCCTGAAATTTCCTTTGAACAGCGTTAGGTCTGCAAACTGCTCAACGTCATTTGTAATCTTATCCATTTAGCTAGTTCTGCTCAAGTGAAAATTCAGAAGCACTGACTACATAAGTATATCTGGTCTTGCATGAGACTAATGCCTTGAGATTACGCACAAGCAAAATTCCAAATAAATTGAAACATTTGAAGAGGTAAAGATAAAGGAGTATCCACTCAAAAGTTAAAATTTGAGTTCTGTTTTCTGCAGTGTGGTGTACACACACGTGAGCTTTCACTGGTGGGTGCGTACTGACACAGAATGATAGGTTGGAAAAGACCTTTAAGATTATAGAGTCCAACTGTACCTGTCCTCTCCTAAACCATATCCCTAAGCACCTCATCTACCTGTCCTTAAAATACATCCAGGAATAATGCCTCGACCACCTCCCTGGGCAACCTGTTCCACATCCCAGCGACTCTTTCAGTGAAGAACTCTTTCAGTCTTTCCTAACTTCTAATCTGAACCTGCCCTGGTGCAGCTTGAGGCCATTTCCCCTTGTCTTATCACCTGCAACTTGGCTGAGGAGACCATTGCCCACCTCTACAACTTCTTTTCAGAGAATTATAGGCAGCAATAAGGTCTACCCCCAGCTTCTTTTTTTCCAGACTAAATGACCCCAGTTCCCTCAGCCGCTCCTCATAAGATTTACCCCCCAGATCCTTCACTAGCCTGGTTGCCCTTCTCTGAATGCATTCCAGACCAAAGATGTCCTTCTTGTAGTATGGGGCCTGCAACTGGACACAGTACTCGAGGTGCAGCCTCACCAATGCTGAGTATAGGGGTCACAATCACCTCCCTAGACATGCTGGCCATGCTGTTTCTGATGCAAGCCAAAGAAAGTACACTACATCTAGGCTAGAAACTTGGTAGCATGTAGTGTGCTCCTGTCTGGTTCTCACAGGTACTTCCAAATGGCAAAACCAACATGGGAAATATAAATGCACCATTATCTGGTGTAATTATTTGTACTTATTGAGGAAAATGCGCACTATTTGGCTGTGTTGACATGATTTTTGTGTTGTCTACTCTGATACTTTATTTTTTAAAAAAAGTTTAACAATAGTCTTTGGTCCATAAGTTTTGTATGCAAGAGAAGAGAAGGCATTTCCTTAAAAGTCAGTGTATATAAAACACTATTTACAAAACCTTTGTAAATTACAGTCTTTACTGATGAGGCATTTTCACATTGCTGCTCAATTTATTTACTCTGGAGACCAATTTATTTCCCTACCTTGGTGCTAACTGTTTCCATTGACATCCAGGTCTACTCTGACCAAGTGACTGACAAGTTGTTTATTGAACTGTGAACGGGCACTGTCTGACTCTAAACAATGGCTTTATCTAATTATGAACCCCCATACATCACTTTAGTTCAGTCTTGCTGGTTATACAAACAAGATTTTAGTGTTATTGAAAAATTAATTTAAGTCTGGGTATAGTGTACTACAGTGAAAGATATTCTGCATTGTAACTTTACAGCCTGGTAGCTCACATCTGAGGTGAGATGACTAATGTTCTGACTGTGGTTTGTTAGGCACTGTGAATACCTGAGGAAGGACAAAGGAGAGAAGCGTCTTAGAATGCGTAACAGATGGAATAACTGAACACCTATTGTTTATGCTTTAAATGAATCTGATGTTATCGAGGTGACTTCTGTAAAATGTCATTGGTAGAAATACAGGTGTACTTATGGAAAGGAAAATTGGATCTTCAAGGAAGTTTACTTTCTGGCTTGGAAGTTGTCACAAAAGTTGAATAGACTGACTGGAAAACCTCTGCCATTCTCCTCATTGCTTTGTCAGAAGCAGGTAATCGAGTGCAATCAAAGCTTTTCTCTTCAGCTGTCAGTAAGTCAGTTTCTCCAAGTGTTTTATCCAGTTATCACAGAAAGAGTTTAGAGGGTTTACTCTTCCTTTGTGGATGTGGCATTTTGGTTGGTTTTTTGCTTGTTGTTTTTTTACTCCTCCCCTCAGCTAACCCAATCTTTGGGTTTTGATACAGTTTTGATAGCATAAAGTCTGTATAAAGGCATAGGGTGGGGAAAAAAATCCCCATGATAGGACTGCATGTGTGAAGAACTGAAGAAGGCTATCTTATGAATCTTCTAGTAGCATACATGAAATGTTTGTGAGTGAAAGCAATTGTTCTTTGCAGAGAGAACTTGCACAAACAGTGTGTAAACAGAATTAACTTAATTCATTGTTATTGCTGAAAACGTTTTGGATTGCTTTTTGAGGCGTTGCTTAATGATCTTGTATAATTGGTTTCGTGCGTTAAATCCCTATTGGTAATTTAACTGAGATTTTCTTAGGATGTATGAAACTCTTTGAAACTTAATGGTGAATTAATATTAATTTAATAAAATAATTTAATATTAAATCTATTAATATTTCATCTTCTAAATGGTTATACAGATTTTTAAAAGCCATTCCAGTGTTTTCTGACAAACTACTCAGTTGTTACACAAAGACTATTTGGAAATCTTTTTGCTCATGTGGTTCCTGCGCTATAGCTAGGTTTCCGAGGTCATTGGCTATTTTTATTCAGCCTCTAAAGCAAATGGAAATGAGATACAGGACACAGGGAAGCTAAAGAAAGTTTACCAAGTCTGATGGAGTCTCTAGTTTCCTTGTGCCTGGATAGAATACACTTAAAAAGAGCCCTGCATGATTTTGCAGGTTAATCTCTGTTCGCAGCAGGGTTTGAGTCGTATCAAGCCTGGCATGCTTAGGCACCTGAGGGCTGTCTCTGACAAGGGGCTGTGGGGAGATGGACTGCCACTGATCGGGTCTAAATGAGCCAGTTGCATGGAGCTGATAAACCCAGAGATTTACTGAAGTAGACAGGTCTGCACTAAAACAAGCTCCTCTCTCGATTGAAACCCTGTCTGTCACTTTAATCAGTCATCTTCCCTGTCAGGCACAGTCAGTGGAGAGGCTGGAGCTGTGCAGGAGGTGCAGCTGAGGGATGGCACAGCATTGTGGCTGGGCCAGCCACTGCCCACAGGGCTCTGGTGTGCAGAGTCAGTGCCATGGCATGGTGCTGGGAGTGTTTGGCAGCTGGCATGTGGTCCAAGAGGTGATAGGTAGTGCTAAAACAGCTGTTTTTTCCAAGGGTTCTACGTCTCCTGTGTTTTCAGTACAGTGTCACTCTTACATCCTGACAGATCTGTCCTCTTGTAAAAGGTGTAGTCAGGTGTCTTACTGGATTCTTTCTCTTCACCAAAACTAAATTTAAAATTGCAACGTTTATTGCTCCACTTAGAGTGTACATGTTACATGTTAAATGTTTTGTGTGCCAGTAGCCAGAACTCAATCCCTGATGTCAGGCTGCTGCTGCCTGGCTGGGTGTCATGAACAATGTACTCTCTCTGCTTAGAGGAAGCCAGATGAAATCAGTGTTACTTCATTTTGTTTTAGATATATTTGATTATATTTTTAAAGATGTGTAAGATGCCATGCTTGTTTCATCAAGATATCAAAGGCCAAAGCAGTAGCAGAAATAGCAGAATAGAAGAACAATAAAAGAAAAAAGACATTGACCTGATGTCACAAAATATAGCTGGCACTTAGTCATGACACTCTGATACTGCTTGGCTTCTCCACTGAAGTTAGCACACCTACAACTAATGTGCTGTACAGCCTGGAACAGAGGAACTCTTGGGAAATCCAGGTCTAGACAAGAAGTGAAAGGAAGAAATGTTCTGAAAACTGAGCTCTGCCTTTGTCCTTTTGCATAAGGTACAAAGGTCCAATTTATTTAAGGGCTATGACAAACTCTGGTACTCTTCTGTTCCCTGTGAAGCTTGACCAGCTTGTACTGTTTGGTACCAGGTACCATTCAGCTCCAGGGACCTAGACAGTGCTTCCCACCTTGCTGCTCAATATATCCTGAGGCCAAGGTATGGCCAGAATGACCCACATGTTGTTCTTCTCTGAACTATGATCATTCCTTGTATGCAGGGGCTTCAGTGGGTATCCAATCCTGTGCTGGTTTCTCCCATCACCTGTGCAATGCTAACAAGGATCATGTTCCTGTTGCCACATCAGGTCTCTGGGATTTTAAGGAGCCTAGAGAGTGACAGTGAAGGATAAGATTGTTGGTTCAGATTTCCCTGGCAGTGAAAATCATGCTATAAATTCATCTGAGGGACAGTCCTTGAGTCTTCAGTGACATGAACAAGTGGCAGTCAGATTTGGTTTGCAGCAAATTATCTAAGCAGGTGTAAATGATAAGAGGAAGAGCAGAGCCCTACAGGGTGCCTGGGTAAGATGTGGAACTTCTGTTTCTGAACCTATGCAGAGCAGCAGTCGCTCAGGGGAGCACCTTTTGTAGGGAAGGGATAGATGAGAAATACAACTGGCTGTAGGGGCTAAACTGAAGGTTTGAGGTAAGGAGTGCATCATGGGCATGAATAGGCCAGGTCTGTGTGTAGCTGTCCCCAAGAGCTGAGGTCATATAACCTCACTACAGTGGATTGATGGACATAGCAGAATGAAGTAGAAGGTCACATATAGCAGATATTTCACTGAAACAATGGCCATTCCCTGAGAACCACTGATGTTACAGAATTACCACAGAGGACTTAAGCAAAGGTAGAAATACCTCCCACACTGTATTATTTGATATCTGAAAATTCTCACTGGGACTTCTCATAGGGATGGTGTCATTTTAGTCCCTAAGCTGATGGCAGACCTGGAAGGTTTTATAACGTTTGGCGTTAAAACTCATTGAAGACAGTGAAAATAACTACCTTGCCTAATGCTTCAGTGTAAAGGGCAATTCCACTGCTCTGGGGAGCCCTCAGATGAGGCACCAGCTACCTGAAAGGCTGTCCAACTGTTGAGCTGTGCAGTGTCAGCTTTTACCAGGCTGAATGGAAATGTGGGAAATGGGAGAGTGACTTTAGAGATCTGTCTGTGTTCGATATCCGAGAGAAAGGCCACAGGAGCAGAAATAGGCAGAGAAGCTCTCACTGAGTGTCTAGTGAGAGAGGGGATGATGGCAGAAATTTGGGTTGGAAGAGGGTTATAAGGACAAGCCAAGAAAAGAAACAGGTTCTGTCTGATGTCTTCTGTGCTTGGAGAGCAGGGCGATGTCTGTGCTCATGGGACAACAGCGGCAGCAATGAAATGGAGGCCTTTGGTTTTCTCTTGACAGAAGAAGCATGCATCAAGGTGGTACTGGATAGCAGCTCTAGATGAAATACTGGCATAGAGTTTGAGTCAAAATGGAGAATGTGTTTGTGCTTTTATCCTGACTGAGTTTGGCTCTTCCATCTCTCCGTACCCAATGTGAGCTGTCCAGAGCTGGTGCAGCCAGAACCACAGCTGCAGATCTTGAGGTACGGGGGCGGAGTTGGAAAGAAACTTTGCTAGGGCAGCCCGTGAGAGTGGAGCAGCATGGGAAATAAGGAGGAGGAGTTAGATCTTTGTGTGGTCTAAAGGCCATGATCTCATTGCAGTTATGGAGACATGGTGGGACAGCTTGGATGACTGGAATGCTGTCATGGATGGCTATATTCATTTTAGGAAGGACAGGCTGGAGAGGTGAGGTTGTGGTGTTGCTTTGTATGTGAGAGAGCAGCTAGAATGTGTTGAATCCCACCTGGGGGAGGGTGACATACCAGTGGAGAGCTTGTGGGTAAGGATCAAGGAACAAGCTAGTATGGGTGACACTGTTGTGGGTGTGTGTTACAGGCCCCCTGATCAGGAGGAGAAGGTTGATGAAACCTTCTTCAAGCAGCTGGAAGAAGCCTTGTGATCCCATGTGCTGGGTCTTATGGGTGACTTACATTACCCAGATATTTGTTGGGAAAGCAACAGGGCCAGGCATGTGTGGTCCAGAGGGTTTCTGAAATGTGTTGAAGACAACTTCCTTATACAGATGGTGGCAGAGCATACGAGGGGGGGTAGGGTGGTACTAGATCTTGTTCTTATTAATAAAGATGGGCTTGTTAGGGAAGTGAAGGTTGGGGGCAGCTGGGCCATAGTGACCATGAGGTGGTGGAGTTCAATGTCTTGTGTGGAAGAGGTAAAGCAAAAAGTAGGATTGCTACCCTGGGCTTTAGGAGAGCAAACTTTGACCTCTTCTGTGCTCTAATTAGACCTCTCTCATGGGCTGGGCTGTTACAAAGTAAAGGGGCCTGTGAGAGGTGGGCAGTGTTTAAACAGCGCTTCTTCCAAGCTCAGGAGCTGTGTGTGTGTCCCTGTGAGTAAGAAATGGGGGAAAGGTGGCAGGAGACTTGTGTGTGGATGAGCAGGGAGCTCATGTATGAACTCAAAGGGAAGCAGAAGGTCTATGAATTGTGGAAAAAGAGTCTGACCACCTGAGAGGAGTATAGGGATGTTGCGGTGAGGAAGTCTAAAGCCCACCTGTAAATGAAGGTGGAAAAACCCTAAAAGGGTTTTAAGAAGGGGTTTAAGTATGTGAACAGCAAGAGGAAGACTAAGGAAAGTGTCGGTTCCCTGATGAATGAGAGGGGTGTCCTGGTAATGGGAGTTGCTGAGAAGGTGGAGATACTGAATGCCTTCTTTGCTTCAGTTTTCACTTCAAAGACTCTCTGCTAGGTCTCCTGGACCCTGGAAGGAAGAAAGATAGTTTCAGAAATGGAGAACCTCTCTGTGATTGAGGAGGTGGTGTGGGAGCGTCTAGTTGGGATCAGTGCCCACAAATCCATGGGCCCTGATGGGATGCATCCACGTGTGCTGAGGGAGCTGGTGGAGCTGATGGCTCTTTATCATTTTTGGCAGCTCTTGGAGAACAGGAGAGGTGCCTGAGGACTGGAGGTAAGCCAATGTTACTCTGGTTTTCAAAAAGGGCAAGAAGGAGGGCCTGGGTATTTACAGGCCAGTCAGTCTTACCTCTGTCCCCAGAAAGGTGATGGAACAGCTTGTTCTGGATGCCATCTCCAAACAATTGGATGAAAAGAAGGTTATGAGGAGTAGTCAGCTTTGCTCACTAATGGGAAATCGTGCTTGACCAATCTTACAGCCTTCTAAGATGTCATCACCAGCTGGGTGGATGGAGGAAGAATAATGAAAGTCATCTACCTTGACTCCAGTAAGGCTTTTGATACTGTCCCCCATGACATCCTGATAACAAAGCTGATAAAGTGTGGGATAGATGAGTGAACGGTGAGGTGGGTCGAGAACTGGCTGACAGGCTGGGCTCAGAGGGTGTTGATGAATGGAGCAGAGTCTGGCTGAAGACCTGTGACCAGCGGTGCTCCCCAGGGTCACNCAGGCTGGGGGATGACCTGTTGGAGAGGAGCTCTGCAGAGAAGGACCTGGAGGGTCTTGGTGGATGACAAGGTTGGCCAAGAGCCAGCAGTGTGCCCTGGTGGCCAAGGCAGCCAATGGGATCCTGGGGGGCATTAAGAGAAGCGTAGCTGGCAGGTCAAAGGAGGTGATCATCCCCCTCTACTCTGTACTGCTTGGGTCTCACCTGGAGTCCTGTGTCCAGTTCTGGGCTCCCTGGTACAAAACAGACAGGGATCTCCTGGAGAGAGTCCAGCAGAGGCCATAAAGATGATTAAGGGGCTGGAGCATCTCCCCTGTGAGGAAAGGCTGAGTGAGCTGGGGCTGTCCAGCCTAGAGAAGTGAAGACTGAGAGGGCATCTCATCAATATTTATAAATATTTGATGTGTGGGAGACAAAGAGAGATGGCCAACATCTACTCAGTGGCCTGTGGGGACAGGACAAGGGGCAATGGTCACAAGGTGGACCACAGGAGGTTCTGCATTGATACGAGAACTTCATGGTGAGGGTGACAGAGCACTGGAACAAGCTGCCCAGGGGGGTTGTGGAGTCTCCTTCTCTGGAGATATTCAAGACCCATCTGGACACTGACCTGTGTGTCCTGCTCTAGGAAACCTGCTTTGGGTGGTGTTGGACTTGAGCTCTCAAGGTCCCTTCCAACCCCTACAATTCTGTGATTGTGATCTCTATTATTTCTCTTCCCATGTGGAGCTGTTGCTGTAAATACATATCTGAGTCCTGTAACAACATTCCAAAGCAGCAATCAGCAGTGAATATTGATAGGGTAAGGAACATTCAGAGTAAGCTTTTTTGTTGAGCTTGGAAATTTCAGTTTACTGTTCTCTGTACTTTATATTTAGGAATCAAAATTTATGGGGATACACAGATATATACATAGAAAACATAGATACATAGATAGCGCATGAAAAATAGCTTTGACCCTAGAAGCCCCTAAACTGCAGCAGACAGATGTACTTGCCAGAGCCAGAAGTAGCCTATTGAATCATACAAGCACCATAAAGTTAGCTAAAGCACTAATTAAGTATGGTCGTCTTAAAAGAAGAATTCTTGCTTCATCTTGGCAAGATGCCCATAAGAGAAAGATCTGTCACAGCCTTGCAGACTGTAGTAATTAAGGTTTAAAATACTTCCCAGTCTAAAACAAGGATAGTTCAGACAGAGCTAACTGTTTAAACGTCCCTTATGAACCGACACTGCTCTTCTATTTCAGACTGACATGGGCTTTTTCGGTGGGTTTTTCTTTTTTTTTTTGGTACTGGCTTCTGAGCAAGATGTACAGATAAGCAGAAACTGGGCAATACTTATCAACGCTTTTTATAGAAGCTGAGGGGCTAGAAAACAATTATATGGGGTAGCCAGAATATTCTGTGTGTAGGTAATACAGAAAGTAGAAAATTAAATTTTCTGCCTCAGAGTAGTAGGAAAAAAGCTTATCTGTCCGGAGTTTTTGTTTGCAGTTAGAAAAGAACGCGTGGTTTTGATGATGTTAATTGGATCAAACATCTTCAGAATTTAAGGATTTAAAATTTATTTCCAAATCTTGTGTCTTGGCTCACATTCAAATCTGCAAATTCCAGAAGAAAGATATCTCCATCGGCGCTTCAGTCAAATTGCTTTAAGATTTTGATTAGTGAGTAAATACAAAGAAGAAAGGTCAAGTTGATTGCACGTGCCCCTGGCTTAAGTGGGATGAACGCATCATACGTGAGTGCGCGACCTCCCTGTATAATTTTGGCTAACATGTTATCTTGTTAGATCTCTCAACTCACGCAATCTGTGTTCTCTTCAGAAAGGTCAGTATAGTTTCAAGGATGCAAGGTATTCAGGGGCTCAAGATTGTGAACCTTTTTGTAGTGCCCTATTATTCTGTGTTATATTTCTGGTGTAATCCAATACTTGTCTCAGAAAAGTCTGCCCTCCGGCATAGTCGTTCCACTGTCATAAGAGTTTAGTTTTCTGTGATCTCAGTGGTATTTAACAATAAGGTCTGAACTGCATGTTTAGCAGAAGCTGTGGGAACATGGATGTCAAGTCCATTAATCACAGATAAAAAAATAAAAATCTCCAGGCTGGACTGTCAGCAAAGGATTAGCTGTGCCCCCACTGCAAAACCTATTCAAACAATGCTCCGATTAGGTCAGCTTGTCCTTCTGCCCTGAGATTTGGTGCTGTGGTGGTTTGTTTTTTTGTTTTTTTTTTTTTTTCTTTTAGTGGGAAGGTTTTTTCTCTTTAGCGGAATCTGGCAGTTACAGCTATAATCCTTACAGTACTTAAGGCTATGTATAGATATGTGATTGGAAGTCTATAGGCTACTCCTGAGTAGTATTTACTTCACTGATGTCAGGCTGACACAATTGCATAAAATCAATATAAACCAGCATGTTCTGAGAAGCAGATGAATGTGTGAGTTGGAAGGGTTTCAGCAGTGTTTTGGTAGCAGCTTGTGAGCATGTTTCTGTAACTCAGCAATTCATTTCTGGTCTGACTTTATTTGTAAGGTAAATATTAGCTGTATATATTTATAAAGAGGTAAATAAGACCCAAGTTATTAATGTGTTTTCTAAATATGTCATTATATACTGAAAAGATTGATTTGTTGCAGCAATGATGTGACTTGATGTAAACATGTCTGAGGGGTGCACAAGGAAATTGAGCACACTCTACAGAAACTTAGACTGGTTTTGCTGCTGTGGTTTGGCTAACAAAATCAAGCAGCGTCTGATGAATTATCTCTGTCTTTTAAGGGATGTTGCACTGGTGCCTTGTGATGGGTCAGCTAGGGTGAGGTTTTCTTTTATTCTGGTTAAAGAGGTGCACCGAGATGTCTTGCAATCCTCTGTTGTGGAAAAAAAAGTTTTATTTTCCTCTGCTGCAGCTCTCAATCAATGTGGCAGTTCTGCATGGTTAACAACAGAGCTCCAGAATCCTATTACTATGCAAAGTAATCTCAAATTATTTTGCAAACAAATTGCTCAGACTCTGTTGGATTTCCTGGCTTTCTAGAGTTATTTTGAATTCTTGGAACATTTGGCCCTATTCATTTTCATTTGCAGAATTATCTGTAATATGGAAATCAATGTTAATTATTTCTCTAGCTGCTGTTGTCATCACTAGCCAAAGCTGACATTTTAAATCTGCATCTTGCTAGCATTTCTGATACAGAGTCACTCTTTCACCATGGTGATGTGATGTGTGTCTCTGGCACCTTCACTCACCGCCCTACTGCAGGCTGCCCTGAAGGCTGGTGAGAAGGTAGCGCTGGGTGGGTTACTCTCACGCTGCCTTAGATGCAGTACCGTGCTCTCGCTGGCTGGCATCTGCCTGCTTGAGGGGCTTCTCAAGGTGCTCGCCTCAAACCATATGGCCATAATTACTTCTCATCCAGGCCTGGCAGATTCTGTCCCCTTCACCAGCTGCAAGGGTAGCTGGCGCCAGCTCCAACAAGCTCTGTGGGTATTTAATCTTGCTGGCTTGAACCTGCTTTGGACCAGGGTGTCTGGTAGGAGATGTGGGAGATGTGCCCGAGTAGTAGCTCCCCATGGGAGCTTTTGGATGCATGCTGACAAGGGCTTTCATATCAGGTTTGTGCTCTTGGTGAAAGTACTTTTAAGGTGTGCTTTTGATTTTGTAGTTTGACACATTAAGATTTATATTTCAATTTTAAATTGTACATTCATTAGCAGGTTGAGGCAGAGTCGGAGGGGAAACAAAAAGAATGGAAAGAAATGTCAAATTAAGGTCTGCAAAATTTGGTGTACCTAGAATATGGCTTTAAAAGGTAGAGCAGCTGTAATGAGTTCTTGGTATACCTGCATTTCTGAAGCTCTTGAGAAAGGAAGTAATTTTTCACTTCTGTTAGATAATGAATGATAGGCCAAGCAGAGCAAATTCTGAAATTTGATATTTTTTCAAAGAACCATATATCCAGTAAAAGGATGACAATGGAACTTGTTTATTAAACTAATGTAGTGATTTTATCACTTCATTCCTGGTATCTTAGTACCTGATATTAGCCTGGTATGGTTGCCACGGTAACTGAACACACTGTTCCTTTCATTTGACCTTAAGTTCAAACCCTGCTGTTGCAGTAGAAATGCCAAGAACACCTCCACTTTTATTAAAAACAAAACTATCAAATACATGCAAAGAGAAAAATGGGTGGAAAGAAAGGACAATCTGACATTACTGTGAAGCCAGAAAGGAGAAGAGCCTGTTTTCAATTGAAGGACCCTGAAATAAACACTGTTAGGATATATATGATCATATTATGCTCTGTCCTTAAATTCAACTACATTTGGATTCATTTGCTACATTGCCATTATTTTTACTATTCACTGTAGATGGGGCTGCCCTTTAAAATGTTGCTGATGTTTATTTGCTTTGAGAACCTGTTGGATTTGTTCTCAGAAGAGCAGTGTTGACCTGAGCAGTTCTGCATACTGACCAACTGCCAAGGCAGAAAATGGTTGAAGAGGGCAGAGAAGATTAAAACTAGGGTATGGCTGAAGAAGAGCCACTGCTGGCTGGTGTCTAGGGACTTCTGTGCTGTTTCTAACTAACTTGGTCACCCCACCTAATACTGGTGTCACTGATTTTTTGAAGACTGTGATCCACATCCAAATGGAGTCCCTCTGGTCTTAGATGGAGCCCTGAAAATGGGGGAATTCTTGCATATTGCTGGAGGAATGTGCTTTCCTGAGGATGGCTATAGTGGGGTGGGCTAGCTCCTGGGGTGAAGGGCTGGGATGGGGACAAGAGGGCAGAAGAGGAATCCAAGAGAGACCAGCAGATATCTGGGTCTTGGTGGATAATATGAGCTCCTGTTCTCTTCTGGACAGATGCCAGGGCAGTGGTGGGTCCCTGCCATGTTCTGGATGCGACAATTACAGAGCTCTGCAGCTGGTTTCTTTTCAAACCTCAGTTTTTAGAGGTGGCTCTGTTCTGACCCTAACTGAAGGTTAGCGAGAGCTTGTTTCTCAAAACTGGGACAGATTCTTTGTTTCTGAAGGCCTGATTACTAGCAACACAGTGACATATCTTAATGTTTCCTACAGTTGGTTCTAGTAAGAAAAGGTGTGAAGGAACTGCAAATGTTAGGGTATTGGAAAGAATGAAAATGACAAGAGCAAGGATACCTGACACCAACTAAAGAATGACAAGGAAAGGTACTGCTAGTAACAGCTGTAAAAGGGAATAAGATAAAGGCTTATGAGTATGTAGGAAATGAGAAAATGGTTAAAAAAGTAATTCAATTCTGCTACCTAATGGGAAAAAGAACAAATAATGCTTGACAAGAAAAATGATGAAATGCTTAATCGTTACTATGCTTCAGTTTTTACTAAAAGAGATAATAGTTGCAGGCTGTTTAATGCAATAAATCAATGAGAAGGATAGATGAGAAGGTAGGAATGTCCACCTTGATACTCTTAAAAATCAGTGTGTACTCAGATCAGCGGAGTTTGAAAATATACATTGTGCTGAAGGAAGCAGCAATGTTACTGCAATCCTTAGATTGTGGGTGTAAAATAAATCCATGGTGCATTGGAAAGGGGAAACGTGTGCCTTTTGCCTCTGTGTGCTTTGCTGCTTTCAGTCTGTCATTTTTGCAACTTTGAGGAAGACATCCACTTTGTAAGACCACAGTGATCTAAACTGCTTTAAGTTTGCAAGAACCAACTAAGGTATCTGCCTATAATAGCAAACTTCATTGAGAACCATGATGGTAATTATTAAAAAAAAAAGTCAAGATTGAAGCAGACCTAAAAATTAAAGTCTTGGTACTGCATGACACATGGGAGGCTATGCTGCCTGTCTTTCCAGAGAACATGCTTTGCTAAGCCATGCAGCAGCTGCTCTGGTTTTGTTGTTTATTGCTGCTGAACCTCATTAGGGAGCATTTCTGAGTGATGAATGCCATTGTCCGTGCTGCAGCGCTTAGCATGCGTCCGCACAAGCTGTGCGGCATAATATGGCCTATGTCAGTGACTGACCAAATCAAAGTGGGTGGCTGGTTGTGTTTTGGGAGTTGAGGAACAGGACTATGGAAGTTCCTTTCAGCAATATAATACTATTGTAACCTGGGATGTTGACTGAGGGAGGGCTGTCTCAAGGTTAAAATATAGGTGAATTTAAGCAGCCTGTAAGCGGTGGTCATTTGGTATTGGCACAAAACTCTTCTGTATCCAAAAACTCACATCAGGACTTCATACTGACAGTAAGCATGAGTTGAAGACTAAACCCTTGGTCCTTGAATGGGCAGCATGGGCTTGGCTGATCCAGATGGGCTGGCAGGCTGGGAGTTGAGGATGAGTGTGGTGTGTATCCCTGAAGTGGTACTCATCCAGCAGTGCAAGGGGGCCATGCAGGACAGCGATCAGGGTCAGACAGGGCAGTGGCTGCCAACCAGGTCCAAGGAGATGAAGCAGATCTGATGTCTAAAACAGATCCTATGATAATGAAGAAACGTAGTCTAGGTTGAGACCCAAGATCTTTGACACCCATAGAGGTTTGGTGTATCAGGTTTTTGCATTGCTGTGGACTGCAAACATGTATCCACCATTGGTGTGTGATTGGTCTCTCCCCTCTGCCTTTTTGAGTGTAATCAAAGGCCAAGAGTTACTTGCTTATTGTTGCATTTCCTTAGAATAAAACAATAGGCAGAATTCCACATTCCTGGAGAGTTATCATTGTCTTCAAAGTGCAAAATGTGAATACAAATTAGTTTGCAAATATCATTCTAACATCAGTAATTTTCAGTTGAAGAAAATGTGAAGTATAAATAAGCTAATTGTTAGTTGTCTTCACATCACAAAAGATTCCTTATGAATTCTGAACTTAGGGGAAACAGACTAAAAGAACCCAAAACAAGTAGCACAAGAAACACAAGCATGTGAAAGTTATTCTGAGCTGGTCTAACAGTAGACAAGTATAGGCTCATTTGCCATGCAGTGTGTCCTTTGCTAAAGCCAAAACACCCAAAATCAGAACTTAGTTTTCCTTTTTATTAGTATTATGGGCATGATACAAGCTTGTGTTTTGTTTCACAATAGCAAAAATTACTTGTACCCTTTGTTTGAGTACAGTACAACCATGGCCCTGCAGATCAAATGGGAAAAATTGCAAGTTTCAACATTTTGATCTTCCCATTATAGTCTAGATATAATTGTGATATCAAGCCCTCAAAATTTCATTGGAAAAAATTACAGAGGGAAATTCTTTGAATAAAGGTAGCAAATTTTGATTTGATGCTTATTTTGCTTTTTATTTGCGTGTTATTAGATTAGAATCTTCTCGCACCAGCAATACTATGTGTTACTATTTGTCTCATATTCAAATGCTTAAGACTGTCGTACTTCATATTTCTTCTCTAGATTATGTCACTGTTTTTATTTAATGGAACAGTGTTACATAAACCATAAATTCTCCTGGTGTAACTCAACCTGGGGGCAGTTTAACCTAGAAGGTACTACTGCCTTTAGTAATAGTATACCAGATGGCTGCCAGGACTAATGCATCATTAAAAAGCATCCAAACAATGAAAAAAAACCCTGAGAGTATTTAAAAATTCTTCCAAAATATTATTTCTGGTATGATATCTGTAACTTTTTTCAGGAAAAAAATGGTTTCAACTTTGCTTAGTGTCTTGGTGTTCTTGTGGTTGGTGTAGGGTTTTTTGGCAGGGTTTCTTTTGCTTGGGTGTTTTGAGGTTTTTTTAGTATCAGTATTCTGGGTAAAAAGAATCTCAGGAGTATTGTGTTTAGGATGGCTCTGGATAAGAGTTCTAATGCCCTCATTTGCTTCTCTGTGATATGTGCAAAGGTGACAGAGCAGCCTGTGACAGTTCATAATAGCACTCTCTTCTAAACAGCCTGTGTAAGGAAATTAGAATATTGTCAAAATACATAAGCATAAAAACCGGCATATATGTCAAGATATATCTCATATTATAATTTTATTTATGTTAAATGCAATGTAAATAATCATGTGTTATGCATAAGTATGTCTTTAAAGTGAACGGCGTTGAAGATATGGTCCTCTGTGGATTCAGAATGACTTGTGTGTTCTTCCAGTTGCAACTAGTAGAAGAGCTGCACAGGAATTATGCAAACCATTTAAACAACATGTCTGGTTAAACAAGAGCTGGAAATTCAGACTTTTTCAAACCTAATTTTACTCTTTCAAGTTATGTGTGTAGGAAGGGCGTATCAAGTTCAGTTTTTCATGGCTTCACTCTGAAATCTGGAGAAATTTTATTTCAACCCAACTTTAAGTATAGCTCCTGTGTTAGTGTAAAAGAGAATTAATTTAAGTGTTGGTGCTCTGGTACCTGTACCTGCTACAAATAAATTCTGGACTGATCAGTGAAGGCTTTGTAATGTGTCTGTGTCTTGCATAGCTCTAATATTTATGGTAAAAGCAACTTATTCATTAAAATAATCATTTACAGCTCTTAATTATTTTTCATTTAGCCAATGTGAACTAGTGACAGAGCCCAGGCTCTGCCACAGATGGATGGCTCACATGTACTGGCACTGATCATCACCTGCTCTGTTAGCTCCTCGGGGTGGTTTCAGTGTCGCAGAGAGGTGTGATTACCAGAACTACCTTGGCTTTTCCATTTTGTTCTCATCTAGTTAACGGATCACTCAGTGGGCTGACAGCATATCAGGTGATGGGCTGGAATCAATAATCCCCCCCTAGTTGTTAATGCTTTGCATGTCAGGTTATAGACCTCAGTGCTTGGACTCTATTTTTCAGAGAAGTGTAGCTTTAAGTGGAAAAAGATTCTGGGTGAAGAAGTCATGTGTCTGGATTTGAGGATGGGCCTCTGGCATAAGGAAGCTAGCTAGGACAGTGTGCTGAGGTTCAGATGAGCTTGGCTTAAACTGTACCTTTTTCAGATATATCCTATTTCTTCTTGTTGCTGTGACTGTTTCTTATGACACAATATGAGACTAACTATGTATATAGTAAAGGATTTATCTTTTTCTTTTTGACAAAAAGAAAGCTGCGTTGTTAAATCCTGGTGTTTCAGGGACAGGTTAGTTTTACCACTTTAACTGGTGGGGTACAAATTACTCTCTTACTTTTCATTTGCATATCTTTCCAGAGCAGTCAGTGCGAGAGATAGAGTATCTGGTGTATGATGTCTCCTTTCTTCTGAAATTCTTAATGTTAGGGTGTTTGTTTGGTTGTTTTGGTTTTTTTTGAGATTTTTTCCTTATTTTTTCTTTTAAGACCATAACTCTATGCAGTGAGTCATATTTGAGGCTGTGCCAGTGGGGGTAAAGGCTGAGGCAGAAGGGTCCCAGGTTCTGTTGCACTCAAGTTCCTGAGATGCCTTCATAGCCTGTGCCTCCCCTGGCTGTGGGCTGCATCTGCTGATGCATTTGGGTTCACTGGGTTATTTCAGTCCCGGGTTGTAAGCTACTCTTTGCAGGGCCCTTGAATTTCTGCAAGGGAGGGTAAGCCTGGAGGGGTTGGCAGCTCTGACTGTCCCCCAGGGTGTGGGTTGTATGCTGCTCTGTCTAGCTCCTAGCCCACATGTGAAGCAGCACCTGCAGGAACCTTTTTGAAAGGGGAGAAAGTAGGGATTTAATTGGGGAGGGCGATCCCTGCTGCAGCTCTTGATTATCAGTGGCCTTTGTGTTCCTGTCCTAAAAATAACAAGTAATAGGATGGTGCTGTAGCAATGGCACCACAGCTGGTGGGTAGCATATTGGACGGGAGTTTCTCTCTGAACTCCGTTGTTCCTCTTTTCATTGAAAATATGCTTTATTAAGGAGTACATTGCAATTTTCTTTCAGTGTTGAAGATCCTCTTAAATTCTAGATGTGCCACCGTAAGTTGTGCTGGGAACTTTAGTATAGCTGTTCAGCTGGTGGCAGCTGTCAGCCTCACAGTTTGGAACTTTTGTGATGGAGCACACAAACCTTGAAAGCATTCTGCGTGCACAGCTCAAAATATTAACTGTGCTCCTAGGAAAGTGTAGACAAGGATGGTGAAGTTGCAAGCTGTCATTTTAATTTGGTATTTATTTATTAATTTTAAAAGTTACCCTATTGTCATCATGCAAGTGTAGCGGTGAGTAGACTGGTGGCTCATTTTTCGCTGCTGACTGGTGTCAGGACTGCATCTGGAGTTTTAAAACAGTCTGCCCAGTGCCAATGGAAATATTTTTACCCATCACAATCTGACGTACTTTTAAATATGGTTCTCATTTTCTGTCATGCTACAGCTGTGAGAACAGATCCTAGGCTATTGTATCACAATTAAGCAGGTGTATTGTGGCCTTTAGATTACCTTTTTTGAGATCTACTGTGGGTGTAATGTGGAATTTTGCTCTTAAGACTAATAAAAATCAATGTTTCTGTTATTATCAACACCATTTGCATTTTCTGTGTCTCAAAGTCTCAAGATGAGAATTCTGCAATAAAAATTAGAGTTTAGAGGTTTGAGGAAATGAAGGAAATGCTAAAATAACAAATATATAATGTAGCGAAGTCTAAAAGCCACCTTAATGAAATGAGGCTTGTATGACTGCACTGTTAGCATGTCTTAAAACTTCTGAGGTTGCTGTCCGACTTATTTCTCCAACTGTCAAATTTTGCTATCTCAGAGGTATTGAATTTCTGGAAACTTTGTGAGAATAAGAGGCTGGAGAGAAGAGAGACATTTGTAACCCAGCTGTGGGAAGAGCTGCAGGATGAGCTTGGTTATATGGCCAAGGCTTAGAAAGGAGCCCTGCTGGGGCTGGACTATGGCCACACAGGTTTTCCACTGATCTTTCTCTCTTATTTCATGTCTCCAGAGAATATCCCAATTTGAGATGAGGATCAGCAGAGAAGTAGGTTGTGTGGGACAAGGATGTCCCATAGGTGGGAGTGGATGCTCTGAGTCAATCCCAGATTCAGGAATATGATGCTGAACTTTCTGGCATCAGTCTTGACTGACACCTTCATCTGTTGCATCAGTTCTGGCACAGTTTGGAGCTCGTGTGTTTCTCCTGGCTTGTTCCAAATGGGTCAGATTGGACTGGCTTGTGAAAAGGAAAGCATTTTTTCTTTTTTAAAGAAATCATTGCACTATAGCCTGTAGTGTTCACTGCATTGCTGCTGAAGGTGCTGTGGCACAGGGCTGTGCTGCCCACCCCTGCCACTGCTTCGTACCTGAGCAGTACAACCAGAAAGTGCAAGACAACTCTAGGGCCTGTCTGGGAAATTTCAGCTTTCCATTTCTGTGTGAAAACCTCTCAGGTAGTTTATTAATTTTCCTTGTTTGCCTGCTCCTATTGAAAGGAACAATAAAATGACTGCTACAGTGTGTTTCACAAGTTTTGGCTCCTGTCGTGGTTTGACCCCAACAGTAACTAGGCTCCATGCAGCAGCTGGTTGCTCACCCCTCCCAAAGGGGATAGGGAGGAGAATAGAAAATTTACTTGTAGGTTGAGATAAATAACAGTAAAACAAAGGAGAACAAGAACAATAGATGTATAAAAAGCAAGGCACTAATGCCATTGCTCACCACACATGGAAAAAAAAAAAAATCTCTGATGTACAGTCCATTTTCTACATGTGACCCCACCTCCAGGCTACCTTCCCCAGTTACATACGGAGGATGATGCTGCATGGCACAGAACATCCCCGTGACCAGCCTGGGTCAGCTGTCCTGGCTGTGCCCTCCCAGCTGCCTCCACACTTGGCAGGGCGTGGGAGGCTGGAAAGTCCTTGGCTTAGTGTAGAAACTGCAACTATACAGCAACAACTAAACACTGGTGTGTTACCAACATTATTGTGAGCCTAAATTCAAAACACATCACTGTACCAGGTACTATAAAGAACATTAACTCTGTGCCAAAACCAGATCCTTAACAGATCCCCAAGTGATTTTGGTACACATCTTCTTGGGTCTGGTAACTATAAAAGAACTGCAATAGCTTCCTCTAAGACAGCTTTTCTGCAGAATCTTTTTTTCTTAAAATGGCCAGTTAAAGGTTTTAAAATATTTCCTTATGGTTACAGGCTTCCAAGGTACCACATTGAGTGGTTTATTATCCTTCTGCTCTTTCTTACACTCTTTAAAGAGCATATTCCCTCCCCCCCTTTTTTTTTATTAGGTCTTGTTCCTCAAGGTAAGACTCACTATACTAGGCTTGTTACAATTTTAATAGACTTTCCTGTCACTTACTCTTGTACATGGGCCATGGAACTTCAGGAATCTCTGAGACTTAATGTTATTTAAAAAGTGCCTCCTGCTTCTCTAATTAATTGCAATCAGAAAGGCTAGTTGGTGGACACATGGTGTCGCAGCTTCTGTGAAATACTGCCTGATGGCTATAAACATTGCCATATGCTCTCTGTGAAATATTGCCATAATCACTGGTAATGGGAGCAGCTGATAGGAGGTGAAGGATTGGTTCCCTTCTCCTTTTTTGGCTTTACTGTCAAAAACTGTGAAGCACTTCCTGATTACCTTAGAGGTTTTTTAGTTGCTTCTACTTAAAGTGGGCTTATTTTCTTATAAAACATTATGTCAGTAACTTTCATCTTTTGTGTTATGGCTGACAGCCATTGCTTTGCTTGGCGGCTCTATTTGCTAAAACCACTACTTAATCAAAGTAGGCAATTAAAGGGAGTTTTTTCTCCAAATTAAACAGATAATTTTGTTACAAAGCTAAATAGTTAAAAATTAATAAGAGCTGTCAAAAGCTTGACAGTCAATGAACTATGGGCTTTCATCTAATTAGAAAGTTGCTGTTCACTGTAACATAGGTAGATGCATAATTTTGGGGCAGAGCTGTTCACCAACTCTTTTGATCGTGAAAAAGTGAAAAGTCTTCAAAGGTGTGATCTTAATTAATGCTGGCTTTGGTTTTTTGGGTGGGCGATTTCTTTATTTTTTTTTCCTCACAGCCTTTCATCATAAAAGGGATGGCTGTTGCAGTTTGTGGTACAGTCCAACAGTCTTACTATATAACATTGTTTCATGTGTTTATACTAGATTACTATTATAGAGTAATGAAGTTGTAAGAAATATTATCTCTTAGTCAAACAGTGTATTTCAGATTGTTCATCGGGGTTTCCAAAAAGCTTTCCTTTGTACGTTTTTCCTCTGACATTAAGTTTTTAACACTTTGGCCTCCATTATGAGGAGACCATTCATTAGAAGCAGCAATCCTCCAATTACTTCAACACAGCTAGAAGCCTCAAAAGACTGCTTCCACAATCAGTGTGATTCAATAAGAGAAAGGCAGTGCATTAAGCATGTAAAGTGTTTTTGTGTCTCTGGTTAGAAGCATAGGGCTCTCATGGAGGTAAGCAAACAGGATTGATTCTGTTCCTTTTATTAGAATTGGTTTCTTTTAAGCACTGCTTTTCTGTCTCAAATTACTAATTCTAATAGGGTACTTGCTAGCTCTGAGAAAAATTTAGTTTTATTAAAGCAACAAATGGTTTTACGTGCCTCTCTATACTTTGGGAGTTGTGGGCTATTGAAGCAAGCTCTGTCTTACATGCACAGCTCAGGCTATTAAACTGTACAGAGGTGATTGATCTCTTTAATAAAACCCTGTTCTTTAGCAAGGAAAGAGTGATAAAGATAAACAAATGTACTTGTTTGTCCAGTGCTTTGGAGATTATGGTAACATAAGGACATCAAGAATGCCATTTTAATGAATAAGGTAGATGAAACATATCAATTTGGACTTCATTTTAAACATGTCTGGAAAACAATATGCTTCAAGTTAATTTGATTCATGCTTTTCATTCGTTTGCAACACCACGTGCATTTTAACAGAAAACATTTCATACGTAAGCAAATAAAAGATCTGGCAGGTGGAAGATTCTGGTGCTTTCTGCATGAGGATTGGGCAAGTGAGAATCAACGGCTTTGCAGTTCTGCCTTCCTGTCCCTGACATGTTTCAGAGGACACGTGTCACGAGCACACCCAAGGGGGGCTGGCTGCAGAACCATGTGGTGTGAGGGATAGCTAGATTGCTGCTCTGAAAATAGAGCTATACAGATCACTATAGTCCTAATGCCAATGATTTTCTGCTGTGCATGTAGGTTTGATGCTTCATTCATATGGATGTTTTTCAGGAATAACTCTGCTGATGTCAATAGTTACAGTGAATTTGGGTTTGTGTTCTTTTTTTTTTTAATTAAGACAAGTGAGAGAGGGGGAATCAAGCCCTCATTTATTTTTCTGTCCACTAAAAAGCATTCTTTCCATGGCAACCCCTGTTTCCATGGTACATGCTATATTGCCCTTCAGAGAAGTTTATTAAGAGACACATACACACATGCATGCTGTCATGTGAGTGTGGTTGCATTTTATAGCACTCTAAAGGAAAACTAGAGTAAAATGTTCTGGGTTGTGGTTTGNNNTAATTCGAGTACTTTCTCATTATACACATGATGAAGGATTATTGGCTTGGCAGTGTCATGGGAATGCATGAAAACATGGTTCCTTCTACTATTGTTACAAGGATGTTCTTCAAACTGCTGTATTTACTAGTACATTAAGATCATTGCTAATGTCTCTTTGCGTGTAAGTTTGCATTCGAAATAACAAAACTCCTTTTATAACTTTATATATACAATAAATATAATATACTTCTAGGTTCAGAGTGGAAAGTAATGGAGATATTACCAAATTCAAAGGCTAATCTTCCATTCTTAAGAGAAAAAGAGAACCCACAGAAATTTACAGTGCCTTTCTTCATAATGACATGTTTGACATGTTAGAAGCTATTTTGAGTGTTTAAAATTAGCTAAATTTATAAAAGCAAGATGCTGTACCTTCATTTTTTTTGGCTACGAAGATGCAGCTGTAAAACTACTAAAAGTTAAATCATTACATTTACCTTGACAAGATTTGTTATCACCACTTTAGACTCTTCTACTCCTGTCATAGTGAGATGTAAAAGTCTTTGATACAAAGTGCGGTATCAGCCTTTTCAGAAAGCTTAAACCATCTTGGAAGTATTTGTTAAGATGATGCATGCAACCATGTGTCAGAACTTCTGAGTTCTGGAACACTGCTTCCTGTCCAGCTTTCCATGTTGTCTGGGACTGCTATGGACAAGGCTCTGCAGCTCAGTTTTTGAGCTTGCTTAGCCACTGCTTTTCAACAATTCTTTTACAAACCTAGACCACAGAAAGTAGAGGAAGCTTAAAAGTATACCTGTATGTTGCTTCATATCAGAAGTTGTTAAATTTCAAAGGAAATACTGATAAAGTCCTAGAAAGAAAGTCAGACTGCGTCCTCTATGTTAAAGGAACATTGTGGCTTGCTCTTGCAAATGTAGGATGAACCTTTTCAGTCACCAGCCCTGGTGCTTTTCCCCCCTCACTTCCTCACTGAAGTTAAAATTAGGGAAGTGATATTTGTTGATATGGAGAAAAAGTACACGAAAAAGCTTGGAGAGAGCCTTAAGAATTTGACACATGGGCAAAGGAATGCAGTTAATAGTAACTCTCTCAAGGAGGTTGTGAAAGTTGAAGTAAGGTGATGAAACGTGTCAGGAGTTTGTTTTGAAGAACTGTAGGTTACTTTTAAAGTGTAGTTTATTAGCCAGTAGACTGAGAGCTGATATACAAATTAGAGGCTTTTATTTTGCTATAGATGTGATAACTGTCCTTTCATCAGAGTCCCTTAGCAGAAGCTTCATTAAAAAAGCTCTTGGCGAGAATTGTGGTGTGGGTTTGGTGTGGGGCTTTTTTTTGTTGTTGTTGTGTGAGGTTTTTTCAAGTAGGCTTTTTTGTTTTGTGGTACCTTTTTTTAAACGATGAAAAGTGCCATGTTAACAAACAGTTTATTCTTTTTTACAGTATGTCTGTAAAACTCTGAGTTGGGGAAAGAGAGAAGGATTAAGACAACATTTTTTTATAACTGCTGTACTTTTTAAAATCGTCTGTAGTTGTACTGTTTGCAGTATGACTTTACGGTGATATGGTGTATAGATTAGCCATGGAAGACTCCAATGATGCTGTTAACCATGAGAATGTGTTAAATTTCGCTTTTGGTTTAGTGAAATCTAGGCTGACTGTCCTGACTGATCAAAGAAGAGTAGATCATACTAATAGTTCTCGCTACTGGTAATGCTGAAGTCGGATGCATAACAAGCAGTGCTTCTACCCTGCCTCTCAGAAGGAGAAGTATTATTTTTCCTCACTCTTTCATTTTCTTAGAGCTGCACAGCACTCTCCTGTGAATGAAGTATTTGCCTGCTGTGTGCTACCCTGGGATGCGTCAGCTGGGATGCGTCAGCTGTCACCAAAGCAGTGTGTTAATGTTGATAACTGCAGGGTCACTGCTGAGGTGACTTGGGGCAAAGCGCAGGAGAGGACAGCAGCCAGTCTGGGAGACTGCCATAACTTGTATTCTTCAGGATCTTGGTGCAACAAAGCACAGTATGATTTAGCTTATTAAAATTGAGCAAGACTGTTACGGCAGCTCCTTTTGAGGGCTGTATAAGTCCTCCTGCCTGAAGCCCTCAGACCAGCTCCCTGCCCCAGGGTGGCCAGCCTCCCACCAAAGGACCACTGGCACAATGAATCTGTTGCTTGCTCGCTGTTCTCTGGGGACTTCTCTGTCCCTGTAGGTGGAGAGATTGACAAGTCGTGCCTTGGAAACCCGGACCAGCAGCGTGTGGTGGGCCAGCAGCAGGGGGCTCCCCAGGCTGGCTCAGACCCTAGTCTTTGCTGCTGCTTCTTTGTGACAATCAAGATTTCTGGGCAGAAGTATTTCTAATACCCTCTCAGCCTTCCCTTTCTGCTGAGAGGGGATTTGCAGTGGGAGTGGAGAGCATCAGGCTGCCTGTGTGCACAGCCCCATGACATGGCCTGGCCAGAGCAGCGCCTGCTGCCTCTGAGGGACCCGGGCGCCATGCTGGGCCCTCCGTTTGCTCTGGGACCACCTGCAGTCCATTGTTTACTTCTTCACTCTCAGTGATTTTTAAGCATTACTGAAGCTGGAAGTTAAGAAACAGGACCTCTTGCAAGTATTTTAAGTGCCCATGGAACACAATGTACGCTTATGCTTTTTGCTTCAAGGTAGCTTTTCACTAAAAAGATGCACAGTTCCTGAGGATTGTAACTAAACCCTTGTTATAGTGTAATTAATGTTATAAGCACTGCTCAAGCAGCCCCTTAGAAGCACAGCACCTTCAGTGCCGGTGGATGTCTCGTTCAGCAGAACCGCTGCAAGGACGAGCCAGGTCTCTGTCCTGGATGTGCTGCAGCAAACCTGCCCTGCTATGCCCCCCCACCGTGGAGGTGGGGAGTGTGTGTAGGGAAGAGGCCTCTTGCTTCAGCCAGCAGTGCAGTTTGCAGTACCAGTGCATTCAATTCCACATAGTAATAGTGCCCTAATAACAACTGAAAATATGTTTTATGGTGGATGTTGATAACTAAATGCTTATCCCATATATAGGAGTTAAAATAATTGGAAATTTTTATAGCCTGGATCTAGTTGAGACCACTGGAGGATACCTTGATATTGAAGGTTAAAATCAATAGAGTGTGTTTTGGTTATTTTTCAGATGTCTGTTGTATGTTTAATATAGTATATTTGTATTGTGGTCGTTTATTCCTGTGAATCTCAGGTCTCTCTTTCTTGAATGAATAAGGAGATCAGCAATTGAATTTGAAAGATACTTTATGCAACAGAAAAGCAATTTGGTTTCTGGTTATCAAAAAGCAAGAAGCGAGCTAGCAATTGAATGCTCAATATTTATAACCCATATGTTGCCAGTCTACTCTGTTCTGAAGTTCTGGTTTTGACTGTGATTCCAGGGCCCTGTGCTTGACTGGACACCCATTCCCCAACTGAGCAAACTGCTTTGGTGTCAGGATGGCTCTTGGCATCCTAGGAAATATTTCGGGACGTGTTCCTCTGTATTAATGTTTCCCACCTGATTTTTGCTGGGGGGAAAAAAATAAATCATTAAGAGCACCAGAGGGGATATGTAGGACCTCCTGTGCCTCTGGAGGCAGAGCAGCATGGTTCAGGCTACTGCTCAGCCCCCTGTTGCGACCTCCTTGTTTCAAGGTCCCTCAGGCTTTGCTTTGGTGGTTCTCCTCTGCTGGTGACTCTTCCAACAAAGAGTCTTCCTTCTAAACAAAGGCCAAGTTAGAGCAAACACTGTCACTTTATTTTGGTTCTGCCATTTCATTTCCCAAAATCTGTATTTTTCTTATCAGTAGTTATTTCTTGACTGCAAAATTATAAAAATTGAAAGCATAATAAGAACTGAAACCATTTCTATGAAGCAGAATGACACTAGAGTTTTGGACTTTTTTTTTAATCCTGTTTTTTTTAAAAAAAATAATAAATAAATTCCAGGAACAGGATGTTCTAAATAAAAGGCAGTATTCATATCAGATTCCACTTGAATTAAAAGATAGCTTTCAAAGTAGTAGCAACAAGTATTACTCATTGCTCTTTTATCCACTGTCAGTAAGAATGACATGTATATGAATTTTTTTTAACACAAGTTAAAACTGCTCAGCCACACTAAGATATTAATCTCTTGAAATCTGTTGCCTCAATCACACTTCAGATTCCTGTTTGAAGATAAAGAAAAATTTGGAAAAAAATAATTTTGTGGTGAAGATCTCTATTCAGATAGAGCTGTGGGGAAAAAAAAGGAAATTACACTTTTCTGTACAGCCACTTTACATGGTACTCTAGACTCAAGGCTATCTTATTCTGGGCTGTTGAGTTAGTGGAATATTGTCTCTGCAAGGGGTGTTTGATGTGATTTAGTTTTTTTTTCTAAGTGAAATAATAGTGTTTGCTTCTTGAAATTCTTCATAGGTTTTAGCAAAACACAGGGAGAAAAGTAAAAATTAAACTCCGAGAAATAAATCTCAGCATGTAAGAGCAAATTTGAGATTGAGATCCACAGTCATTGGAAGCTGTGAATGTTACACTTCAAGTAAATTGTACATAAGAGATTTCTGTGACAGCTTCAGTTTGATGGTTCTGTGTATTTCATTATGTTGTTACTGCTTCTTTCTGAGGATCTTATTTTTCTAATGGATTCTAGAAAAATGTCAGCACAATAATATGTGCCAAATGCACTGTGTGTTATAAAAATAACCAATTTCTAGATCTAGTTATGAATATTATTGTACAGGTGCCTGTAAATATGTGAAGGTACAGGAACTGGAGGTATGCCAGAGGGCTCTTAGGATGCCTCTGCAGTGAACTATAAAGCTGTAAGGTGTGAACACTAGTGCTGGAGCAGGTGTTAGAGATGCAGATTCCTGTTCACTAAAAATGTTTCCTAGCATTGCCTCAGCTTACAGTTATGAATTAGTTAATGGGGCACATTCCCTCAGTACTCTGCAGCGAAGGTTTTGGGTATTTTTCAAAGAAAATGAATGCACTTTGCTTATCCTTTGTCAATGGTAGTTACAAATAGAACTACAATTTCATGTAATAGCTATAAACCATTACTCTAATGGTTTGACAAATACCTGTGGGGATTGACTGCAATATTTCATCTGAGAAAGGACTGAATATTAAATAAATGTAACCTCCCATTGGGTCCTGCTTTAACCTCCTACTGGGTTTGGAAGGTGAATTAAAGAGTTGAAAGCATTTCAGATTAAATGTTAGGGGAGAGGTTCAGTATGACCTAGACAGTAGATTAGCACTTTGTGCTGGTAATAACAATCCTTTCCTTCTTCCCATTATCACTTCAAACACATTATTGCTAGTGCAGAATTTAACTTGAGTCAGGTGTTCCACTGACTTCTACTGATCATCTAATAGTATGGGTATGGACAATTAATTGTATTTTTTTCTCTTATTTTTGTTTTGTGCTTCTGATGTCATGTAGAATATGTTAATAGAGAATTGCTATTTCTCTATTAACTTCGTCAACTTAACTTCTGACTCTAGTCCTAGAGCCCAGTACTTCAGAGTGGATAGTCTCAAGTCAAGACCTATTTTTCTTTAGAAGTTAGAAATAATTAAGTTGTTTAAAATGCTCAACTGAGGACTGTTAATGCAAGCAGAGCAGGAGACTACTTCATAATCCAAAGGAAATGTTTCCTATGGAAAACATTTGTGGATTTAGTTGTTCTCACAGGGAATGAGATAATGCCAAAATGTGGAAATTTTTGTTGTGAGAAGAAAAAGTGAATTACTGACCATACTAAGAGTATTTTTTTTTAAAGGTAGTAAAAGAATATGGAAATACTTGCATATAGGTAGATATATGGAGAGACACTTTTAGAACAGTTCCAGATCACTTTGGTAACAGCTATCAACAAGCAGCAGAATATCAAGCTCTTTAATTATAAGGGGGGAAAGAGAAAAACATTAGAAGCTGCATGTAATGTCTGTTTTCATTCTATATTTTTATTTTTTGACAAGAGAAAGCTATTTTGAAGGGATTTGATTATTCAGGTTGTAATTACTGTAGCAGACAGCAAATCAAAAGGCAATCTATCTTTCTAGAAAAATGATGGTTATCAATTATGTCATACAGAACATTTTTTAAAAAATATTTCAAAGTTGTTCAGGTGCCTTTCTTGCAATCAGAGTAGTGAAATGAACCGATAAACCAAGCTGATAAACAAATCTCTCCCACTGAAACAAAATTGCTACTGTCAAAGTACCTGTTCACATATTAAAACCTCTGTTTCTAGTTCCTCTTTTGATACATTGCAACACCTGGCTCACGCCCTTGACAACTCTTATAAACGGACCTAGTGAGCAGCTAACAAACAAATTACCCCCTGTCTTTGGATGAGGGATGCAGAGCTGTAGAGAAGCATGAAAAGTTTCTCCCTGTTGAACTATCCTGGATCAAGCAGGTAGCCAGCTTGCTCTGCAGATGGATCAGCAGTCAGAACAGCGTGGCTCTGGTATCCAGGTGTTTTGGTGGGTTTTTGTTCTCGAGTCGAGCCAGAATCCAATCTTTTATAAGAAGAGAAAGCAATAATGACTCATTCACAGATGTCTCAAGCAGGATTAGAAGCTAAATTTCTTCCTACTGTAGCAATAATAACATACGAAGGCCATCAACCCAGTCAAATACAATTAAAATAAAATCCCTCACTTATTTTAAAATAAGTATTATTTATTACTTTGCAGTAGCAACCATGATGGGCTAAAAGCTTTCTTGCAGCCATAATGTTCTGGTCTCAGCGAGGAGTGCATAATTTGACAGATGGATGTTGCTGAGGAAGGAGTGCAGAATGCAGGCAGGGTTGTGCTGATGAGGTGATGAATATTAGTTAAATTGAAACAGTATGATCCAGGACTGGTTTCATATAGTCTGACCTTGCCCATTCATTGTCTTTTTCTCTTTGTTTTTCCATGATGCTTCAATTCAATCCCTTGTTTTCACTAGTAAGTGATACAGTCCCATAAAGCCACCTTGTGTCCATGCCTTCCATTTAGCTTGGACAAGGCAGTGGGAGTCTATCAAGGCTGTAGATGAATCCTCCAGTTGTGGTAAAGGTGTCCTATCTCTGCTGTGGTAGCAGCCCCTGTGCTGCTGGGGAAGATGAGGGTCTGAGGGAAGGAAACAGCTGTTAGAAAGGAGTGACCTGATCTCTCAAACAAGACTGCTGTTATCTGCAGTCTTCTTGCAAGCAGGTGCTCCTGTAGCGGGCATTTTCAGGGGTAGAAAAATGAGGGGCTGCAGTGGGAGCATGGCTGATTTTCAGAGATATGCTAAGCTGGGCTGTAAGGGGCAAAGAAGAGCACAGCTTAAGAATGGGAATCCTCTCAGAGCATCTGCAGTGCCAGTTAACAAATAATATGAAGAGCTGGAGGAAAGAGAAAAACTTACAAGTGCTGCCTCACCAGCTTTAAGGCCTAAAATATAAGATGAGGGAATTGGACTGTTCGGTGTGAAATGATAACCTTGGAAAAACTGGCCTGGTAGAAGGATAATCAATGCTGCCAGACTATATGAGCTTTATGGGATAGAAGAGAGGGACATGTAGTCAGGGGACTGGTGCCATACATGAAGCATTTTATAAAGTGCAACAGTATAAAAATATTATGGGAGAAGAGCAGGCCTGTGGAACCCCTGTGGGTAGAAATCCAGTGCTCTAATAAAAACGTAGTGCTAAGATTGTGTTACCAGCCCCCTGCTCAGACTTGTAATAGTGCTCAGGAAATGTGAAATGAGAGTGCAGAAACTGCAAATTCAGGACAGGCAGCAACAGTGGGAGGCTTTATCAGGGGCCCTGCAGAGACTGGATTGGTGCCTCATCAGAATGGGAGATGGAGAGGATGTGTCCAGATGTGTGAAGTGGCTTCTTCCCAGAACACCTGCTGCATCCAGAAGGATGTTGCTGTGGACATAGTTTGGTGTGGTGAACTGGAGCTGCTTGGTAATTCATGACCATCATAATACTAGGTTGAACTCCATAGCTGAAGAGAGGAGAATAAATACTTGCAGCATGTGGTCATTTGATTTCAAATCTAGGGCTTGCAGTATGATGAGGCAATTGGGCAATAAACCCTTAAAGAATTAGTCCAAAAAGCCTGTAAGCAGCCTGCAGGCTATTAAAAATACAGTTATTGTAATAAAATTATTAGAAGCTCCCAAATATTTCCCCACAATAAAAGGTGAAAACAAAGTCATCCCCTGGAGCCTACTTCACTTGATAGTAGGCTCGCATCAGGGGACAGTGCTGTAGCTAAATGGCTAGCTGCTGGAAAAGGGAAAACCTGCTCGAATGAGCAGAAGAGCAAGTCCTTAAAACATGGCAGGTCAAACAAACAGGAAATTAAAAAGCTCATAAAAGATGAGAAAAATGCCTTACAAAGGATGCTCAAGCTCTTGGCAAAAATTTCATAAGTATATGAAATGCAGGAAATCAGTGGGACCACTTGGTAACAGCAGCGTAACCAGGGACACTCAGAGAAAAGGTTGGGGCAGAGATGCTCAGTGAATCCTTTGTGTTGGTCTTTAATGCTGAAGATGCCTGGAAGACCTTTCACATCAGTTTGCTGTTGTGTGTGTGGTGGTGGGGCTTTTTGGAGTGGGGTGTCGTGGGGTTTTTTTTGTTGGTTTTATTTGTATGTGTGTACTTGTTTGTTTTATTTGTTGCTGTTTTTTTTTTTAATTAATTTATTTTTTATTATAAATGTGCAGTCCTGCATCTGTATTGGTATAGGCTGGGGTTTGGAAGGATTGAGAGCAGCCCTATGGAGGAAGACTTGGGAGTACTGATGGTTGAAAAACTGTACATGAGCTGGCAATATGAACTTTTGCAGCCTGGAAAGCCAACTGTATCTTGGGCTTTAACAAAAGAAGTGTGGCCAGCAAGTCAAGGGCAGGGATTCTGCCCCTCTGCTCTGGTGTGGACACCACCTGGAGTATTGCATCCAGCTCTGGGGTCCCCTGCGCAAGTCCCCTTTGAACAAGAAAGATCTGTTTGAGTGGGTTCAGAGAAGGGGTGTGAAGATGGTCAGAGGGAGGAGGGGATGGAGCTCCTCTCATGTGAAGACAGGATGAGAGAGTTGGGTTGTCCAGTCTGGAGAAGAGAAGGCTCTGAGGAGATCTTATGGCAGCCTTTCAGTACTTGAAGACTTTCTTGTAAGAAAGATGGGGACAAATTTTATCAGGACATGCAGTGATAGGACAAGGGATAATAGCATTAAGATGAGAGAGGGTGGATTCAGACTAGACATAAGAAGGCGGGTGGGGGAGGGGGGTTGTGGTGGATTTTTTT
>VXBZ01009878.1:403099-525042 GCA_013399135.1 Heliornis fulica | reverse complement strand
GGTTTAAGCCAGAAAAAAGAAGGGGGGGGGGGGGGGGGGGGTTTGGTGGGTTTTTTTTTTTTTTTTTTTTTTTGTGAGAGTGGTGAAACACTGGATGGAACACATTTCCTGGAGAGGTGATAAATTCTCTTTCCCTGAAAACATTTAAGGTTGCCTTGCATGGGACTCTGAGCAACCTGGGCAGGTTGAAGATGTCCCTGTCTATGGCAAGGGGGTTGGTCTTGATGACCTTTGAAAGTTCCTTCCAGTCCAAACCATTCCAGTATCTCTTGGTGAAAGGCCAGTGCTACTGTGGAGAAGGGAAGTCCAACCACAGTGTCCTGGTGTGAGGGTGGTATGGGTGTGTGGATACAAATTCTGCAGTACAGGAACATGGGGCTCTTGATGAAAGTAGGAAACTGTGACTCTTAAAAGCAGGAGAAAGTAAGTATTGCTTTGTATAGTAGTGAAATTCTGGAAAAATCTGTTGTTGAAGGTTATAGAGGCAGGAAGCTTCAATATGTTTGTTTAGCGTCTTGAACACCACATTTGGAAGTAGCTACTGAAGGTCTAGGCAGGAACGTGTCTGCTGCCATCACTAATCTACAGTTGTGGGTGTGTATTAGTGGCTCCTGTGCTTCCACTAACACCTTCACTCAGAGACTGAGTGCTGGGCTAGCTGTGCCTCTGCTCTGACCCATTGGAGCCTTTTGGATGTTGTTTGTCAAGGTATCATTGGTTACCTAATGAAGATGTCAGTCAGCTGACCTGAGCGCATGTTTCTACACTGGACAGAGTGCAGAATTCAGGACAATGTTAATTTTCTCCAGTGTAAATTCGCCTGCTTGGGCTGCAGGCTGAATAAAGCTGGATTATCCAGTTTCTGCTGTAGGCTGAGAAGACATTCACCAGGGCTCAGCTGATGTCCAGTTGCTTGGTGACTTTGATCATGTGTTTGAATTCCAGCATTTTTTCAGTACTGTTGCTGGGAAAGGTCTTTCTGTTGCAGTGCAGCATGTTTTCATACTTGCTGAGCTGTTTGACCAGGCTGTCAGTAGTGCTGAGAGGGAAGTAGGAAATAACTTTTTCCTAGTGTCATAGCAATGCTACCCAGAACTTGTTTCTCAAACACAATACTATAGAAATATTTATGCAGGGAAGACATTTATTGTAGCTTCTTCTTACTTGGCCTTTGCTACCTTCTGCCCATCACCTGAAACCAGAACAGAATTGGTCTACAAGAAAGATGGGGAGAGGCTGTTTAGTAGGGCCTGTTGTGACAGGACAAGGGGTAATGGTTTCAAAATGGAGGGAGGGAGATTTAGATTGGATATTAGAAAAAAGTTCTTCACTGTAAGAGTGGTGGAGCACTGGAACAGGTTGCCCAGGGAGGTGGTGGATGCCCCATCCCTGGAGAAGTTCAAGGCCAGGTTGGATGAGGTCCTGAGCAACCTGATCTAGTTGGGGGGGGTCCCTGCTTCTTGCAGGGGGGTTGGACTAGATGACCTCTGGGAGGTGCTTCTAACCCTAATCATTCTATGATTCTATGATTAAGACTTGCAAAGACCTGCCTTTTCTCTATGACCCTTCTGTTTGTGAAGTACAGTGTCTCCACAGAGCCACTTGAGCCTTGGTTAACTTCATTCAGTCTGCTTTCACTCAGCATAGTTAAGGACTATTCTATTGTTTGAATTCCTCCATTTCCTGATAACCTGTTTTCTTGTAGGAACATAAAGAAGTTTCTTCTCTGAGTTTCATTTCCTCTGCGCCATAGAGGCACTCTGTGACATGCCCCCTTGATGTTGCTGCCCTTGAGTAGTAGAACCTACCTGTACAAAGGAGATCTGCAGAGGATTTTAATTGCAAAGACCAGATTGTGATTATCATCATTTCTTTTTAAGGTTTTTGAAGTTCAGGATGGGGACCAAGAAGGGGCCATGTCTGTTGAAACGTAAAGTGGGAATGAGAATATCAAAGTAGGTCTCTAGTTTGCCCGTTTGTCCTCTGTGCGTATGTTAATCAACTAGCATATGGAGAGACTAAATAAGAATTTGTACTGTTGTACTTGCAGACTTGAGAAGTACTCTTCTTGCTTGTTTCTTCCAAGAATGACTTGTCAAGCACCAGTGTGACTTAAAAAAAATAGTCTTTATTGCAGTTAATTTTATGTTATTTTCAGAAATCAAACTGTTGCAAATGAGAGTAGCTATTTGTGTTGTTTCATTGGGACTATGGTGCACAGGGTGCATAAATTTAATTGCAGAAATATTGCTACACAAATACCATAAAATATTGACCACAAATATGTAAGTTTAGAGCTAGAAATAGTTCCTTTCATTCACTTCTTTTGTTGAAGTAATTTTCTGCCCTTTTCTCCCTTAGGCAGTGATGTGGTTTGTTTATAACATTATGCGTGAGTCCCAAAACAAATAGTTAGAGCAAAATCTACATTTGCTAGTTATAAATTCAATACAGAGAATGCACTTTCTTTTA
The DNA here is from genome assembly GCA_013399135.1 of Heliornis fulica. Lineage (NCBI taxonomy): Eukaryota > Metazoa > Chordata > Aves > Gruiformes > Heliornithidae > Heliornis > Heliornis fulica. The sequence continues at coordinate 522,570 of VXBZ01009878.1, read as the reverse complement.
TTAATGTGAGTATCTGTAAAGCTCTAGGCAAATCACCAACAGTAGTAAGTCTATAATCTTCCCTGGCTATAAGAATAAACCTTTCTCTGGCAAAAATGAGTCTAAGNTTTTTTTTTTTTTAAATGTTGAGGACACCTGTAGAGATGATTTCTTTATGACTTTGATTGTGTGGCTCTTTCTGTCTTGCATAAGGTCTTCCTAATGTGAGGGGAAAAAAACAAACACCAGAACAGCATCATCTAGAATGTTTTAAACAAAGTCCTCTTTTCTTAAAGGTATTTCAGTTGTCTTTGTCTTAAAAGTTTTATTAAAAAGGCCCAACTTATGAAAAATTAGGCTAGACAGATTCTGAATGTTTATGGGACCTTTATATTATCTCTATCATTCAAGGTAACTTATGTGAAAGGTAATTGAAATTGCACTTTGATTGTGGTTAGTATGAGGCCAAGAGCATATGTAGTCCAGGGTAGGCAGTGATGTGTATGATGGCTGCATTGACATTAGATCTGTCTGATACCTTTGGGGATCTTTGCAAGACACTTCATAAAACTGATAGTAAATAGAAAATATTGAGACTTGGTATGACCACTTTATTGGAGTCCTAAGAATCTTAGAGTTATTGGAGTAACAGGTTCTGAAAGAAAGTAATGACTTTCTACAGGTTCAAAAATATTCTGGGGTAATATTTAGCTTCATAATTTATACTTATTGGTCTGAAAAGTGGATTTTTTTTTTACATTTTATTTAAACACACAAAAAGGAAAGGATAAAAGTGTTTTGTCTGGGTTTTTTGTGTGACTATTTTCGTGCCCATCTGGTGTGAAGAATGATATGAGAAAGTTTGATAAAACTTGTTTGTGAGTGGGCCTGGTTCCTCTGTACAGGAAAGCCTAATGATGACTTTAGGTAAAGTTGAATGTTCCTAGAGCTAGAAACTTTCAGATACTGCTCAGCTGAGGGAACATTACAATTTTTTTTAATTGCTCATCTTATTAGAGATCCATATGAGCTGAAGATAAAGAGTTGTATCATATGTATTTAGCACTCATATGGGTTATTTTTTTACTTCGTTATTTACTTGCCAGAGTTTACCTATGTTTTGGAGATATCAGGTAATTCTTGTTGTTCCCCACTTCTCTTTCTTTTTCCCCATTTTGTTAGGTGATCCAGTCACAAGGTGGATTTTGGTAGGGATAAGGTCAGGATGCTGCTTCTTGTGCTTGGTTAGCCGTGTCACTGTGTTTTGGCAAAAGCATCAGCCACGGTGACTGAAATTTACCCAATTCATGACTCTTGGTCCACAGACCACTGCCAAGGTTGTTTTCCATCTTGTTCACAGGACTGTAAAGTTGCTTGTAGGATAATCGTGAGCTGCAGGAGGTGTTTGTAGGCCAGACTTAAACGTCAAGCTGTTGGTTGGTTTGGTAATGGTGGATCTGTTACTTCATCTGTGGTAGATTAGTGATTCATCATGTGCCTTTATCTCACCTTTTACTTTATGCCAAGTCACTTTCTTGAGCTGTTGGTTCCTTCCCATGAAGGAGGATGTTGGAGATTGTATTAAAAACTACATTTTTCTGAGCACGGTGACCATTAGTTGGGAATTCTTACGGAATCCTCTGTAAATCTGAACTTACAAGTCCTTTCATTGATATTAACCACCTGATTCTTTACTTACATTTTTTTCCCTGGTACCTACTGTTATTGCTATTTACTTGGTAGGGATGGGGACAAGGTGACTGTTTCATCTAATTTTTCATTTAGGAACTCATTTCAGGATACAGAAAACATGCACAGTGGATTTTTTGGGCTAACTGTATAGCTCTGGCTATATGTCCCCTTAGGAAATTATTAATATGATTAAAAACGTGTGGTTTAGACTTTTAGTTTTATTGTTTTAATTCCTATCTGTCTTTGGGGAACATATAAGAGAAAGGAATATAGATTAATTTGGCTGCCTCTTTATTAGTGCATTTGAGAAGTACTTGACAAAACTTCCTACTCTGCATCTTTGCATCTTGGGTCATTTGGAGTAGGAGCACTACCAAGTGATGACTTAAGCTAGACATGTGCTCCTGTTACACCATTCATGCTAGGTCTGATGTTCCCAGGTATTTCCACAGCATCCGTTTCCCTGTGCTTGCCCATCTGGCATAAAAATCTCTTCTGTGCCATGAGAGGAGACCAGAGTAGAGCAATGCAAACTCCAGCTCTGATCTGTGCTTGAAGGGGGTCAGATGCAAGTGTAGGCAAGAGAGTGCTGGTTTTCTCTCTACCAGAAGGGAGACACTAGGCCATACAGGAGACGCTGTGAAATACATCTGCTCCATAATCTCTGCCATTTCTCCTTCTCAAATACAAGGCTGTCCTTCAAGAAGCCGTTTATCACTTTCTTTTGAACAATGATGCTGTACCATTGTAGCTGTGAATAGTGCCTTGGCCTTTCTCAGTTCCAGTTTTTAAAGCAGTTCTCAATCTGTTGCGTTCATCTTTCATGACAGCAGTGACCTTGCTTACAACCCATCTTCTCACAATTTATTGTCAAAATCTTTGATTTTCTTTGGTGTGTTTGTTGGGGGAATGTCAGTCTGCAGACATTCGTAGTGTAAAATGTATCAATGGATAGGTGAAGATATGGAACAAGACCAGTGCTGGCTTGTTCTTTTAACTCGGGGTTAATTGATTATTCTGGAGAGTCTATCCCTGGAAAGGATTAACTGAGTGGCAGTAACTGTATCCAGTATTTGTCCTTATGCCTTTGGCTCCATCCCCCAAATTATGATTTAGATTAGGATTTATCTTTCCTAGGCTGCTGGAGTTGAGGTCGTCTTTGTGGGATTTGTTCTGTGATGAGATTAAAAACTGCCAAATTACCCAGCCTGACTTTAGAGGTGGGGAGGAGAGAGAGATGGACTGTGCCCTGCTCTCTCTCTCCATAGCTTCATTTAAACTGATAGGGCAGTTGCTCTTTCCATAGAGGTAAAGAAACAGACAAAACTTTAAACATTGGAATCAACATTCAAGTAAACTGCTGTTGAAATGCAGTCCATTGAGAGAATAGAAATTGGGAAAGCTTATAACACCTGTGTATGTCTTTTCCCTTGCTAGTCTCTGGCCTGTTGGCTCTTCAGTCTTTTGCTCAGTCTTAATTTGACAGTTAGCTAAGGACATAAGAATTAACTTTGCTTTAGCTTGCAGAAGTTGGTGTGCTTTACATACATGTGTGCACAACTGAAATGATAGCATACTTCTCTGTTAAGGAGTACCATTATATGGCACAAGAAACTGTGTATATGTTTTATGGTAATGACAGTTAAAATCTGTTTTAAAGTTATATACTGAAGTCCACTTTAAAAATATTTACAATTAACCTAGGGAAAAGTAAAATTCACATTGAGTAAGATAGTGAGATACTTAGATGTGGGGGTTTTTTTTGGTTTTTTTTTGGTTTTTTTCATTAAATTATACATTGGTATAGCTAACTTCCTGTACTAGTAGAATTTAAGCTAGAATACAGATATGCACAAACTTGCTGTTGTTGCAGAGGATTAAATCATATTAAGGAGTGGAAGGGTTCATACTACTTCTGTTATTGTGTTGGTTTTTTTTTTGTTGTTTGTTTTTTGTTTTGTTTTAGTTTTTTTTTTACCTAGGCATTTTCAGGACATAGCATATGCTAGTTACAATTTAGTGAGCCCAACATAGAAGGCAGAGCATGACCACCTCCACTGTAGATGATTAGGGTAAATGGTTTATGGTCACTTCACACTCAGTAAGAGCCAATCCCAAAATATTTAAAGAATCATAAATTATTGTTTTCATAGTAATCCAATTTTAATGAAATGAGACCAAACTCTGTTGTCACTAGCAAATAAAAAATTCCCGGCCTTTAGTTAAATGAAATGGATCTTAAGATAACATAAAAAGATTTTAAAAAACCCACAAACACCCCCTCCAAAAGACAAACCCCCAAAACCCAAACAAAAAAAAAAACCTAGAGTGCTACATAGAAGTGAATTGATATCCATTTATTAATGGAATTAAGGAACCTTTTTTTTCTCTTTAGGTCAGTTTATAGTCTCATGTGTATGAGAATCCAAACCTTTTTCATTGTAGCTTATTTCATTTCTTCTATTAACCTTCTGAACTTTGCCATACAAATGCAGGGTGTGGAGCTGTAATGACTAGTGTTTCCTCCATTTATCAGGCACTGACAGTGTATTTTAGACTATGCACCTTTTTTCCTTCTCAATGCTACAGGGATAGACTTTGACTTTACAGGAATTGTTTTCTGTTAGGAGTTAGGTTTTTTTTTGTCTGGTTTTCACTTTTATTCGGATATATTTTGTCAGAAAGAAAACAGTGAACAAATTTAATCTTTGTAGTGTGTTTGCCTTCTCCCATCCTTTGAATAATGTTCTAATACCATCTGATACACTTAAAACCACATTTAGGTGGCTTTGGAATTAGTATTTGCTGTTAAGGCTAACTCTGAAGGAGGTAATAGTCTTCCTGCAGATGATCGTCTTGTTGAAACTCCTCACACTGTACCATTGATTCTTTGCAGTATAGGCACTAAGGCTCATAGTGATGATGCTGGCAACTTGTGTTGCACTATTGATTCCAGCAATTTAATGAAACTGCATAGTACAGGGTTTTTTTTCCTAACTGCTTCCACCCATTCTAATATCCACATTCACAAACAAACTTCCACAATGGAGCAGATACATTTTCTTGAGAGTCTCTCCCTATTCATAAGTCTGAATCAAAACCATCTTGTCATATTGACTAGGAGATAAATTTGATGTTGCCTGGTCCATCTCCCTGTACAGACACATTTTGACATAGTGTATTTGAGTGCTAATAATGACATTAGAAGATGTTGGAAAGAGATCTAATTCAGCATGCAGAAGTGGCTTTGCTGTCATCTCCTATTTTCTGCACAATTGACAGCAGATACTTGGGGCTGAATTTTTCTTTCAGGTCAGATTTCCAAGGCATGAGACTGTCTGTTAGAAACAGATAAGACCAAAACCAATACCAAAATACTTGTTGGAAGTCTCAGCAGTGCTGAGAATTTAAAAAGGGTGCTTCTGTTTTCTGTTTATGACACAACAATATATTTCACTAGCAACAAGTCTTATCTGGGAAAAATAAAAATTGTTTTAAACTACTGTATCTATTTTGTCAAACTCTCTACTGAATATGGTCTATAATTCTTAAAAAAACCCAAATTAAAAAAAAAATCAAAGTAGTTACAAGTACCATCATGGTTCAAAATGGGAAGCGACTTTCCAAGCTACAGCGAAAGTTTTCAGACAAAATATATATCTGTACCTTGTTGTTAATGTTCAAGACACTTAAAAAGGGTAGAAAAAAAAAATTATCTGAGGTAAAACCAAACCGAAATCCTTTCAAAAAATGCCATAGATATTTCATATGCAGTCGATTCTCAAACAACCCATTTCATATCCAGTCTCTTCCTTTCAGAAAAAAAACCATCTAGGCTACTTCTAACTTCTGTTGGTGGATGTTACTATCAATATTACCTGTACAGACCTTTGCTCAAAGAGGCACCCATAAAGAACAACTTCTAAATGACCTACTTCTACACAGCCACCTTAACAGCTGTGGTGAAGTACCGTGCTGTGACTATCTGAGGTTTCCTTATCTGCAACTTATGAAGGCTGAGCAATATCGGGATTCTGCCAACATGTCAACTCCATTGCTGATTCTCACAGTCCTTTGTGTTTGCTGATGTCTTTTGACTTCCCTTTTGAACATAGGCTGAAATTCACGAAGTAACAGCATTAGCTTGGCAGCAGTGGTTTTCTAATGAAAGCTGGCTTTTATCCTTGTATGGAGAGAAAAAAAGTGATGTAGATCGAATGTTTTTGAAATTCGTTTTCATAATGCTAAAAGCGCATGTATCAAACAGTCCAAAATACTGTCATAAGACAAAGGAGCAGACAGCCTTTTACTTGTCTGGGAATGGATTGTACCTAAGAAACAGCGAAGAATGACTCAAGAGTATAGCAGTTCTTCTTGGGTACGTTTTACAAACACACACTAGCCAGGTTTTGTAGCCTGGGACTTCCTCAGTACAGGACATCTTTACATGTAACAGCTTTTGGTAAATTTTCTTCAGACATTTCAGCCTAGATAAATCTTTATCACCTAATTTCTGTAACAGTTGGTTCCCTCGGTTTAATTAGTCAGTGGATGAAGTGACATCTCTCTTGATGTTACCAGTTTCACTTTTTGACCCTGGTTCTTGTGTTGGAAGAGATGGTGAGCAGTGATTTCCCACCTGCTGCCTCTGTCACTTGTCATTGTACACATGTCCATCACAGCCTCTTGCTTTATTCACCCAGGCTGAGACATTGTGATCTATCTCATCTCACAGAGAAAATTTGTTTCATAATTTAGCCTTTCCTCTTACCCCTTCAAGCTGAAGTACCTGGCAAACTGAAAGGGTGTAAAAACATTCAAGTAGCATCAGTATTACAGTTTTAATATATACACATAAAATTATATTCTTAATAAGATGCACGATGATATTCTCTTTTCTCTTCTCAATTCCTTTCATAATGACATTGCTTTTTTGACTACTACTGCAATTTTGGAATAGTCCTGAAATTTTGACAGTGCTGCTCAATATAACCCCAAAGTCCTTTTCCTAGTTGGGAATAGTCAGTTGAAATCCCATCATTACGTATGGAAGATTCTTCCACCCACCCCATGAGTACAACCTCAGGTTTTTCTTACTTCGAATTTAATCTAGCTTTGCATCTAACACCCAGTCATTTAGTATTGTACATTTCTTTTCCAGTGTTTGCTTCAAATTTATTTGGGATTTTAAGGAAAGGAACATTTCCAACAAACATATTCCCAACCCTATTTACTGTCTCTCCAGACCACTTATGAAAATTTTGTGTTTCACAAGCTTGCGCATGTGTCCCTGTAAAACCCTACTGGAGATAAACCAGTTAGTTTTTGTGCTTCATCCTTGAAACAAAAGCAGCAGCATCTCTTCATTCACCTCTGTCACATGTCCCCTAAAAATCTGGCTTGTAAATCAAGTTGTTTGTGACATTAGCACAATGTGGGGAAAGCATGTGTTTAAACTGCTTTGGGATGGCAGGTGTAAATTACGCCCTGCCGTGTGAGGACAGGACCCCACAGGAAGGCAGTTGGAGGATAAATTCCAATACTGAAAAGCACTCTAAGTACATGATTCTTGCTCTGTCAGTACAGCACAATGTCTCTCAACTGAAGGACATGATTTGATCAGGTATAAGAGAATAATTTCACAACTCCATCACATGACTACATTTTGAAGAGTGACCAGGAGTGCACTGGGCCAGGTGCTGCTAGCATTAGTTCAGCCACTATTACTTTAGGAATTCATTGTGTGAAACTAGATCTTTGTTCTCTAGGAAAAATCTGCTAATTTTTATTTCCCTATCCTAATTAATTACCTTAATTTACTTTAATAGCTTAATTCCTATCACAATTCTGTATTAAAAACTGTAGCGAAAATATTTCAAAAGGAATTTTGAAAGACTTGTAATGAAGAGTGATATTTTGGCCACCTAAAGTGCTCCTAAGTATTATCCCAATAAAGCAGGAAGATGTTCTTTGCTGAATAGTACATGTGTGGGGAATGGGGGGAGGGCGGGGGGAAGGGTTGTGGGTTTTTTTTTTGTTTGTTTTGGTTTTCTTAGAGTGGGAAAGGAGAGGAAATGTATAATATTTATGGTCTATTGTAGTGAATGGTTTTGCTTTTCTTCCTCTGTTCTTCCCCTACTTGCTTGGGCTTTGAAAAATACTGAAATTATTTTGAGATTTTAATAAAAAAATCCAGGAAATTGGAAGTTTTAGTTTTGACAGATTCAAGATGAATTGTTTTAACTTTCATATCAAAACTAATTCTTCAACTTGAGACATCTTTTAAAAAGAGACAAAAAGCAATCAATTGTAGAGATAATGGGTCTTGACTGTGGGTGATGTCCTGTTGGATTATCAGTTCAGGGAATGTAGTTCAGCTAGAGTAAAAGATATATTTTCTTTATAGAAAAATCAAAAACTTCTGACTTTGGGTTGTGATGAAACATTTTTCATAATCACCTCATAGTGTTAAAGCAATCCTAGGAAAACTTTATTCAGAGCTCAACAGTATCTGAATTAACTGTCCTGTAAATTGCTGAGCACCCTCTGCAGGAGGCATGAGAGGACTTGCCCCTCGCTCTGTGCTCATCAGCAGATCTTGGGCAGCCCCAGATTAGAGCAAATCTGCCTGCTGATAGTTTTCAGATATGAGACCTGAAGCTGACTTATGCATAGTATGAATATTAATTTCTGTCCATCTCTAAAAGTATTTTGAGCTCTCTTTCTCAAAAGACTTTCATGTAATAAATTGTGAACAAGTGACAACATGCGTTGTGGTGGATGTAGAGTCAGATACACAAGAGCAATACCTCATGTGAACATCTATTAAAGCAGAAAATTTACCCTCACCAAGTAAATATTTACCCTCTTGCTATAAAATGTATTATGGGAGCAGTGAAGTGTTTTTTACTAGGCCAGTATTTTGAGCTGGCAAGCAATTATCATCTACTCAAATGGCACTGATAGATCAAAGATTGAAATAGCTAATGCCATGCTGGCATATTATTTTACATCCCTATAAATTTCAAGTATATTATTAGGGCCGAAAACATAAGTGTGGGTTTTTTGTAGGGCAATGCATATACATACACATGTGCAGCATGTGTATTGTATATGCATTGCCCTACATTCAGCTTCCCTGTGGGTCTCAGGTGAGTGGGGCAGCCTAGGCTCCTAGGTGTCTGCTGTCTATTCTTACTGCCACTGAGCAGCTTCAGCACAAGTTGAATTAGAACTTTGGTCTGATGGAAAGTTTAGGTGCCTGTTCTGTAAGATGAACAGATCTAATTCACTGATTCAGAAGTGGGATCTTGAGGGTCGTGCTCTAGAGAATTGTTGAGAATCCAAATTGGAGGGAGCACATCACGCTGAGGTCAGCTTATACATGAAGAATAGACATTGTGATGATAAAGTCTTTCAACTTATTTTTCCTTCAGTGTGTGGTGGATTTTTTTTCTTTCTTTGTTCTCCTTCCCTGCCCCCCCCCAACCCCTTCCCCCAGTGCTCCATTTCTGTAAGCACTCAAAAAGAAGATAACACACTATGTTTATCTAGTCATGCAGAAACAATTTTTACAGCTGAGTATATTCACTTGCAAAAGGCTCTTCTCTGTTTTGACTGTGGTTAAGCTAGAAAAGTTTCCTAATGTATGTGAAGCGTGAATCTAGATGAGTTAAACACGTTTTATTTTATTTCTGATTTGTATTCACTCTGTGATCAATGCTGTGGTTAAGGTGCTTGTTGAATTTTCTTTGTTTTCCTCAAGGAATTGGTAACACTCCTCTCTTCCTGAGCAAAGTGTCAGAGGACACACTTTTCCTACTAAAATGTGTTTGATTTAATCCCAGTGATCCAGAAGACATGTCTGCTCTTCGACAAATTCTGTTACAAGTCTGTTCCAGCATCAAACTAGCTGGGCAAAGCTCATACCTGTGTGACACCAAGCACCTCGTTGTCCCTTTTCACTGCTTTTGGATGGGACCTACTTCCCCAGGTGCCAAACATCCGGTGTCCCTCCCGTGCCTTACACAGGGTGGGAGCCAGCTGGGTTAGCTGCTGCCCTTCCCCTTGGGGACTGAAGTCACTGCCCACTTTCTGCAGGAGTGCAAGACCATGGATGCATTCTATCCTCTCTCTCCTCCCTCTCTTTCCTTCCTGCATGTTTCTTGCCCCTGTGCGGGCAACACTGGGGAGGGCTAAAGGGCCTGGGTACTGCTTTTGTGGGGATTTGTTGAAAAGCTGTGTCAAAGCTGCATTGTTAGGCCTTCCCTGTGTAATGTTTGAGAGTTCCATGAGGCTTTACTGCTGGTCTTTGTACTTGGATGCTTAGATGACTGTTCTGTGGATGCCCTAAACTTTCTGTCTATAATAAGGTAATTAATTCTTTTGATATTTTGTTTTTTACAAGACTATTATGACTCGGACTGCTTTTCTCATGACTCTTGAGAATGGCAATTGGTAACCCACTAATATTGCTGCCCACAAGGGTTTGTAATTTTAGAAGTAATCACTTTGTGGCTGATGTAAATTTTGTAATGAGAAATACTAGATTTATGACTGCAGGATTTCTCTCAGACTGTTTTATTGCTTAGAGGAATTGCTTTCTCTGTTGGGAAAATCCATCATTAGATGTCTGCCTTGAATGTTTTGTGGACCATTTATGCTTGGAGAATGCTAATGCAACCATTGAAACAATAACGATGATTTGAGATAGTATAATTGTCCCCCTTTCCTTCACTCCAGACACAGAAGGAGTTGCCAGTCAAGTTAGGCATCCATTTGTAAGGGGACTTCACAGCCAGCAGGTGAGCAATTGCCATGTCTGGCCGCAGGGGTCTTGCCCTACCTTCTAGGTTTATTCAGCTTTGCTGAAGCAGGCAACTGATTTCTGTATGTAGTAAGTAGCTGAGAAGAGTTGTTCTGAAGAGTGCAAGGTACACCACCTCTGTCATTGTGATGATAACAGTTGATTTTGAGGAAAGCTTGTATTGCTGCAATTTTGTGTGGAGCCTGTCTAGGTAAAAATACTGATGTCCTCAGGCAATATATTGGGGACAAAACTGTTTGCCTCAAAGATGTGAATTTCTCAGACATGTGAAGGTTGAGGTGTTTCTGGGCATGCCTGCTGAATGTGGTAATTTTGGGGGCTGCCTAGCTTTTGCGATGAAAATTTTAGTTTCTCCAGGGTTAGTTGATGTGGTTTTTGAGGGTTGCACTTCTGGTTTGAAATATAAGATAAGGGTATCTAATACTTACATCTGTTGTTGATCTGTGACTGGTGGATCTGGGCATGATGTGCTCTTCAGTGAGTTTTTCAAAGCAGCTCCTACCAGGGTGGCTCTGCTGTATGGCACTGGGCAGTGGGTGCTGCAGGTTCTCAGACTGGCTCTGTGCAAGTGGTGGGTCAGCACGGTGGAAGGTACTCAGTTTACTTGGCTCTTTCTACTACTCCTGTGTAATGATGAGCTATGTTGGTCTGGGAGCACTAGGCAATAACTGTGTGAACATCACTCTTACTGCAGCTAAAAAAGAAGTTGCTGTTATGTAAGGTTTTATTTTGTGTTTATTTGCTCTTTCACTAAGAGCAGAGTATGTGTATGCTTTTGTACTTAAGTGAAGATAACTGTTATGCTTTCTATTTTAATTTAGAATAATTTTGCCAGCTCTATGCCAATAGCAGAGAAACTGCTTCAGTCAGCAAGGTCTTTCCTTCATGTGTCTGTGTCTATAAAAAGAAACATAATGAGAGGATGATCTTAGAAACATCATGCTTTGAAGCACCACCATGTAACCTCTAGCACCTGAATTTCTCAAAGATTCTTTTCCTACATGTAGCCAGTGGTGTACCTGTTCAGGAGAACTGACAGCCAGGTAGAGAGGGAGGTGGGAGCCCTTCCCTGTTTGAGGCTCTCTCCCAGTGCTTTTGTGTCCTGCTGTATCTCTTTGACCCAATGCCTGCTTCTAAGGACCTGACTGAAGCCCTTGTGTCACAGCTTTCTGTGAAGCTGCATTGCTGCGTGCATTAGCATTTCTTTTCATTTCCCACTTTCTGTGTGCAGTAGGTGTACTCTGAGTGGAAACACATGCTACTGGAGAATCACCAGTGATGTACTGGAGTTTTAAATCTTTGTCCGATTTGGCATTTTTTTGCTTTTTAATGTAATTCGTTTCTGCGCTGCTGATCTTATTCTTTATTGAAACAGCACATTTGTGCATGATTCAAGTTCATTTCTGGAAACCAGTTTCAATAACTTTCATTTATTTGAACTATTAAAATAGTTTAAAATACAGAGAACGGTACCACTCGCTTCCTATTCAAATTGCTGCACTAACCATTGAAATAAGCTTGAAATAAAGTATCTTGGGTTCTGCTTGACCTGATTCAATGTGACTGTTAAAAAGTAGAATTACAGAAAAGATAGTCAGATGCATTCCCTATTTGGCTCAGGCTATTGAAATGGGAATGGTATGAGTTTGCCACAGCTATTAATATGTTATTAATCCGAGATATATATTGCTCTTAAGCCTTATCTAAAGGACTGGATATCCTTTTGTAACGTGCTCTTTTGCTTTATCTATATGCTGACATTTTGTAGATGAGCCATTTCTCAATATGTAAAGTCTAAATGGCTCTTATTCGATCAAGTACCATGTTATTGAGTGTTACAAAGACACTATATCCTCTGCACATTAAGTTTGGGTCTGGTGCTTATTACGAAATCCAGACTTTTCAGATGCTAAATACGTGCTATATCTTGCAAGCTAAAAATGGTCTACTCCTGGCAGTTTTGGACTGTTCAGGCTAAATGACTCTCTTCTGTCCGTCTTTCTCTCTTTTGTCCATATGGTTTCTGTGTTAGGCCCTGGTTCTTTGTGGTGTTAAATAACCCTGTGCCTAGACACCTGTAATTCTTTACTGTCTTTTCTGAATCAGGGCTCTTATTTTTGTGATTTTTGCCCATAAAATATTACCGTAGAAATAATGTTTCTTAACATGCTGCTAGCTTATTTTTGCCTTATTTTGCTGTAGGGACTTTCATTGCTTACTTTTAAGCTTTTAATATATGTGCTCTAACCTCACATTGCTTAAGATTATCCTACCTTTCTCTTTCTGTAGCTGGGTTTGCAGATGCACAGAGGGCAGTTCCTTAACCATCTACACGAACGATAATTTCTGAGAGATCTCTTTGCTTCCATGTAAGCATGTAGTTTAAGATTTATTTTCTTTTATTTCTCGTGATGAGAAACTTGTACGACACTTGCTCCAAACCCAAAGAATTAAACCTCTTGTCTCCTTTTGTAAGTGCTCTCTGACTTTGTCTTCTAAAATCTAATTTATTTTAAAAAGAATTTAATCTATTACCTGGTTATAAATTTGTGTGAACAGTGTGTTGGTGAGAACTTTGTTTCAGTGGTCTAGTCACAATGAGATAATTAAAACCAAAATTGTGTGCTCTTTTTCTGAACTCAGTTCAGCATTACACTGGCATCAGAGGCATGGTCTAGTCCTTCATCCTGACCGGTGTTCAGTTTTCCATTCATCAAGATTATTATTAATCTGAGCACTCACTTGTAGAGGGAGGAAGGTATTGATTGTCATGAAAACGTTGGACTGTGTCTTAAGAAGTTTGTGTTTTGTTCCTCGCTGTCACAGCACCTGACTGGATGAATGAAATGAATTCCTTGCTACATCTGGTGCATGATGCCCTTACCTGTTTAAATAGATAAACACTCTGAAATAGGGAACACCAAGAAAGTTAGTGGTGTACTGAGAAAAATGGTATTATTTTGTCAGAAAGCAGGCACTCTTACAAAAAAAAAAAAAAAGCTAACAACCATGACTGGGGCTATTAATAGAAAGAGGTCAGGGTGAACAAACCTACTAATGTTTAAAATGTAAAAAGTGAGAAGAATGCACATTAGATTGTTCTCAATATAATTGGTTAGGTTATTCATAAACCATACCACACATCTATGTGAATTTTACTGAAAAAGAGTGAGGGGTCTCTATGTTCTTCTCTAGACTGTTGTTTTCTGATAAAATCTGTGGCTTCTGCATGTGTATGGGAAAATATTCATTTGAGCCATATCTCAATTCATATATGAATTCCTGAAAAAAGAAGAAAAACTTGGTTGTATCTGAATGGAAAAAAAATCTCTATCATAATGCAGGAAAATGCAGTGGAATGATCACTAGAAAGAGTTTGTAGGCTTTTCTGTGATTTTACAATAATGTTGCAGTGCTTGGTAGTACTGTGAGCTTTTTATTAGTACGTTTTTAATTGTAACTGAGCAATAAGCACTTGAATACAGCGTTGTTAGAGCTGGAGAGCAGAAACTTGAAGCTGTATTGTACAAAGAAATAAGGCTTGAATTCAGCTTGCAAGCTAAAATGCTTTTGAAAAATGTAGTATGGTTGTCAGTCAAGACATGGACTTGTTTCTTGGATAAACTGGACCTTGTCTTGATAGGTTTCTGTTCAAAGGAATTCTAAAACATTGTATTAACTTTTTACTTTGTGCTGTGTGAGTAAATATGTACACAACTGTAAACCAAATTGAATCTGTACGTGGGGAAAAAAAAATCCCACAAGCCAAACCAAAACAAAAAGCAGTCAGATGTTTGACCCCAGGATTTGGCATCATCACAGATGAAATTATTTGAAGACAGACCCTTCTCAATACAGTCTTTGCATCCCTTGTTAGCATTGCAAATGTTAGCTCTTCCTAGTACAGGCAGCAGTGAAGACCACCCTGTTGCACTTAACATTTCCTCTTTTAATGATTAGCAAGTAACAGGTAGAGAGAAACATGTTGAGTATGCATGTGCTGTCTTGAAAAAACCCCACAAAACACTTACCACCAGTTTCCAAATAAAACAACCTACAAAGCAAAGGAATATTTGGTTACTCCTTTCCTCTCAGCCTCCAGACAAATAGATGATTTCAGCTTCATGTGTACAGTCATGTGAGGATTTCAGAACAGACTCCGAATGGAGACCAGGTCTCTTGGTCTAAGCCAAGTCATCCTTTCTTCTTTGGAAATGGTGTATAACTGAAAAGGAGCTGTATATACTCATTAGGTAAGATGTTTTTGGGAATTCTCAGATTTAAAATGCATACCTATTTTTCTATTAGCCACCTCACCCTTTACTAGTGCTCATTTGGACAAGGTGGATTCTCTTATCTTTGTTAATTACTGTAACCACCCAGAAAGAGAGTGGGGTAATGTGGAGATGGTGGGATGGAAAGTAGGACATCAATTCATGGTTTTGGCCTATATGAAAATTATGTTTCTTGATACAGAGGTGTTTGTGTTTCTTGTCCCTTTTCCAGCTCGCTTGTCTCTGCGTCCTCTGCTACACTCTGCACAGCCTTAAGGAAACTGGACAGAAGACATCTTTACCATAGCAGGCACATTTCTCAAAAACAGCAGTTGAAGTGATCTGACACTGATTCTGTTTAAGGCTAAATTGTGCATATTTATCCTTAGCTGAAAAGGATCATTAGATTATGCCCCATGCTCATACGAAATCAATAGTAACATGTGCAATGAGCCTGTCTTCTCTTTTATGACATTACAGGCTCAAGTATTTTACACATAAATAGGGCAAGATATGAAGCAGAGTGCATACTTCTTTGAGCTGGGAGACATGCACCATAAATCAGGATATGTGTGCATAATTACAAGATATCAGGACAAGTCCCAGGGGTATTTTTAGCATTGTAAAATGTTAGATAGACCTGCTTTCTTACAGAACATTATCCTTCTCTTTTCTGCACTCCTAGGTACCAGACAGTTTTACTGGTCAGATTACTTGACATGGTAGCTTTTTGATAAATTGCAACTGCAAGAGTATACTGTGTTTAACCGCACAGATTTTAAAACTTCTTCTGATTAAATTGTGCAAAGCCTATGAACTAATTGTCTGAAAATGTCCTCAGGGTTGAGCACTTTCTTAGCTAACATTTGGATGTGAATAATCAACAGCTTGGCTTTTTGTTGGTGTGCAATATTTTGGAAAGGTAGCTTGACCTGTGTGAATGGGAGTCTTTGTGAAAGAGAGGGATTAACATCATCATTGCTATGCTTGAATATCTTTTTAGAAGTTATTTCCATTTAAAATATAAGTTATATACATGAAATGTTTGGAAGGATTTGACAGGAGAGAATAGTGATCTGTTTTTGAGTTTAAATACTAATTTTTGTCTTTTTGCTAACATAGACCTGAACATGAGTTTGACCATAATAATACCTCACATGGTTTTGAGGCCATTTTCTTGTATTTCTCTGTTCCCAGGGTAGCCTTTGCATCCATGTATTTTGGGACACATCAGGCTTCTCCATGCACCTTATCCTTGTGTCAATACTGAGCATTAGCTGCTGCAGTTCAGGATTGGCTTGATGAAAGCTGTCAGTGAACGGCCAGTGCTCAGGTTTACCAAGTGACACTGACACAGGCAGTGCTTTGGGCACAATCCTCATTTTGATGCCTGTAAAACAACAAACCCAAATAACTGAAAAGGAGAGATGAGTGAGATGAATAGCAACATCCCATCTCTTTGTATTGCCCACCTGGACTGCTGTTGTCTGAGGTGTCAGGAGGGAGGAGGAGGGAAAACAAAATATTTCTAAAATGAAAAGGTGTGAAGAGTATTTCAATGATAAGAAGAATAGAGCTGCCTCCCCTTCTTTCCCCCCCTTACTCAGAGTTTCTGTGCAGCCTGAGTGTGTGTATTATTGCAGCAGGGTTCAGGTTTAGGTGTGTAGTGAGAGCTTTTACATGGTGATTGTTCCTAGGAACAGGTTTTAAACCTAAAGTTTAGTCAGCATTGATGCTTACATTAGAACAGATGGGAATTTATTTTTACCTGCCTTACCTGGCACTATATTTCTAACCCTGCTCCCAGTGTAATGTAACTGGATCCTGACCTCCCTTGTGTGACCGCTGAATTTAATGGGCGACACAGGCCATCCTCTATGCTATCCTACATTTGTGCAAACCCAGGGACAGGATTTGTACAAGACCTCAAAAGTAGTTATGCCATGTAATTTTGTAAGAAGCCAACAAACTTCCTCAAACTTTCCCGTGTGTCATTCCTGCCTCAGTATAAAAATAAGCATTTTGGAGGGCAGTGTGCCTTTAAATTGATGCAGCAGGTGTGGTGTAAAGAGGGGATGGGAGAACAGAGGCACTGAGACTTATCGCCTTCAAAGCAGAGGGTCTATATGAAAAAATGCTGGCTTGCTCTTGCAATGAAACTTTCAACTGCTACTACAACACCTACAATCTTCTCAATGAATTTCTGAGTATGAGTTACTTGTCATCCTTTTTTTCTGAAGCTGCATATATAAATGTCTTTTAATGTGCTTCTAAGGTTCAAAAAGAAAGACCTCTGCACTGATTTAATTATCTGAAAGCCTCTTAGTCTGATATGCTTCTACCTTTTGTGGAGCAACTAGCTGTCATTTAGCCTGATCTAGCCAATTTACTCATATCAATTAATTGGATAATGAGCCACAGGCAAGCTTTAGATATCTCACAACTATTATCCTCATTTCAGCATTTACTGCAAGAGAAAATAAAATATAAAATTTCACCAAATGTTCTGAAAAGAAACGTCTATTTTAATAAACTGAAATTGTCACAACTTTATTTGTCCTCACTGTTCTATATTATCTTCAAGTCAGTTATTACATTGTTCTTCATTTTTTTTACTTGAACTGTGCAAGGACATTCTCATGACCTAAAATGGTGAGACCACCCATGTTCCCAGAACATTTGAACCTATTGCTTAAATTGTGCAACTTGCACCAGTAGTTCTGTGGCTGTGTGTCTGGTAGATATTTTAAAGGTTTGTCATGAAGCAAGCTTACTGTTGTTTCATTCCTTGATCTAATAGGTGAGAGAAGTCAAAGTAGCAATATTCTGTTTACTGCTAGGGATGGATGGGTGATTCATTTTTTGTGGATTTTGTCACTTGATATAAAATATTTTGAGACAAATGTTACTACGCCAACTAATGCACATATTAAGCAATATGTGTTCCTACAACAGATCTTACTCACCACTTTAAAATAAATGCAAAGAAAATACTTTGCAATGGTATTAAACATTTAACAACTTAAATATATTTTTAATAACTGAGTAGCTCATTTCTCTAACCAAATAGACTTTTGGATTAATTTTTGGAAGATGTTAACTTTTATGCGGTTGTAATATTCCCCTTCCGATTTCCACGTATGCTGATAATAACATCAAAACACCTTTAAAATTCACCTTATGAAGCATTTGGGAAACTGTTTTATTAAATCAGGTACTTGAAGTTTTATTATCAATTGAATTACTATTTAATTTGTATCTGCCTTTTAGTTTTGTGCTCTCACCTAGGTATATCAGTCCGTGTGTTAGTACTAAGTGCTACCGATTTTTGGCAAGAGGATACAGCGTTCAGTAGCAGTCAGGGGTTTCTGGCTTTTCATGGTATGGACAGACTTCCAGGGTTCCTGGAGTGCGAGTCCTTTGCAGCTTGGAGATATCTTACCTGTGAGCAGATGATGTCAAAATGTATGTCACATTATATACTGTGATTAACTTACAGGAGCCTGAAATATCACACTTGCTGTGTGGAAGTGCTGAAACTATGACTTTTGAGTGCCCACATGAACAGACTCAATATTTTAATGTACAGTTGAAATGTATGCCTAGTGCAATTAAACAAATATATCTAAAGAACGTTTTTTTCTCAGATTTATATTACTGTTACATATTTGAAATCATTTAAGTCACACATGTTCCTATCAGGAGAAGTATAGCTGTGAGGAATTTTACAGCAGTCCTAAGTTAGACCTTGAAAACGAAGGGTGAATGTTTTAAAGTTTTAATGTGCTTTTCCCAACAATCAGTATTTTCTCTTTTGAGGGGATTAATGAAATTCTTTAAAGCTGAATTTTGTGACGACCTGAAGCATATTACTGAGGGCTCATTATCTTGTCAAAGCTCATAAAATACGGACCCTGCAGGGGTGATGTTGCTACTCCGTGAATTAATATGGAGTTAGTCTCTCTTTTTGTGGTGCTATGAGGAAAAATGCTACAGTTGATACAGATGGAGATCAAAATGCAGGACCCTGTGAGACTCTACCCACCATACTGGTTCTAAATTTGTTTTGGACAAATTAGATTTGCTGCTCTTCAGTTTTCCTTCTGAAAACTCTCTGGTGACTTTACTGTCAGCTGAAGTGTTTACTGACTGAGAAGTGCTTGCATTTTAGTGATGGATATGGTGATCCTGGTAAACAATTTGGGGCCTTCGTGATGCAATATGCTGTGTAAGTGTTTGTGTCATTTTATGACAGAGTGGGCAGAAGCTTATTTAAATAGAAAGTAGAATAAAAAGCCCGCAGTTTCAGCACCCATTAGTTTTATTAAAGCTAGTACAAAGATAAGAGTTAAATGATTTGTGGATATATACAGATGTCTTAAAGTAGAAAAGTAACACAGAATCCAATGCCATTATTGCTGGGAAAAGTGCCAGCGTTCTCATTATTTTTAATGATTTCCAAACCAGGCCCTTAGTGGCTGATGAGGTAAGCAATTTCAGATGGGAAAGCTGATATTCTCAGTGCTGCAAGGTACTGAATGTCCTCAGTTGGTAGGGGCTGTGGCTGTGTTCAGGACGCTCTGAGAGGCCACAGGTGAATTGTGGGTTGAAGGCTACCATGACCACGTTTTAGGAAGATGGGAAAGAAAAAGTAAGCTTTTGCACAATTGCTTAATAAAAGAAGAATCTGGATGATGGAAATTAGATGTGATGACACAGTTCCTTAACAAACATCCATCACTGGAGTAAGATAGGTACTAAAAAATGTGTGCAGCACTCTGGATTTTATCCCAATATTTTAAAAGAAAAAAAGAAAAAAGGACAAACCTCCAATTTTGGTAGCTGCTTCTGTTTATTAAAAAAGATAAGCATCTTATGAAGATCTGGAAGTCATTAATAATTGACATATGCGATCTGCTTCTGTTGGAAGCAGGTGGCCTATGGTTCCCACATGCCTGATGTCCCTCTTCTGCACTGTTGAATGTGCTGGAGAGTTGTATCCCTCAAAAATCCCCCCAGCATTCATCTTGTTTGCTGGTGGGGAAGACTTGCTTAGGTATCCCCTCCTGTTTTGGAGGGAGTTTGCAAAAGCAACTTCTCCAAAAGGGCTTGGGGAAGGATCCCAAACTGAACCCCTGTCGACTGCCTGTGGGGGTGCTCAGCTCTAGACTTTAAGCAAGACATGACTCAGGTGTATGGAATGGTAAATTGGGGGATAGCAGATACTGGAAGTTTTTTAATGGTGTAAAAAGGATTTCTGCAGGACCTGGTCTCCTGTGTTTCTAGCATATACTTTTCTGTATTTTGAACAGGAGGCTGGGCAGCCCCTTGGCTATGTCTGCCTGGAGCAGTGTCCTATTTGCCTATAAGGTAGCCTGGGGACAGGAGACTCCTTACCCTACCTCTGGCTGAGCATGTCTGCACTGAAATGGTTCCTGTTGTGTTCTGTATGTTAAAAGTGAAAATTCTTTCAGCTTTTAAAAGTTGTTGATTAGGAGACCAGGCAATAAAAAATATTGCTCGATGCAGTGCAAGACAGTTGCCTGGTGTTGCTCATGTGATGATGAAATGTCTGCTTTGCAGGTTAAAATTACTGGACAGATGACCCAGAGATAGCACACAAACTCACAAATTTGTCAGATTTAAAACAAACATAAACCAATATATTTTTATGGGCTTTTTGCACAATAGATTAAGTGGTTCCGTGTGATACTTAGGAAGCTAAAAATATAAACTGATTGCGAAGATGCTAGATAAATTTGTGGAAGAGTGGTCAACTGATGTCTATTAAAAATGACAGTTGACATGCAGCCTCATCTTGGGAAACCCATAAATCCCTGCTTCCTTACACTTGGAGAAATAAACCAGAGGGATGCTCATGCTCCATGCTTCTCTCCTGGTCTCTGGATGTCCATGACTGACTCACAGAGACAGGGCACAGTGCTGGCCTTGCCCTGGAGCCAGTGTCATATGTCTACTCCTGTGTCCGAAGATTATTTGCAGGGTCAAACACAGAGGTGAGAAGTTATTGTCTTCTCATTTATATTTTGCTGGAAGCCTTGCAGTTATTGCTAATGCTAAACCAAGGCTGGTTTGCACTGGTGGTCCTGCTCCTTTTCAGGCACCCCAGATGTGCTTCCCCCTCGGCAATCTTAAAAGTACAGCTGAGATCTGCACAGAGAGTTACAGCCAGTGGAAATTTACTTGAGCACTGTACTGTATAAATTTTCACTGCCCTCAAGTATAAGTTACTTTAGACACATAGTAATATCTATAATTAAAATGCTCCCTCGATGTAAATAATTAAATGAGGATTACAGTTATGAGCCACAAAGTGAAACAGGTGACAGGCTTACCTTAAGTAGGACAATTAAACTGTAAATTAAAATTAAACTTCTCCATGAAATTAGAATATTATGTAAGGTAATTATCGAAGAGTAATAGGTTAGATCTGTACACTGCATCAATAAATCCTTTCAGTTTTCTAGTAAACAGACTTTCTACTCTGTTGTTTTGCATCTGTGTTTTTCAAAATATTTCCTAATTCAAATGGCAAAAAAAGAATCCCGAAGTAGATTTCCAGTGTTCTTTGGCAAAATTGCTATTTTATGAGTGAAGTTTAGTTCAATTAACATTTTCCATCAGTAAACTCTTCTCTTCTAGATTTTTTTTTTTAATGGAGCAGAGATATTGAACCCTGTTGGAGTGTTTGCTTATGTATGGAAGAGATGTATGAGAGATATTTGAGCAGGGCTTTGGGTCTGCACCTGTTCAGTGTTGTAAAGAAACTGTACCATCTTTACCACTTCTCACTTGCTGCATGTAAAATAGACAGGTCTTGCTATTGTCACCTTTTTGCCTGCTCAAATATTATTTAGTATCAAATTTAATTCATTATTTTATATATTTTGCATTTCAATTTTTAAAATTGTTCTTCAAAGAAAAGGCTTTTTACAATTCCATATTAAAAGTGTAAATATATTCTCCAGATAAGATGTGACCATAGATCTTGGCAGTCCCTAAATCAGGGAGTTATCAGCTAAGTAAAATGTTCCCTAAATCTTCCAAACATTTTTTCCCTGTATTTTTAATCTTTCCTAAAGTAGATCAATGTTGTTGAAAATACTAGTAATGAGCAAAATTTTTGGGAAAAAAAATGGTATTCTAATTTAAATTCAAAAGGCCCTTTCTGAAAAAATTGTGCTGATTTTTAGGAGGAAACAAAAAGGTTTATTTTTCCAAGAAAACTGTGTTTGAAAAATACCATAAATTAATGTTTCAGCTGGAAATGAGAATGCTATTGTTTGAATAGAATAAAATGTACTTTTAGACAAGGTGGAGCTATGAAAATAAAATTTATGAGTTATGCAGACTTAAGAGCTTTGGGTCCCACCCCTAGCATGAGCATCAGGGCCCCTCTGGAGCTACAGTGGTGCGTGGCTCTGTCCCAGGAGCGAGGCAGTGTGCCTACAGGGTGCAGTTAGGGCACTCCTCTGGTCATGGCAAGATTTAGCGCATCCTTTCCGGGATTAATAGTCCTTCCTTGCCCTCTTAGTTCATCAAGTTATTGTTGTGAGCGAAAATGTTCTGGACACAGAAAGGATCAACTTGGGTTCTCCACAGGTTTCTGGTGTGGAATCTCACTATCAGTGGTCACTGCAAGGCACGGCCAAGCTGGGTGCTGTCTACACTGCTGTGGTTTAGTGGTATCTCAGCAGCTTTGCTGATATTTATCACAAATGTACAGCTGCTTACATAATTCTTTATGATATGCTACACTTGCATGGTGTGGCTTTTTTTAATTTAAAGTTTATTAAAGTAAATAATCAGGAATTCTGAAATTATTAAAAAAATAGATTCTGATTAGTGTAATTCCATATCCTTTGATAATATGACAATATGAATCATGCCAGCCTGCTAAATCAGAGCATCAAAATATCACAAAATATTTTTCATATTTTACTAGGTCCTTTTATGCTGTAATTTTAAAACTCTGCATCTAATATTACATTTTACCCAATTTAATAAGATGACAAGAAACTAATTTTGACAGCATTGTTACTCTCAATTCAGGGGAAAAAGGAACAGGTTTTTTCATCTTCGAATGTACGATCTTAAAGCCTGGAACAATTTAAATTGCTTTTTAGATACTGTACTCTGTTTAGTAAAATATTTAGTGCTATTATGATAGTGTAAACCATTAGACTGCAATTACAGTAACACAGCACAGAGACTAATAGTTCTGTTGGAACACAACAGTGATGCATGATTGCCCCATTAGGACTGGAAGTCTTGAAGCACTGAGGTTATTAAAAAAATTAATCACTGTTACAGTCTTGATTTTGTTAGATTAGATATAAAAATATCTTATTTATGGAAATAACTACTATTGTGTCAACCTCTTAAAGAGTATTAAAAAAAAATTCCTAATAAGGATTCTTTGGGTTATGATTATGAGGTCTTTTGCCTTGCTGCAGCTGAAATCCAGGACTTATATGTACTTTTCCAAGAGCATTATTTAGGGAGGTTGTACTGAAGCATGTTTTCAGGACTTAAATGGGGATGTTTACTTTTCACAGGTATTTATGAGAGTAGTGTTTTAAAGGCTGTGAGAAATTTTAAGTTATATTGTGGTCTAGATATTCTTTTTCAAAACTACTTAAACGTGTGCCCAATATGTTCACGTAATTTCAAAGCAAGTATAGATGAAATGTAGGAGGAAACATTTTCTTTTTTTTTTTTTCTACTTTGTTTAGCTTTTAAAGCATTTAATAAGAGAGTTTATATACACAGACAGGTTCTTACAGCAACAGGGGAATAAGAAGCATTTTGAAAATAAAAAAGACTAAAATTTAAAAAATTGGGATCAAGCACTTAGGAGCTGCATTAACACTGGTAATAACATCTAACAAGTGAAAAAGAGAACAGTTTTAATTTCTAATTGCTGGCATTCCTTTACATTTGTGCATGTGGGTGTCGGTAGCATGTCTGTCTGTGCTTAATATAATCAGAGAAGAGACTGCAAAATGACTGAACTAGTCACCACTGAACTAATTGCTGGGGACTAAAAACTGCAGGTATTTGAAAATAATTCTCTCTCCAATAATCTATATACTGAAAAATAAAGCAGAAAATCACTCTCAGCTGACAAATTAATTGAGAAGCTCATTTAAAAGTTTATAAAATTAATTTCTGGGGGTGGAAAGAAAGGCTGAGTTTTGGGATGAAAATGTTTTGCGTGTACTTTAACTAGAATGAGTTTTGCTGACACATGAGTGATCCTGGGCTGGTATTGCTGGGATGAATATGCAGCCAGCTGGGTGACTGGCTGCTGCAAGGGCTGAGCCACCCTCCATGCAGCCGTGCTGCAGGAATGCACACGTTGCAGCAGGTGCTGGAAGGAGACCAGGGAAGCAGAGATTGGAGGGAATGTGAAGAGTTAGAAAGGTGGGTGGATTGGAAGAGTAAAGGGAAAGCAGGAAAATGAGTGTGTGTGATACAGGAAGGAAACAGTTATGTCCTTTGCCCTATAGATAGTGATGCTTGTTTCTCTCTGTGTTGATTTGTCTTTCACATTCAAAAGTAGTTTAAGTAGGTGAAAATAAACTTTAAAATTAGTCTGGTTAAACGTTGTTTAACTTGCACTATACGAAATACATGTAAAACATAGAATATGTAAACTGCATCTGCCATTAACCCTATGATTTAGTTTATGATAAAATAATGTTTTTAATAAATATTTAACAGGGATTTAAAAATGTGTGGGCAAAACTATTAATAACTGTATTAGTGAGAAAGGAGTGTGTCTTAATATAGAATTAACAAATATGACTCATGGATAGGAGGTATTGCTTTAGAGAAATGATAAAATTTAAATAAGGCACCTGAATGCATTTAAAATACCTTTAATTTTATAGATTCTCTATATTGTGTCTGCTAGCTCAATAGTGCTACATTTGCAGTTTGTTGGTATGAGCTATGGTACAGAAGTGACCTGGGTCCTACTTAATATACTGAAGGATAGGATCCAGAAGTGGACTAGGCACAATTAGGCAGGCTACAGTTGAACTCTATCTTAAAGGTCTCTTCCAGCCAAGTGATTTTATGATTCTAAGGATTCTCTGGAGGGAGGGATAGATCTTTCAAGTAGTGCAGAAATGAGCATGAACCTCTGACATTTAGGGTCACATAACAGTCCCTGGATTTGGACCAGCAGCTGGCCTCATCCACCAAGGACTCACAGGCTTGGGACTCTGCTGGTTGCCGTAGAGGAGAGCCCCATGGTGTTAATGCCACTTTCTTTTCTGATGCCTGCAGAGTGCAGGACTCTTGATTTTGGTTCTGCAGATCATGTGAGGCCAGGAATAAAATATGTAGTTGGAAATACGGGAATTGGTAGCACTGAAGGAACCTAATTCAGAAGCTTTCCAGCTCCTCCTCCATGAATTCTATTTAATAAATCCCAGGCAGAGTTCCTCTGTGTACACAGCACAGGCTTGTGATGTTTTCTGTGTATGTTAGAGACAAGTTGGATGTTATATTCCCCCTTGTTCAGGGTGCTTTCTATCAAGACATACCTACCCTTGTGCAGTTGTCTCTTACACGGAAAATCTGGAAGAACTGCTATACAAAATGAAGCAACAAAAGTGCTGTGTAAAATGTAACTTGAGTATTAGTAAATGAATGTAAAAGAGTTTGGTCCATCCTTTTAGGGCAAATCTGGTTCCTTCCTGTACCATATGACGTTCTGATGACAACTTTATTTTAAGCTGAGCTTGGAGTGAGTCTGTACTTTGGCAAGTGTCTCTTGCTGTCTGTGCCTTGGCTTTCACTGCATCCCCTGGCTGTTGTCCACAGTAGCTGTTACTCGATGCTGAAGCTCTTTTCTGAACTGGCCTGTTATATTTTGCTGCTAAAAACAAACTCTGGCTTTGAATATTGTAGCTTTCTGAAGCTTGATCTTTCATGGCATCCTTGCAGATTTTTTTTTTTGCCTGGCTTTCTAGAGGAATGAGATGGATTCAGCCATGCTGGTGTCTCCAGGACATGCTCTCACTGTTGAATGCATTGCTGCATTTCAACCACAGCTGATGTGGGACAGAGCTTCGAACAGACTAAGTTTCTTGGAGTACAGCTACATAAATACTACACACCTGCTCACCTTTAACTGCATGGTACACAAGCTTGATGGGGAAATCTTTCTTAAGACACCAAAACACCTCAGAGAGGAGATGGGGAGCTGTAGGCGGCTCAGTTATTCATGATGCTGCTAAGGACCCACTGCCTGCTCCCATGCCACTGATGCTGGCCCTTGGCTGGGCTGCAGGTCAGGTTGCTGCCCCTTGACTGCCTCCACCCTGCTTCTGCAGCCTCATGCAGCATCTGTGCTGTGGCCTAGGGTCTCACGCAGCAGATAGTGCCCATCCTGTGTATCTTTCCCAAATGCAGCTGGAGAGATGGTACTGGCCACTCTGGGGCATGTGCTGGCTTGCCCTTTTGGGCCACATGGATCCAGAAACTTCTCGTTTATCTAGCGCACTCTTGTTCTCCTGCCCATATGTGTGACATCCTACCCTATTCTGCACCATGTATCTATCTCCTGTGTCCCTGGGGCACCCCCGTGTGCTTGGCTGGTGTCTTGTACTAGCAGAGCTAATCTTAGCACTGTCTTTCTTGATTCCAGTTTAACGCAGTTACTTAGGATTTTTAAGTACTTTAACTTGTCTTTTTCTCAAATACCAGCTGTCAGAATCACACATAGGTCTTGTGAAACAGGTGCGGTTTTTGAACTAATTTAAAGGAAAAAGGGAGAGACATTTGGTAAATATTAATTGGCAAGCACTCTGAGAAAGGACAGCAGACAAAGTAGATAAAAAATTAGTTTGGGACTGCCTCAGAAATGAAATTTCTTAGTTTTAATTTCTTTTTGTTTTAAGAAAAAGAAAAGGAATGTTGATACTATTCTGTTCTGTTTCTGTGGAGCCCTTCATGGGGCTGTTTCCCTTTGACTCATTGAGTGGATGGGAGCATTTGTTAACTAATTGTGTGTCACCTCACAGTCATTATCTTTCTCATCAGTGCTGTTCTTGTTTCTGATTCCTTCTGCGTGTTCTAGTATATGAAAGGAGTAGTAAAAATGCCAACAGAGGAAATAAACATGGAGATTTTTTTCTCCAAGTAACAGGCATTGCACAATGCTTACCTGAGATAACACAGCTAACACAGACAGCCCAGCCCATTTTAAATATTGCCTTGGTTTTATGGCAACTATCATACAGTTCTCCAATTTATGCACCCACCTTACAAGAAACATTTGGAGATAAAATTCTTGGGGCATGGGTAAAGTAGGGCAGATGTCCCTTTATTCTCTGATGGTGCTGAAATGTAGAAAAAATACTATAGCCCGCATGATCAAACAACAAAAAATGTTATTTATACTAGCTAGTACATTATTACATAGTTTTTAGTGCAGTTTTTGTTTGTTACTGACTGAAGTATAACTTTGACATTGGAAAGAAGAACTCTTTGCATCCAAACATCAAGAATGATACAGATNGTGTGCTCAGTTTCACATGGAGCACTTCAACACAATATGCTCGACTTGGGGAGTGAGAGGAATGGAGCATTTTTCGCAAGTGTCCTTGAGGCAGTGAACAACAGGAAGGCACATTGCCACACATCCTCCTTTATGCACCCGGAGTGCAAGGTAGCTGGCACCAGGATCTGCTATCAGAGAGGTTGCAGTGGTGTTGTGAAACTCTGAACGTTCAGTGAAAACAAAGGCAGCCGTGCAGCTTCTCTGTAACTGCTCTGCATAATGGTGACTCTGCTTTTGCAGAGTTTGGTCACTCAGTCGCCCCAGGATTTAGTGAAGGACATGAAAAACAAATGCACTTGCTGTACCTACTTCCTGCTGATAGTCTGGAAATGGAGCAAGTCAGAGAGAAATGTAGCTTTTTAGATCATTAAAAATCCATTTTCATTAAAAGCCAAGTATTGCAGTGACATAATTATTTATACATTCATCCCCTGTCTGTCTATGCCTTACAGATAGAGTGAAGAGAGCCATTTCATAACAGTTTTAAAGCCTAAATGTAAGAAAAGCATTCTATTTACCTTGAATTACTTACATGGCATACTTGTTTGGGTTTTTTTCACACTGTATTGGATGGCAATTACTCTGCATTCTTTCTTTACTACTAGTTTCTTTTGTCCTATGTACATATCATTTGTTTATATCTTCCACCTATCTATCTATTTCCTCTTTGTGCTTAGAGCTGGTTTCAAATTATATTTGTGATGCAGGGAGCTTTCAATCTGACTCCCTTGATGTTATTTTATGCAACCATGACTACGGTAAAAATTGGCTTTACTGCCTCTTTTGTGTTATTGATTCAAGCCCATTTCAGAATTAACTTGTTTGGAATGATCTGGCAACTTTGTGTGCCCCAGGTTCTCTCAGGAAAAATTCATATCTCATGACTAAATGAAATAAAATGTTCAAATATATCTAAACATGGTTATATTTTGAATTTAGATGAGAACCTTATGGAGTCAATCAAATATACAAGACATGTGTAAATTTTAATTCTGGGCTTACAAGTACTGTGTTGCAGAAAAAAAAATTATTCAGAGACTAACTTTTTCCTAGAGGTCTCTTCCTTATGCATGCTTTATGAAATGCATAATCACATCATTCATGTTTCCATCCTGAATTGAATGGACATAATTCTAACATTTTGACTGTAGGATTGTATCTGTAATTTGAAATTATATCTTTAATTCATTTA
Organism: Heliornis fulica; assembly: GCA_013399135.1. Taxonomy (NCBI): domain Eukaryota; kingdom Metazoa; phylum Chordata; class Aves; order Gruiformes; family Heliornithidae; genus Heliornis; species Heliornis fulica. The sequence goes on along the minus strand of VXBZ01009878.1, from coordinate 494,008 downwards.
GGGATTTGGTGTTTTGAGTCTTTGTGTTACATTTGTCTTTGTGGTTAGGTAGAAATATTTGTGTGCTGACAGTCAGCAGAAAGTGATTTCCAAAAATAAGTTTCTCTTTGTTAATGGATCGAATGCTTGGTTTTGAGCTTTCTGCTACAAATGTAGAAAATTAAGTGCTAATATAACCAAGAAAATTTATAATCTGCATTAGTTGTAATGCTCAAAGGCCCAAGTGATAGAAACTGTTCACTGACATCAGATCCTGGTCTTGAATTATCTTTAGCTGCTGATAAGACCAGCTATATCCTGAAAAGATCATCTCTGAGTTAGAGGTTGTTTTAGGTATTCAAAAGCATGAAGTATACTTCAAATGACCAATGGTTTTAGTCTTTCTATTTTAAAGCCATCCAGACTCATCTGCCCAGACACCACCATGAAGAAAGCATCTCCCCAGCTGCAGATTCCTGGTGTGGTAGCATGCCTTGGGCAGGCAGCTGAGGCCAGGGAGCCTCCTGGCACCTGCGCAGCCATGACCCACCTCCCTTCTGCCGCTCGCTGCCCCGGGCCCCCGGGGGTGGCCCAGGCGACACTCCGCTCTGGGGTTGGATGGGGTTTTTTGGCTGGGGAAACAAAGCTGTATGCCAGCTGCCCTTTAAAATGGTTTGGCAGTCACGGATCTTGAATACAAATTGTTCCGTTTTGCTTTCCTTCGTAGCTTTTTTTTCTTGACTGGTCTCTCATAGTTCTTTACTAATCTTTTTATTATCTTTCAGAGCACCAAGCCTTTCTTGAGTGTGTATATTAAATGTGCGGAGACGAGAAAGCTACCCAGCGTGAGTACAAAACAGATGCACGTATATCCTGAGATGAGTGCATTATGGATAAAGAACTATTATCATTCTTCCCACATTCACATTTCCGTCTACTTATGAGATGTATACGTGTGCCTTGTTAGCAATGATGTTATAATGCAAAAGCTAAAGTTTTCATATCGCAGGAAACATATATTGTTAAATGAGCTGAGAACATTCTCCCAAGGGTTAGCATTTCTCTTGTACGTGTGAAATCCTACTGAAATAAATGGCCCTATTATTTTAATTGGATCTTTTGGTATTAGAACATCTTTCTTTGTACTGCAGTAAAGAACCTTCTTTTCTTCCTTCCCTGAAAATGTGAAATGAACAAACACAGGCACTGCATCAAAACATTTACAACTTCAGCGGTAGAAGACTGTACCAATATACACAGATGCATATACACATATATAGATTAAATTTATATTTTATCATATATCCCTCCATTATCTCTGAAAATTTACAGATACTTTTAAAGTGGTATGATTCAAATTTTGCCTTTTCTTTTGGCTGATACCTTGTTTACCAAGGTGCTTAAAAAACCCCAAACCGACAAACAAGGAGAAAGGTATTTTTCTTTAATCAGAATATAATAATTTTTGAGAAGGATTGTATCTGTTTATTAAACATATTACATCATGGCCTCTAACTGTTCTAATGGTTGTAAGTAGACTTTGGTTCTTCAAATGCTTGAACTATGTATTTTATTTGCTCCTATGAGTGTGGGATTACACAGTATAATAGATTAAACTTCCATAGACCATTCTAATCTGTTTTGTAGGAGATTACAGAAGCAAGTGAGGAACTCTGTTTATCGAATTGTGATCAGAGGCACAATAGCGTAGAAAATTTTCTGTGAACATAGGCTTGAAAACTAATTTGTTGGTATGTTTGTTTCCTCTCTTTTCTGCAGCTGTTCAATTACAAACTGTTACTGCTGGTCAGAAAACCAAATATCTATTCTCTAGGGGAGCTACATTGTACTCCAATGTTTGAAGATTTGGTTTCTTTTATAATTGGAATGAAATATTGATTTATTTTTTAAAAGGAATTCTCCTATTTCTCCATCTGAATAATAGCATAACATGTTCATGTATGTGTGGAATGAGTGTTTACTACATGGATACAGTAAAGCCTAAAACCAAAATTAATTGGAATTACAGAGACAATACATTTTTTTACCATACAGAAGAAAATCAAGGAATGAGCAAAATGAGAAAGCTAGAGTCTGAATTTATTTGGTTTTTTCTTGCCTGCTTTTTACCAGGTCTGATTTTTTTTTCATAAAGACAAATAATATTTGAGAGTAAAAATGCTTGTAGACCAAGTAGTTTCCAAAACCTGAATAACAGCCCTTTTAGAAGTCAATAAATATTGCTGTTCAACCCTTCACTGAAGGAGGATCCTGTGGCTACATGTGTGATGGGGACCACCCTGCTCAACGTTGGCAGTTCTAATAAGGTAGGAGGGTCTTTGCAGGCAGCAGGCACGTGCAGCTTAGTTATTACGGTTGCATGCATGTGTAACTAAACATCTACTGGTCATATGTTTATTACCTAAAAGAAGAAAGTACAGCTGCAGTGACAAGGAATGAATTGTCTCAGTTTGGATGTTTCTCCCCTCCGTGGAAATGATGGATTTTGTTTTTCATCGCTTCATACAGAACGATCTGCTATTTTGAGCAAATTAATGACATAACTTGCTACTTACAAAGTAGGTCAGATTTGCTCTAGCATAAATTGCAGTAGCTCTCTGGGAATTAGTGCTGCTTTCTCCACTTGACTCACTAGCAACCTGTTTTAGTGTGTGCAAACCTCCTGTTGGGTGCCGCTCTCGCTAGGTGTTGAGGGTTGCCTGGTTCAAGCCTGATGTTCTGGGGCCATGCTGCCAAAGCATGGGGTGCCTTGCAGCAGCTATGCCTTGGCAAAGTGTGTTAGAGCAAAACAGTGTCTTGCAGCTGTTTCCATAACAACACACTTGTTAGAAAGTAAATATTTGCTCCACTTTCGCAATGTTCTTGTTGCTAAGAATTAATCAATATTAATGCTTTTCCCCTCTTTGTGTTTAAGAGCATTTTAGAAATAACCCAAAAGTGTTTATGGGACAATGCAGCATCTGGGGACAATGCAGCATCTGAGACCAACGCAGCTGACTCTGCCTTGCCATGGATTCAGACTGTTGAGGACCAGGAGCTGTTAAATAGCTCTCTGGTTTTGGTTAAAAGGCGGATCAGATCCTGAGCTGCTCTGTAGAGCTGTTCTGATGGGACTGGGAACAGTAAGCAGTACAGCTCCGTGTGAGAGCAGGGCAGGAGGTGGCTGTAGGGTGAGCACAGCTTCAGATGGGCTTCACTGATGTCCTCTGCCACCAAATTTGCTTCTCTGGCATCCTCCAAATGTTTGAGGCCAACATATGTGGCATGAAATCATGCAAACTGTCATAAGTTAAATCCCAAGAGTGGGAAAGGTATTGTTGTAGTCCTGTAACAGCAAGTGTACACTGGCTGTATTTGGGGCTAATTTTGAAATGGATAATTATGGATAAACATATAGGATAATTATTTCTTAATGTTTCTTGTAGTACAAGTAATTTGAACGTTTAAATTGTGAATTCTGATTTTTTTTTTTCAAGAAATCCATTCCTTCAAAATTCTGAGAATTGAATCACAGAATATTTGGAGCTGGAAGAGACCTTGAAAGATCACTCAGTCCAATCCCCCTGCCCGAGCAGGATCATCTGCAGTAGATCACATAGGAACATGTCCAGATTGGCCTTGAACGTCTCCAGAGAAGGAGACTCCACAACCTCTCTGGGCAGCCTGTTCCAGTGATCTGTCACCCTCATAGTGAAAACGTTCCTCCTTATATTCACATGGAACTTTCTATGTTCCAGTCTGTTCTGTCACTGGTCATCACTGAGAAGAGCTTGGATCCATACTCCTGACACTCACCCTCTACATATTTATAAACATTAATGAGGTCACCCCTCAGTCTCCTCCAAGCTGAAAAGATCCAGCTCCCTCAGCCTCTCCTCATAAGGAAGATGTTCCACTCCCTTAATCATCTTGGTGCCCCTGTGCTGGACTCTCTCAAGGAGTTGTATGTCCTTCTGGAACTGAGGGGCCCAGAACTGGACGCAATACTCCAGATGTGGTCTAACCAGGGCAGAATAGAGGGGGAGGAGGACCTCTCTTGACCTACTAGCCATCCCTCTTCTAATACAACCCAGGATGCCATTGGCCTTCTTGGCCACAAGGGCATATTGCTGGCTCATGGTCATCCTGCTATCTATCAGGACCTCCAGGTCCCTCTCACCTACACTGCCCTCCACAGTCCCCAACCTGTACTGGTACCTGGGGTTGTTCCTCCCCACATGCAACACCCTACACTTGTCCTTATTAAATTTAATTAAATTTCTCACTGCCCAGCTCTCCAACTTGTCTAAATCTTGTTGAATGGCAGCATAACTTTCTGGGTGTCAGCCACCCCTCACAGCTTTGTGTCATTGTTAGACTTGCTGACTGTGCACTCTATTCCCTCGTCCAGGTCACCAAGGAATGTATTGAACAGTACTGGTCCCAGTACTTGAGGGACTCCACTAGTTACAGGCCTCCAGCCAGACTCTGCCCCATTAATCACAACTCTCTGGCTTTCTCCCTTCAACCAGCTCTCAATCCACCTCACTGCTCTACCCTCCAGGCCACACTTCCTCAGTTTGTCCCCCAGGATGCTGTGGGAGACAGTGTCAAATGCCTTACTTAGGTCAAGGAAAACCACATCCACTGCCCTGCCATCATCCATCCACCTGGCTATATCCTCGTAAAAGGCTATTAGGTTGGTCAAACATGATCTCCCCTTGGTAAAACCACGCTGACTACTCCTAACAGCCCTTTTATCCTTGATGTGCCTGGAGACAGCACCAAGGATAAATCTTTCCATCATATTTCCCAGGATGGAAGTGAAGCTGACTGGTCTGTAGTTACCCAGGTCCTACTTCTTGCCCTTTATTAAGACTGGAGTGATATTTGCTTTCCTCCAGTCCTCAGGCACCTGTACCATTTCCCAAGATTTTCAAAGATGATGGACTATGCCCTAGCAATAACTCCCACCAGCTCCCTAACCACCCTTGGGTGTATATCATGGATTTATGTATGAAGTAGTGATACAGTTATTCAGATTTACAAATCTTTGCGAAACATATGTGATTATTTTTTCATAGGAATTTTTTGGCTACTTGCTACTGGTTTTCTAGTTGTGTGACTAAAGACTGGTAGAACACTGGCCAGAAGTTCAGCCATGGCAGCATTAACAACTGCAGTGACTACTGCTATGTGCAATGTTATCACCTCAGCCATGTTTTATCTTAATCTATTCTGCTAGAAGATCACCTAAAGCCCAAATGTGTTTTCCTACTCTGATTGGATTATCTTAAATTGCGCCCACCAGTATGGCATCTGTGTGCCATAAATACCATGACTCACTCTCACTTGCCTCCATAGGTGGAGCTGATGTTTGTCACCAATGTAAATGAGACCAAACGCAAAACTATTTCCAATGCAAAACTTTTTTGACAGAGATGAGTGCCCTTGCAGTTGTTACAGCATCTCATTCAAAGCAAGGATTACTGAAGTGTTTGAGTCCTTGTTTAACAGTGGTTCATCTTTCAGCATTATGAAAAGTCTCATCTGTCAGCTGTTAATCCATAGTGACCCAGTACCAGAGCAGCTCTACAGGAATAACTTAACTCCAGGAGACCAGGAATAGTTGAGCTGTCTCTCACTGCTAGACAGGTAGTAGTATATTATTTCTGGTTTAATGGAAGAAAAAGATGTAATCTGGAGAAAGAATTAGTGATTATAAAAGAAAGAAAAAAAAAAAAGGCCCATTTTAAAGAAGTGGGTCCTTACAGTCTATGTGTGTTTATACTTGCTAAGTGATTTATGTCAAGATCAAAGGGAAAAATTTTCTTTCTTTATGTCTGTCTTTCCTTATTTTTAAATTCCTGAAAGCATGTTTAATACATAGAAGTGACTATTCTTACTGCAGGAATTTTCAGTGAAATGCTGGTAGATCTTGCAAATGACAGGAATTTGGCTGGAGGCGAATAGGTCGTTGTCTTTGGCAGTCACATTGTGCATACTGTGCAAATACTTTCTGAAGATGGTCAGAGGCGTTCTTTAATTTGATATACATAATGAGCTAAGTGAATACTGACCAACTACGGAAGGTGAATGAAAAGGGCACAGATCAATTTGATAATGATTAATTTGCTTAATGTCAGTCTGGTGCTTTTAAATTTGTTCACAGAGAATTTTTCAATTACATTAGGATTTCTGCAAGATCTAGGATTAGAGATGTATTCAGAGTGATGAACTGCCTGACATGCATGGAGGGGCATCTTTTGCTCTTGTTCCTGCTGTCATATGTTTTATATAAGCTGAGCCTGTAACAAACTTAAAAGCTGTGTTTGATACAGGGGGTCTTTGTGTACTATTAAAACAAGCCTGGACAATGCTATACAATTACACTGGTGGATCAGTATGTTGATATATCAGGGTGAGATGACATAACGCTAATCTTGACGGAGCCTAAATATAGCTTCTGAAGCACCCAAAGACTCTATCAACTGAATGTAGGAAATATTTATCTAATAATTAGTCTGCTATCTATATTGCTAGTCTAGCCACTAGAGAGAGACAAGGTCACATACCTAAGCTAGTAGACATTGCTAAATATTGACTTCAATATTGATGTAGTTGAGGATGGGTTTTCTTTATATTTGTGTGTACTTTCTTGATATTTGTATTTTAATTTAACACATTAAGAAGAAAGGAATGTTTGCATCTTTTCAGGACCTATTATAAACATGAAGCAGTATCAATAGGGGAGTATCAATAGTGATAAGTGCCGGATGGACAACAAAATAACTGAAGGTCAGAACGATTTACATTTAAAAAAAACAAAAGTGTACGTAAAGGGGATAATGAATTCTTGTGGTAAATAGTTCATGCATTCAGATCACATTTAAAATCTGTCTTGTAAATATGCTCCTTTCCAAATGTCTTTGAAAAACGACTAATGTATTCCTAGACCAGTTGTAGGCATCATACTTTTTGGTCTTTATGTGTATCCATGCCTGAATTGCCCTTGGGGTAGAGGCTGTATCTTTTTCTTCATCTGCTTTCTGATTGGGGTATGATGAAAAAGAATCACGTTACAAATACTGCTTTAAAGAGAAATTGTGGAAACTTTTCTGTAAAGCACATGAGGCTAGCTTTGCTTGTCTTCAACACTGGTGCACAGCTGAATTGGTGTGTTAGGGAACATCTGGCCTATCAGAGTCTCTTTATTTGGCTTCTAATTTTTATTTCTGTCTATTTGGTTATTGAATTTTGTTATTCTTTTCATCTAATGTCTGGACTGGTGACATTGACAAGGAAAATTAGTAGAGATAGAAAATGAAGTTGCGTTGTCATGTATAAGGTGACCTAGAGAGGCAAATTTTGAGGACTGAAATACTACTTAAATATCTCATATCACACAGTGAAAGCTTTGCTCTTGTCTTAACAGGGAATGGAATGGATTCTTAAGCGCACAGTTTTGACTAAGTTGAGCTGTTTGTGGTTTTTGATAAACCACCAAGAAGATGCAACCTCTGCTGTCCCAGGCCTTCTCTATGCCCAAAACTGACCTGGCATCAACTTTCTGTATTTTCAGTGAAATTCCTGTGTAGAAAAAATTCACGTGGTGGCCAGCTGAGAGGTCTGTGGAAAAACATAAAGGAGGATGTTTCTGCAGGAGAGCAATGCTTCATCAAGAAACCTGTCTCTGCTCTGTCTGGGATACATGAGCTGCAGTGCTGCTGCTTCCAAAGCATAACAGCAGTACAGGCAAGGTGGTTTCACTTTCTGTGGAAATAAATACATGATGTATTTATTTGATTTTTTTTTTTTAATCAGTATGTTGGCGGCATGAAGTTTAGAGCCATATAGTTAATTCATTTTCCCACTGCAAGTACGCATGGGAAAATTAATAGAGAGCAAGTAAAGCGGCAGCTCCCAGAAAAAAAGATTAGAAGAAACAAAGGGCATCTTTTAAAGCAAAACATGAATGCTAATAGTATTTGAAATATGCATTAGATGGATTAACATATTTATGTAATGTTAAAACCATAGAGGGTATTTTGTGAATTATTCTTTTGGGTCTGTTCTTTCTACTCAGTTATTTTCCTTTTAACTTTTAAAATAATAGGTATCTACTTTCAAATGGAGGTGTCTCAAAAAATTACTGGATTTGAGGGCATCCAAGCTTACTCCAGAACATGTAATTACTATTTGCTTTTGCTGATTCAAGTTACTTAACACAGGATTCTTGCTCTTCTACTTTGAAATTTCTTCTTACAGACAAGCCCTCTGTGACATAGCCTCATATTTATGCCAAGGATTTGTGTCCAGAAGTACATCCCAGCCTATCGCAGATATGGCTAAGACGATAATTTTAGTGAGACAGATTTCCTCCCCGTCCCCCAAAGCAGAAGGCTACTACTACCCTTTTTCTGTTTTATATGGTAAGCACATAACTTACTAACTTGAAAATGCCCACTTGCAAAAATCTGTACCGTATTCGTATTCCTTAGTGATTTTGTTCCATCATGTGGTGTCATTTTCCTCCTTCTTCCTTCTTTCCAACCCCTTTCTCCATCTTCCTCTTCTTTCTTTTCTTTGTTCTATACCCGTTTTACATGTTGTATAGATTTCCTCTCCTCGTTTGTTTTTTTTTTTTTTACCATTTTCAAGCATAAAATAGGGCCTCTCTTCTCCTTCTGCAGCTGCGACCCCATCTCCTGCTGTACCAAATTGACACTTCTGTGAGCAGCGGCTCTACTCAGTCACTCGAAGGCTGCTGCTTTCACAAGTGTTGATTTAGTGCAGCAGGGGATGATGTGCCAGCTGTAAAACTCAGACAATAATAATAATAATAAACCCCTATGAAAAATCTTATAATAAGAAGGAAAAATAAAGGGTGGGAAGGAGAGGAAGGTAGGAAGGTATTAGGTGGGGGGAGGAAAAGGAGCAGAGGTCCCTGCAGGAGCAGTGGGGTACCCGGCTGCCCAAGGGAGCAGTGGGACAGGTGGGAGAGGGGCCAACAAACATGCTGCCACTCCTCCTCCTCACCCTCACTGTTTACAAAAAACCTCGTGACTCACATGGTAGAGCAGCACAGCCTCAGCACACAGTACTTCTACCAAACTGGAGAATTATTTTGGGGTGAAAACCTGGTGGCAGGGGATGGAAGTTTTAAAATATTACTGGGGAGTGAGGGGCACCTGTGCTCCGGAGTTACTTAATCTTTGCAAATGTAACTTTTGGGCAAGATGATATTTGATAATTTCATTCTTATGTTACATATTGTATGGTTCATGGGTGTACAGGCTGAATTTCTTAGAAATAAACAAATAGTGTGTTGTTATTTAAAGCACGTAAATGGAGAGCTCCTCCTAAACCAGCCCTGATTTACCCTCAGTAATGTTCCTAGAGGAAATCGTTTACAACTTATTGATGTCAAAGTATTTAATAAGAAGTTGTATTTCTTCTGTAGAACTAATAGGATTCCTTAAAGCTTGTGATGGGCTAACATTTTCTAACGCCGACTCCCAAGTGCTCAGAGTAATGTGTGTTCATCCCTATTGATCTATTCTCATTAGGTTCTGAGGTATTTTCATGATGGAAGCAAAACCCTGGCTTTCCATTCACTCACGGGTGGTGTGACAGGTGTCAGTAACATCTTCCCAGGACCCAACTCCTCAGAGATGCCAGCGTGGCCATGGCACTGCGTTTGATGTAGTGCATCTCCATGGCACGAGACCTGTGCCCTCCCTTAGCACCGCTGGGTGGCATTGGGCAGCACACTGGTGGCTTCACTGTGGTGGGAATTTCTCCTCCTGAGCACAACAGCAGCTGTGGAGGAAGGTGCAGGCTTTTCCAGTGGTCCTTAATGCCTTGTGGCTGCACAAAAGGCACGGTCTAATGAGGGAGCTGGAGCTGCTGGATTGAGAGAAGCTTATACCATCCCTTTGGTATCTGTTGATGTTGGAGCAGCTCCTCAGCAGTCACCAAAACCAAAACAGCTCTTTTAGATTCAAAATTGCGTGGTCCTGAAGTTTTGTTTTGGCAAGAAAAATGTGGAAAAAAATTATAGATTATGTTTACTGAATACTTTTTAATTTTCCTTCTCACTCACTGACTCAGCAAATCAATCATTTCTATGGCATTAATATTTAACTATGCATCAGTGATCTGGAGCTGTGAATGAAATACACTATGTGCTAAATATTTGTAGTGACATAAATATATGACAAGATGATATCTAGATGGACATGCAGAACATAATTTGGAGTGTACTTCTTAAAGTTTGGAATCTTATTTTATTGCTTACAAGTCAATATAACGGCCTGTAATCTTCATTAACAAGAGTGTGTTAAATTAACTAGGAATTAGTACAGGAAGTTGTGTGGTTTTGACTGGTGATCAGGATAGTAGCTCTCAATTAGCAGAGCCTGTCCATGTCAGTGAAGACTTGAAAGGTGCTAATACGTGTGTAAAAATCATTGTTTCTTTCAGTTTGATTATTACACGATGTTTGCCAGGCTTGTGTTTGAGAGTGTGGAAATTTTCAGAGACTCTTGGAAAGCCCTTTTCTTGTAGTTTATTTCAGATCATAGTTTTGAGTTGTCTTTAGGAGAAAATACTGATATACTTGAAATTAAGCATGTACTTAAAAACTACTGTATTGAGATTGTACTTGGCAGGTCTAGGGAAAAAAATCCATTGTCTGAAAAGCAGCTGCTTTTCAGTGTTTAAAGGGATGCTTTACAATGTGCTTTCACTTTTTTTTTTGTAATCTTGTTCATCATACTAATTGAAGAAGCTCCTCCCTGATAACCTTTGGCTGTTCAGGATGTGTGTCCTAAAGCATCAAAAGCTGAAGAAACTTAGAAAGAGAAAAGATATAATAGATCTTTCAGTCCATTTTTCTGCCAATGTAGGATTATTTCATAGAGAACATTTATAGTGTTATGTCAACTTTAGTTTTTAAAATCCCAAGTGAAAGCTTCCATATCTCTTCTTAAGAGACTATTTTACAGGCTAATATATCTCGCTGTCAGGAAGATTTTCCTGATACTCTATTGAGTTTAAGCTTTTTCTTTCCATTATTTCTAGTTATATGCCTTTCCCTTGATGGCTTTACACAGTTCAAATATTTATAGATTATTATATTTTTTCCCTTAAGAAGTTGTTCTTGAAACTTTCTCCAGTTTATCAATATCTTTTTGATTTTGAAAAACCAACCCTAACACCTTGTAGGCTGAGTACTAGATTTACTATGAAACCATACCACAGTTAGATAGATGCTCACCACAGCATTTTCTTCAGATCCTTTTTCTCAGGGTCCAGCAAACATAGGAGATTCTAGCTAAGAGAAATTTGACAAGTAGAATATAATCACCTGTGATTTGGAAAAGGTCCCTTTGCTTTCTGTCTGCTTCTTGATGCAAGTTCTGACTGTTGTAAATGTGGACCCAGGGCTGACAGTTGATTCTTAACCTTCCACTGCTTGGTGCTCTGCTCCACCAAAAGCCTACAGCCTTCTCAGTCTTATAACTTCTCCAGTTCAGACCAAATTCACTTTATCCTTGCAAAATGCAACAACTGTTGTCAGTGCTCAGGATATTTCCAGGGGAACAGAAGGCAAGAGAAGGAGGGTGACTTTGTAGTCTGAGGTCTGGTTTGGAAGTCCTGGGTTGAATTTCAGCTCCTGGTTTAGGAGAAACTGATATATGACCATGTAGGCCATGCAGAGAGCTTTGAGATGCTCAGGTGGATTTACTACTCAACCAGAATTGAGTTTGTGTACTTCAGAGTTGCAGAAGGGGGCACAGAGAGACAGGCTCTGCTTTTCTGTGCAACCTTCTTTGATGCAGACAGTAGCAGTCTCCTGCTGAGTGCAGAGGGACACAGGTGCTGTATGGACCATCTACTGTAGGCAGCTGGGAAAATGTCCTATCTTTTTAATGTTACTTAGGTCATTTTTGTTAGTGATGGGTGTTAGCTGTGGCTTGCAGAAAAAGAGGAAAAAAATGAAATGGCTTATGTGCTATTTGACTGTCATTTCTGGACTGTTTTTCTAACAAAATGCTGTCTGTCTTTTAACTGTCTATAATTATTTTCAAACACAATGAAGAGGTTCTCAGTTAAGTCTGGTGGTGGTAAGGGTCCCAGAGGGCCCAGTGTGGTGGCTTTGAAATCAGCCAGGGTGTTTTGGGCTGTTCTGACTGGCAAGCATGGTGTGCACCTGCAGGCATTGTGGCTGGATGGCACTGGAGGAGTCCAGGAAAGTTTTGCAGCGGCAGTGTGGGGAAGGAGGGCATGGTAGGGTTTTTTGGCACTTGTGGGTGAGTCACAAGTCAGAAAGTAGTGTTTTTCTGTTCAAAGAACTTGAGCCTTTCCTGAGGATTTTTCAGCCTGCTAGACATCCAGTGCTTGTCTGATTGCTCTCGCAGAATCAATAGTTAAACTCACATTGATTTCTGCTGACACACGATGCTTAGGATTCCAGCTGTATTGTTGAACTTGAGATCTGTGTTTCACAGAGGCTTAGCTGCCACAGCTGCCTGCTGCCTTCTGAAGTTTTGTGCACAGTTTTTCTGAGAAACATGCATAGTGGAAATGCCTCTCCAGGTGCCCTCATAGTCCTTGCAGGTCCTACCAGGCTGCAGTTTCTTTATTCATTTCACAGGGAAAGCCTGTGCCTGGTGTGCTTATTCCCAGGTCTCTGTCTCTCTCTGGTAGCTTTCTGCTATACTCTTCCTTTTGGCTATTTCAAAGCATCATCCCTAGATCTTTTGGCTTATTTTATTCCTTCTTTTCTGTGTCTAATTTCTGGACACTACTATATGTATTTGCAATGGTTTCTAGTTTCACATCTTCCACAGCTTTTGACAATGAGATCTACTACCTAACATAGACAACTCAGTGCCTTTATTCCTGTATTTTACCTTAGAAATGCACTTGAAAGTAATCTCTTTAAAACAGGTACATCAGCGTTTACTAGCAAGTGTCCCTTAACTTCTTTTCATTGAGAAAAGTAATAAAAAGAGTAATGATTTTGCACTTCTGCTGACTACTCTGGTTGACTGACTCACAGGATATTTGCTCTTAACATGTTGTAAGAGTTAAAAAAAAAAAGTGTCAAACTTTTTTTGGCACCCAGCTACAGTAGATCCTGTTAGAAGAAACATATGGCCTCACACTAACAGTGTTAAAGCACTGCTAAAGTATTGCATGCATGACATTGACAAATTTCCTCCAGGCTTTTTGTTTTCTGTGCTATTAAGCATTCAAAGTCCAGTATTTCATTACCACTGATGATACGGAGAGCCTTATTGACATTCTATCCATCTGTTCATAACATGCATTATTAAATGTGAAGCAACTAGTAGGTAGGAGTGAACTTGCCAGCTGTGCAATGAATTTGCAGCAGTTTGGTGGCCTCTATAAATTTTCTAGTATTCTGCTGGTTTTTCAACATAATTTACGACAGGGATTTTTTTTTCCCCTTTGGTGTTGTGCGTTGCACAGAGAAAAGGTTCTTTAAAAGAATTCCCCATTTTGTTATCCTTAATGTGCAATCTTTACATAGTTTCAAAAAGCATAGGAGGCATTTAACATACAAGGAATGTCTCTGATATCAGATCTCACTAAGCACAGCTTTGGTTGGGTTTTGCTTTTGGCTTTTTTTCCTTGGAGAAAATCTGCTGCATTACCTATGAACAGGCCAGTGGGGCCCCAGTGAGTCACCCTACTCGTATATTTTTGGAACCCAGAGGAACTGGTTTGACTATTTACAGATTATAACAGTTGGTAGTTGAATGTTTTATTTTCATTCCCAGTTGGTACAATATGTTCACAGCTGATGCTAATGGCTTGCCCATTTGATATCACATATGGTCCACTGTTTGGGTCTCCTCAAGCTTTCTTTTGTGGTCAGGCTGCTTCAAAATTCTCATATATTTAGGCTTGTTCTGTCTGCTGGGGAGATGACTAAAAACTCTAAAACTTGGCAGCTGTAAAGAAAATCTGTTGATAAAGATGCAAAGAATTTGGGTCAAAATGTCCAAGAAAGAATATTTCATATGAAATTGAATACAAATGCCTTCGTAGATTATGTGAAATTTAAAAATAAATACCCTTTTGTCTTTCCTGGTTTTTGAAGCTGTGATCAAGTTACCCTCCTGTCTTTCAGCACCACTGAGGGTCATAGGACTACTTTTGGTGGGTTTTCAGTTGCAATGGAAAAGAACTTATGTAGGATTTAAATTGCTCAAACCATTATTTGTGGTTTCACTTGGATATTTTGTGGTAATGTTTTCTGAAAGGAGATGATATGAAAAGGCAAAGTAATTTTTTTCTTTGGTCTCTAGAATAAGAGCAAAGGAAAAGTGAACTAAACCAATATGAGAACAAAAATTAAAATTATAAGCCTGTCTGATGTTCTTATGATACACAAGTGTTTATACTGACTCTAAACCATAACTGATAAAGCCACAATCTCATAAAAAGATTATTTCCAAAACTATTGCATTACCCTCTGAGAGCTGAAATTCTCATTTATTCATAGGAGTAGATCATAATAGCTCTAATTCCCTGAGAAGTGGGCATTGTATGATAATTGAGCAGGCTTGTACATTAATTGTCCTCCACTTCACCTCTAGATGTTTAACTCCTTATCTAGTCAACCAGAAAACAATAATGCTCACTTATTTGTGCCTTACTGTTCAAATAATTTTTCTGAATAATTTATTTAAAATAAAGCAGAGTAAGTGTATTCATGTGGAAGGGACTTTGAAATCATGCTAGATTAACATAGTCAATGCCATTTGTTGGTAGGATAGCCGTTTTATAGTTGAATTTTTCAGCCATACAACTTCAGCTGAATAAGTGATGTGATTTTTTGCATGTGGGAATATTTGTCTAATGTGAGAGAGTTAGAAGTTCCAAATGCATGGCCGCTGTTTTCTTATGGCATCTCTGTTCTCTCACTGATGCTTATTAGAACAGGAGGTAAGCATGTGTTGGAAGTAGTGTGTGTGCACCTGTAATGTTTGGCTCCTGTCACTGGACTGAACAAGGCAACTGGTGGAAGCAGAGAAGCTTTGGCTTGCTTAGCTTAAGATGAAAATGTGCATTTTGCTGCTTTAGTCAGCCCCTTGAAGCAGTTGAAATGGAGCAGAAGCGGGAGCCTTTTCCAAGGAAATTATTTTAGTGTTCATCCTGGAACACTGCAGAGGGAATTGGTGTTTTTTCTTCAGGGAAAAACACCCCCAACAAAACCCAATGTTTTTGCAAGTGAAAACTAGTAGATAAGTAAAATTTTGACCTCTACTTAAGCAGTCTCAGGGACTTGGAAAATGGTAGTAACACTTTTAAGAAGATCACTGACCTTGAAATGTCTTAAGAAAAAGACTGAGTAGATCAAATTATAAATGAATAATCTCAGCAAAGACTGGGCGCCTGGCAATGTGGTACAAAGCATTTGCTAGACAAGATTTGGTCAAATTTGAAGAGCTGAAAATACCTAAGAGAACTTAAGAAGTTAGCAACGTGTTGCCTATCACAACTTATCATATAGAAATTGAAGATTATACAGAAAGATTTTGGACTCACTGGACACAAATAAAATGACATTCAGGAAAGGACATATTTCTCATAAATGGTAGAATTAAAAGTTAAGTTCTGTAAACAGTATTGGTAAAATGTTATTTTCTTGGTCTTACATGAATAAATCACAAGCCTGCAGGACTCCAGGAGCAATAACCTGTACTTTGGATTGTAGGTGTCTAGCAAAACCAGAGTATCACAGTGCAGAAATTATCAATACTTAAGTATCCTATGTACATATGTCCTCAAAGGTCCATACATATCATATTTGGGTGTCTAAGCCTGTTATGAGGTCACCATGGTAGTCTTAGCATGGTACTGTACCAGCAGCACTTGTACCTAGCTAGTTATAGAAGAGCAGTGAGGTAATGTGTTGCAGTCTACTGCTCATTGCAGAAGTGGTGTGTCTTGTGCCTGCTCTGACACCAGTCCACCCTGTCCAGAAGCAATCACACCCACTGTGTGCTGGGCAGCTTCTCCTTACCTCTGCTGAATTAGCTCTTGTCTAGCTGTGGCCTCGGAGCAGTAGACCAGGAGGGTCATGCCAAGGGGATCTTGTTAGAAAGAAGGGTTATGTTGACTGTGATCTCTCACTAATGAAACACAAATTTAGTGGTGAGTGCTTAATAAAATCCATCCTTAGAATATCAAAGCAGATGAGGACCTGTGGTGTTCAAGTTGACACCAAAACTGTATGGGTTGCCAGACTTATGGTGGAAGAGCTACTGAGAAGAAACCTCCCACCTCTCTGTGTTAGTGCGACAAGCTGGGATTGTAAATTTGAACCCGTATTTTGTGAGAGAGAAAATGGGGAGATCAATTTGTCATCATCTTACAGTGTGTTTATAAATGATGCTTTGTGTTTCCACATGTTTGTTTTACCCAATTAAAAATCAAGTCACTCCAAAAGGCTCCTCTGTTTAAGTCCATTACCCTCACCATTAAACCACTGGTATTTTGGATCGCTCCTCAAGCATTATATATCACTTTAAAATCCTCCTAGTTAATCTCATGAGAAAGAAAGTTTTGTTGATCCAGCTTTATTTATGGCTAATACAGACTTTGCAGTGCCATCCAACCAATTTTAGGAACATGTACAAGGACAGGATTGTTTCTGATTCATACTTGGAGAATTACGTGTTTCCTGAGGGATTTTTTTTCTTAATTTTTAGTATTTATCGTGGCTGTTATTATTAAACCACCTAAAACATATGAGTACTCCAACAGAAGTCTCTTCCTGTGAGATCCCCTTTCCGCCTGGGACTGTGCACTGGGTAAGTGGCAGCATTAGGCCCTGCTCCAATCTTGGGGGCTCTTTACAAGTAAAGCAGCTACCAAAAACCTGGATCCCCAACACTGATGCTTCTGCAGGCAGCTTCTGTTTCCTGTGGCTCCCCTGCCAAGCTGCTGTTACCCACCCCAGGCCAATGCTGAGGTGTAGGTCAGACTCCTCAAAAGGCCAACTAAACACTGACCTTGCTATCTGCCCAACAAATTATTTTCTTCCCAAAGCAACAAGATCTTTGCAACTCTCCAGCAAATGTATGTACTTGTTTCACCAGAGGAACCACCTGAGGCTGGGGTTTGCTGAGGAGGAGGAGATGACATGTGGAGATGGTGTGCTTGGCTGCTGTTGGCATGCTGTGGAAGGTGAGAGCTGGGATGGACTTGATGAAGGCCACCTCATCTTGGCAAATGATTTATTAGAAAAATGGCATCAAGTTGTAATTTATCAGCTCTAGATACATTTTGGGGAGTCCTCTGTTTCAAATGGGATTAAATTACATATAGTGTTAGTGCAGAGTCTTCTGCAACAATGTAAACGAGTTGTTAACATGGCACTTCATTGCAATAATAATTCAAAGCTACTAGCAGGCTTGATGGGTCTGCAATAAATGTTTTATTATTTAGGAAAAATATACTCTACAAGTTGCAATGTGCCATGCTCATTCATGCTGTAAATCAACAAAGATCAGCAGACTGAATAGGAAAATGAAAAGCTTATTTAGGAACTGACACAAGCTTTCAGATGAGCAGGGATGGCTGAAGTTAAATGCATTCATTTTTCTTTACTTGTCACAGTTGCCACTTGAATTTCACTGCTAAAGATTGTTGGTAGTTTTGCTTTATGAAATTATATCTACAGAAACAGTATTTGCATTTATATAGGCTTAGTTATAATAAAGTTAAACCTAACACACCCCCTTGCCTCTACAAACAAACAAACCGACCAACCTACCAGAAACCTCAATATTGAAATAATATTTATCTCTTGGTTTTTATAGTTCTGAATAAGATTCAACTAAATGTTTCCCACTGGCTGCTTTCAAGACCTCAATCTGGTGACCAGGTGAAATGCATGAATGCAGAGCTATGACCACCTCTCCAATTTCAGATGTCTTCTAAGGCTACCTCTGTCTTCACATGGACTAAACCAGAGTTCTCTTTAAAAATGTGCTTGGTGAGTGGTGAGTGAAGGCACAAATTGGGTGTGAGGGGTGGGTGATGAAGTGCTGCAATCAACGCCACTGCTACTCTCTCTTCTCTGCCCCAACACCTGAAGACCTTTGCTTGTGTGCAGGTATATTCACACAAAGCAATTTTTTATTTGCTCTAGTCACATGTAAATTTATTCTAGTTCAGCAGGTGTGTGTCCTGGCCTGTGAATGGGGGTTTCCACAGTGCTCTTGGTTGTGGAGTTTAGCCAGCTACAAGATCACTGACCATCTCAAATACCAGTCAGTTTGTCTCACTTAAATATACCTCGATTTTGCTGTGGTGCCCTGTGTGTCCGTAGGAGAGGAGCCTCGTTTTGCAACCAGCAAAACTGCCTCAGTTCTCAGAAGGTTGCCGAGACTAGGCCTTGCAAATGATGAAAACCCAACAGTTGTGCTGCAGAAAGTTGTTCCACTGAGTTGGTCTTGAAGCTAGTGTTGGGTTGTTGGGACAGCGTCTCTGGTGTAACTGTCCTGTGGCCAGAAGTAACCTCCTTGAAGCAGGTTGTCTGCCATCTAGTGAGTGATCCTGGGTTGGGTATGGTCCTCCAGTGTCCGGGATTATTTGTGAGGCCCTGCTGATGGTGCTGGCTGCTGCTGGGGTGCCACAAACTCCAGTGGTTTGGCAAAACTGAGGCCTGGACATCATGTACTGCTGAGGAGGCTTCAGGAGCATTACCCTGACTTCTCTCACTTTCTTGAGTTTTAAAACCTGAATTTTAACTTCAGCTACAGGAACATTTTAAGCTTATATATGATGTGTGAGAATTCTTTGGAATTGATGTGTTACTTTCTTCAAACTATAACTTGTGTTGTCAACTAGGATAGTGAAATTACTTTACCACTTTGGAAATGTAATAATGAGCCATTTCTTTATGAGACCAGTATCGAGGGTGGTGGGGGGAGACAGACCCACACCAAAAAAAAAGAAAAAAAGTAATTTGGCAAGCTCTTTTGGACTTACTTCAAACAGAATTTTCAGAAGTTTTTGTCATTGTGATAATTTTAAGAAAGACAAGCATATGTCAAAGACTCTAAAAAAGTCACTGAGGTGGCCCATAGTGTAGGTTTTGTTTCACAGAGGTAGTTTTTCCCTCTTGAGCCAGTCATTATATGCTAAGGAAAGTCCAATTAAGATGATTGAATTGTAAGTGTCATAAAATAGAGAAGGCAAAGGACATTTAATTATATCTGTGCTGTCAGGCACAAATATAACAAAAGAAAAATTGTTCACCTACAATGCCACGTTCTGCCTAATACATTTGGTGTAATAAAGAGACAATATATGGTCTAAACATGCACTTCTAAATAGTTTAAAGAAGCTGTATCTTCTAATTTTTCATGAAACTCTTTTACAATTATCACCACAGTTTAAGTAAAAATAATGTTTTTTTTTAATGTTGAGAACCTCGAGTTTGTTCAGGGGTCGAAGAAAAGGCATCATTCACTAAGACAAAAATGTTGCCTAAGAAAATGGATTTGTGACCCAAAAGAATGTATAATTGATGTGTCTGGATGGTAGAATAACAATAGCAACCATTAGAGATGAGAACTGGAACTAGTCAGGCAGTGAGGCAGGATTGTTTTATAGGTCATCTGGGCTCCATTCAGAGCTACAGGTTGCTATTCCTTCTCCATACTTGAAAGCATTTAATGGATTATTATAAAAGGAAAAGCATGGTATGCAATAATGGTTTAAATTGAAGCTCTGTATATATATCACCACTGTGTGACTTCTAAATGAATGCTTCGTTTTTAAAATTCTCCCATGACATACTTGAAAGTTTGCCAGAGCATCAAGGAATTAAAACAATGACTCGACCAGCAGCAAGAGTAAAGTGAAGGACATTGAATAGTACAGTAGAATCAGTTTTTCTTATTCATGGCATGGACAATAACAAGTAAGAAAAACTCACCAGGAAAGATTTTTACCAAATCTGTTGTCTGTCCTCTTTAAAGCAGATGAACTGGTTTTGTCCTGTGTTGTCTCATAATATTAAGAAAAAGAATTTTGAAAAGAGGCTTAACTGTCAAAGCAAGCTAAACGTACATAATGCTGAAGTCAAACTCAGAATCCCTGCTTGCCTAGAAAACATTTCTTTCATATAAAAATTGATACAAGTTAAAGGGTGGAGACTCTTTCCTGCTTTGTTTCATATGAACGTAAAAGTTTTATTCCTGCTTTTAATGGGTAGTATTTTACAAATGTAACAGAACATAATTTTACCAGGTTTCCCTAAGGGAAAGTCATGGCATGATTACACAGGCAGTCCCATCTTGTTTAGTATAATGCTTACAATATACATGCAAATATACTTAGGCAACTCAAGTTAGAGGTAGATTGAATGGCATGCAGATAATCATAGAACACTGCTGATGCTGAGGAAAGTTTTGCAGGAGAAATATGTATTGAAGGACTGGTGCCTTGTAGCCACATGTGCCCTCACCTAATGTTTCTCTGTAATGCAGCAGATTCAAGCTGTGCCAGACAGAAGTACCTGGCACATGTATGTTTGACAGTTCAGACTGATTGTCTTGTCCCCATTTCGAGCCCCATGAATAGCAATGAGAGAGGTGGATCAAGGGAATGAGAACCTTGTGGCTCACACTGTCCCTAGCATCCGGGACAATCTGGAGAAGGAGTCTTGAATTTGCCCTTGGGATAACTGACTACAGAAGGGCTCCATGAGCATGGAAGGACATTTGAGCCAGGTCAGATGGAGGCAGAGAGTGACAGAGCTAGGAGTTTCTGGCTGGCAGTGTTGGTTCTCCAAACTCCTTGCAGAGGGAAATTTTCAGCTAGGGATTAAATAACTCCTGAAGTTCTAAATAATATGGTTTAATATACTGTAGTGCAAACTACAATTCCAGCATGCTGGCTATAAAAAGTAAGTTAAAAATCTGTGTTAAAACTAGTGTGAAAGGTGTTATATATGTGGGAGTTGTAGGGTTGCTTCTTCTGGAGTCAGTCATGCATTGATGAAGGATACACTTGTAAGAAAAAAATTCTGACTCCTGCTTTCTTTAGGGAATGATTAAGTAATTTAAAAGCAGTCTACTAGCACATGTGAGAGTAGCTTATTCCCTAGTTCATGAACAATATATGGTCTTTTGCTTCTGGTTTGATTGCTTGTGCTGATTTCTTGCCAGAGTCCCCTGATCTGGCTCACATTTAAACTGATGCAGATCACTTTAGAGATCAGAGAAACTGTAACAAGTTTTCACCAGAATGGTAGTGTAGAAGTCTAGTCTAGTGAACTGAGACTTGATACTGATTATTTGGAGATAAATGGAGGAGGCAATTGTAACCCACTTGGAGCCAAAGTAACAGCAGTTTCTAGATCTCTCTGCAGAACTGCTGGCAGCAGAGCTGCTGCCTCTGCACCAGGTGCTCAGGGCTGCTGCTGTAGCTGACATCTGGTTTGCAGGTGTGAGGTCAGCAGTGGGCCTGGCAGCTACTGCACTGTTTGAGTAGGCAGATCCTTTCTCATCCTTTCAAGGAAGGTCAAGGAATAACAAAGAAATAATAACAAATGAAGTACAGAAGCTAAGTTAGATTTCCCTTGAACTTTCCCAGCATCAGTGTTAGTAGCTCAGATCTGTAGGGAACAGCAATAGTTCAGTACAAAATATGTATTACAGATACATGCCTATGTCTGCTGTGGAGAAAACAGGATAAAGACAATATTAAAAAAATTAATTGCTTTTTTTTGTGCATTGCTCTTTGTTTCCTGACACATTTGAAATCTGCTTTTTAGTGATCAAGAGGAATGTTTATGTAATAGGTTTTTGCTTTATTTTCTTTGCATTTCTAGTTGCCACATCTCAATTATCTGCCAATATTGGGCAATGTGAGTTATATCAATTTCCTTTTGAGTGCAAAATATATCACTTAGATACACTAACACCTGAGTCAGTATCAGACTGAGAAAGTGTTTGTTCATTAGTTAGCATTTCATCTGTGGGCCTGGCATGAGTAAATTTCAGAGTACATCTTATTTAACCTCTACAAGCATGTCCTCTAATGGCTGACAAGGGCTACCCCAGGGATGTGCCTGTCCAGCTCAGGCTTTTGCAGAACAAAGTTGCCAGATGCTTTGTCCCTGTGAGACTGCCTTGTTTATCTGTCTTTTCATGTCTAAGGAGGTATTTTTAGATGGGATGTAACACTGAACTCAAGTTTTGTTTCTTTGTTTGCTTTTCGATATTAGTGACAGCTTAGTACAAGCACTGAAGCTGATGATCCTGTCGGGTGTCCCAGGCTTTACTCCCGCTGCTGTCATTGTCCTCTGTAGTACAAAGGGATAGCTCTGGCTCTGCTATTTGCAAAACAGCTTTAGTTGTTTTTTACAAATCATTTGTAAATCAGATGAACTGGTAATATGGCTTAATCAGACAGAAATATAGTAGGGGAGATTTTTGTTTAGCCAAGCCTTGTTCCAATACAGGAAAATTAAGACAAATGAAGGAAGAGTAAAATTAAAGCACTCTAGCTTTGGTGTATTTAACTCCTCTGGATGATCTCATTCAAAAGGAAAATGGCAGTAGTCCATGGTAGCCTACTCATCTCTTACAGTAGTCAGACCACTTTACCTCTTGGAGAGAAGATCCGAGCAGGAATTTAACCCATTTTAACTTACATTCTTTACCAACATGGGTTTAGTTGATTTATTGTAATGTTCTGGAATGATCCTTTGTGGAAAACCTCATAGACATAGATCTATGGTACAAGTTTTATTTGAAGCATAGCCAGGTAGTCATATCCTTTCTCATATGAGTTTTTATGTAATCATGTTAAGCGACAGGTGAGAATTGCTTTGTAAGTTGTCCATGACATCCCGATCTCACAGATAACAAAGTTAACTTTTTATTTGTGATGGCACTGGTACTGCCCAGAAGCTATTGGAAAGTTTCAATTTAAGGGCTTGGCATTTGCTTGCATCCTGGGCAATTATAATCCTAACATGATTATAATAGAATGATGAAAGTATCTCCCAGCTTGTGTGGAGAGCTTTGATCCATACCTAGGTAGAAGGAAGGGAGGAGGAAACATTGACTATACCGATACCTTTTCCAAGCCTGTGTTTGGAACAGTTTTGCCTTTTTTTTTTTTTTTTTTCTGTTTTGTTAGGGAATAACACTTTTAATGCCAGGCAAATAGTAATGACCAAGGGGACAAGTTAGTGTTGGAGGCATGCAATGCTGCATAACATCAGCAGAAAATAAGACTGAAACCCCAAGTGAAACTACAGACTGGGTGGAGAATGGATTGAGAGCATCTCTAAGGAGGAGGACGACTTGGGAATGTTGGTGGACAGTAAGCTCAAAATAAGCCCACAATGTGCACTTGTAGACCAGAAAGCAAACTGTAACCTGGGCTGAAAAGAGGCATGACCAGTGAGTCAAGGGAGGGGATTCTGCCCCTCTGCTCTAGTGGGACCCTACCTGGAGTAGTACTGTGTTCAGATTTGGGGTTCCCAGTGCAAGAAAGGTGTGGACTTGTTTGAGCAAGTCCAGAGGAAGGCCCTGAAGATTATCAGAGGGCTGGAGCACCTCTTTTATGAAGATGGGCTGAGAAAGTTGGGCTTGTTTACCCTAGAGAAGAGAAGGCTCTTGAGAGACTTTAGGGCAGCCTTTCAATACCTAAAGGGGGTTTCAGAAAGGCTGGAGATGGACTGTTTACAAGGGCAGGGAGTGACAGGATAAGGGGGAATGGCTTTAAGATGAAGGAGGGAAGATTTAAATTAGGTATTAGGAAGAAATTCTTCCCTGTGAGGGTAGGGTGGTGAGGCCCTGGCACAGGCTGCTCAGAGAAGTTGTGGCTGTCCCCTCCCTGGCGGTGTTCAAGGCCAGGTTGGATGGGGCTTGGGGCAACCTGGGCTAGTGGAGGGTGTCCCTGCCCATATGAGGAGGTCAGAACTAGATGGGCTTTGAGGTCCTTTCTAACCCAAACCAGACTGTGATTCCATGAAGTCTACTTCTGAACAGACTAGAACATTACTGCCCACCAGAGTATCCACACGCAAAATGACTTCTTGTTGCTCCTCAGCTAGTTCAGCTGTCCACCAAGGCAAATGGAATGGTAGTTATCACCAGCAGGATGCTTGCCTCCTGGATGGTAAGTACCAACTGCCTTGGGACACTGTTGATAGCTTTGTGGAGTTGTTGTGATCAGGAAGACCCACAGCTATTTCTTGGCCTTCCATAACCAGTCTTACTGCTCAGCAAAAGAGAGAAGTGTCAGATAATGTTAGATTGGTGAGTCTCCATGGCGTGTGGCATGATCCTGAAAGGCTCAGCACAGTGGAGTCTTCCTCTCTGTGGCTAAAGGAATCCCCTGCTAGAAAGCTGGGAAGGAGGAGATCAGTAATCAGAAGCATAGCAGCTGCACGAGAAATGCTGAAGTGGCTCCTGTTTCCCTGGCCACTGGTCCAGCAGAGGGGCTATGTAGGTAGCATTGACAAATTAGATTGCTATGCAACTACTAATGGTGTACACATTGCCTTTTATCCAGGTTCTTCTTGTCACACAGGGGAGGTACAGCAAGCATGGGGGCAGAGTTCCCCAGCACACCACAAGAGGAGTCAGGGATCCTTTGCAGCTTTTTAACTTTTCTTTCTTGTTTTTGCATCCTTGCTTGAGCAGTTTACTTCATAGTGACTTTGGCCTGAAGCTGAGGGCACTAATAAAGCTGCTATATAGAAGTATTATTGGTATTTGAGGAATTAAGCCTGTATTTGAGGAGTTAAAATTTGCCCTGTCTTATGCTATCTTTTATTTTAGCAGTGTTTGCGTACCATGCCTTTTTGAGTTAAAGCATAACAACTCAAGTCGGCTAAAAGTGTATGGCATTAATGAAACTGTGAGCAACATAAAAGACTAAATTGCTTTTTCTCTTTCTGTAATTGCCACTACAATAAAAGCTGCCTCTACTGTAAAATTTTTCAGGGTTAACCCCTGCAGAGCTCCCAGCTTGATGAGGGAGAAGTGTGATTAGAGGTGTGTAGGGGAGGAAGAAAGGGGAGAACAGCTGACTAATAGTAATTAGGGGTGCTCAAAGCTGTAGGCAGCAGAGGGCAAAAGTTGCAATTGTGACCTGTGGTTCCCAGACGAATTGCAAAGTAATGAGTGAGGGTCAGCTGTGGTCCCTCAGCAGAGCAGTTTTGGAAACCCTGCCCTGTTTGCATCCTTTTCAGCAGCCCTGCAGAGTGTGATGTGCAGAGTGTGATGGGCAGGGAAGGGACAGTTTGGGCTGAAAGTCAGGAGAAAAAAGGAATGGAGATTTTTGTATTCTCTGTGGCCACTGTTTTGAGTAATAGCAGAAATATTTTTGAGTGAGAGGGCAAGTTGGTCAGTCCCCTTACGTATGCATGTGGGCAGAGGTTTCAGCCAGCAGAGCAAGGGAAGGTTTTAGTGGATGTGCAGTATTTTCTATAGGATATGCATGCCTCCCTCCCAGTACTTATGCCATCCCTCTAGTATTCCTAAACACAAACAAATCTCCTTTTACAGAATCATCTGCAACATGTGCTTAAGCGTTAGATAATTCACTGCATACTGAATGTTGGCAATGCAATACTTTGCTGAAAGTTAAAAAGAGTATATGACAGAAGTATAGAGGCATTGATCTGGTTTTATAAATCTATTTTTGTTTTTACAGTGGAATAAAAATGCCATATCAATATAACCTGAGGGACTTCCTCTGTGAGAGAGAGTGACATACTCTGCAGTATTCACATGGTCAAACAATGCAAATGCTAACAAACACTGGTGATGAATGCTTGCGCTGTGCTGCTTTCAGAATCCTGTATGATTTGTTCTGTTTTGATATTTGTTTTTTTCCCTTCTTCCTGTTAGAAAAGAAAATTTTGAGAGCATGGAAAATATAGATTTAAAAAAAAATTTCAATGCCATTTCATCTGGGAAAAGACTTATTCTAAGTAACCTGCTGTGTTAGAAAAGGTTGCTAATTATCTGAATTTCACTGTGGTTTAATTAGCAGCATCTATGGTAGAATGTGGGAGGTGGTGCTTATCACCTGCCAAGGAAAATGTTGTCTTTCAGAGGAGGGTAAGTGATGTCAACCAAAATACAGCCTGATTTTAGACCTTCAATAATATTCCCTTTAAAGAATTTTGATGAGCAGAGGTGATTGGACCTTAAGCAATTAAGAGTGTGAAGAGCAGAGGTACTAGTGCCCTGACTCTCCAGCCTGAAGACTGGGCAGGTCTCAGAGGCACCCACATCCTTGATGCTGGCTGTGAAAAGAGATGGCTCTCAGGGTGAAGCTGGATTGGATACATTGCAAGGAGCTGCTGGGCGCAATTAGAGGAGAAATTAGAACAAATGGGAATGTCAACTCAGGTGTATCAGACTGATATTTGTTACCTGTGAACAAGATGTAAGTTAGCAGAGGCAAAATATTTCTGGTAGTGTGCTCTGTCTCGAGGTTACACTTTCTTTGTTGTCCTTGTGAGTTGTTTTAATAAATGCAGTCTGCAGTTCTCTTTGAATGTATCTTACAGTCATGGGAGATGGGCATGAGAAGTGGCCATTCGTTATAGGGAGCTCTGCCCATAGCAGCTGGATGCATGGAATTGCTGGAATAGTCTTAATGAGGTGATGGGTTTGAGCTGGAAGTTGCTGGGGTCAGCAGAAAGGTGGCATTTAATGTCCACCAATCAAACACAACAAGGCTGAATCCTTACCTTAGCCTAAACTTTGAGAAGTTTCTGGAATCCAAGGTAACACTTTTCTTGCCTGCTCTGTGTTTTCTAAACGTTTTTATTCTTTCTCCAGAGGTAGGGATGCAGAAAGCTGGTAGCCAGGGTAGGCACATGTCATTTTGTG
Organism: Heliornis fulica; assembly: GCA_013399135.1. Lineage (NCBI taxonomy): Eukaryota > Metazoa > Chordata > Aves > Gruiformes > Heliornithidae > Heliornis > Heliornis fulica. The sequence goes on along the minus strand of VXBZ01009878.1, from coordinate 467,102 downwards.
AGGTGGCTTCAACTCATGAGGAACTGACCAAATACTGAAGCCTCCATTCCCTATTTCCCTCCCTTTCCCCTGTGCCATCCTGGGAAGGAGAAAATCATGAATGAAGTTAGGTCTGCAAAGAAGGGAGGGGCACAGGGTGGTGTTTTAAGAGCTGTTTGTGCTTCTTATTATCTGACTCTGATTTTTCTGTGTGTATAGTGTAATAAATTAGAGAGTTTTCTTGCCTTTCTTCTGTGTTGAGTCTGTTTTGCCTGTGACGCTCATTGCGGAATGATCTCTCCCTGTCCTTATCTCAACTCCTAAGCCTCCCAATATATATTTTCTCCCCTGTCCAGCTAAGAGGGGAGCAATAGAGTGACCTTAGTGGGAGTCTGGCCTCCAGCAAGGGTCAAACCACCACAGTCTGCTAAGATATGTTAGTATTTTAGCAATTAGTTAATGTTCACAGAGGTGTTCTGGGCACTTTTTGTTTAGAAATGGCAATCAGTGTGCTTAATGTATTTCTGCTTTGGAATGGAGGAGAATAATACGGGACATTAATCTTCTACAAACAGGATAACAGACCAAAAGATATTTTGGATTTCTTTATGATGATGTCCACAATGACTTGGAATGTAATAGGTAAAGCAGGAAAGATAAAAAACCCAGAGCAAAAGTAAATTATTTGTCACTGATTCAATCCATGAATGCTAAGCCAAAAAAAAAAAAAAGGTAGTTTTCTTTTAATTAGTTTGATACTTTTGTGATAAGGACAGAATTTTAGTTGATGGAGTGGTACTGCATAGTCTTTTTGTAGTCTAGTTTCTCTTTCCTGCACATCAGTACCAATACTGAGGTAGGCTTTACCTAGTTACCAGATGGGTCTGTGGAAACGGTGTAAGCTCTGTGAGCTCTGTACAGCACAATTCATTCCTTTGCGCAAATCAAGTACATTATCACAGTTTGAATTTGTTCTCCTTTTTTTTTTCCCCAAAAACCAATCTACTGACATTCTGATTTTCAAAGTATATTTACAAAACCTACTTTTTTTTTTTTAGAAAAAAACTGCAAATGAAAATTCCTCAGTCTAGGAGATACTAAAGAGCAGAGACCCAACAGAGAGGGGTTGGCTTATGACATTTTAAAATTTTTATTCCCATCTTGCAAACTTGTCCCTCCTGTCAAGCTATCATTGTTTCTCTCCTTGTTGTCCAAAGGGAGCAAGTAACCTCTGCATGGCTCCCTGTGCTGGGACCACTTGCTGCTCCAGAGGTGCTAGTAGTCCCTTCCTTTCATATTGTCTAATTGATAAAATAATAACTTTATACAAGAACGTATCTTCCCAACATGTTTTTACTGTAGCTTGCAACCTCTTTTTTCAGACCTAAAGAATGGCTTATTTGCTTGTGTATTCCCCCGCCCCCCTCAGTAGTTGGTCTCATAAAAGATATTACCCCTTCCTATAAACCTTGGCTCTCTAGCCTGCATATGTGTTCCTTGGGGACAGCAAGCAAGAAAACAACCTCCTCAAGCCTGGAGTTGCCTCATAGGAGGCAAATGTGGCCATCGAATTATAGATTTAATCATTACACTACTTCTGACCCCATTCTACCCAATTTGAATATGCATTGTACTTGACAAAGGAAGCAGAAGGATTCCTGAGATTTTTCAGTCTGATGCTGGTTCGAATGACCCTATCCTGCCTGCGCAGCCCAAAGTCATAGCAAGGAAGGACTTGAGAGCTGTGGCCATATTTTAGTGGGTACATAGGAGACCCATTCAGAGGCAGGAGCACCCCTCCTCCCCTCCACCCTCCGCTAGCTGGGGCAGGAATCCTGTTGTGGCAATGCCAGCAATGCCCCAGAGAGGCCGAAGCATATGGGGGAACGGGGACAGTTTGTGCAGTGTTGGTGTCCAGCCCTTGTCCCCCCAGTGTGTCCCCTGGGCAGATGGGGTCAGAGAGGATTAGTGCAGGGCCATGCCCATGCTTGTTCCCAATGTCACCATTTATGAGAAGTGCAGCTTTGCTTTTATATACGTGCATTTGCATTTGTGTTTATTGCACTGGGGTACTCACTGGATCTGTGTTCGCGGACATGATTTGCTTGTGGGAAGTTGGCTGTAGTATCGGTTTGCAGAGCTCTTGGACTTTGGGTGGATTATATAATAATTATGTAATACTTATGTGGGGGTTTCTCCTTACATAAGTTGCATCGTCTATTTCTACCCAATCAGCCTTGCCAGGTGAAATGCACCTAAACGATGTCTTAACCCAGATGACAAAATGTGATGCAGCAATACAAAGTAGTGGGTCTGACCCCATGCTAGGGCAAACTTCCAGGTCAGGCAAAGCAGTCAGACTTTATACTGAAACTGGTGGTTTGCAACATGCTTCATCCTCTGTGTCTTTTGGAAGTGGCTTCATCAACTGATTGACTTTCACTTTATCACAAAAAATGTTGTTGTAAGAGCTGGTAAAGTTTATGACTCATAGCAGTACTTGCTTCACTTGCTTGTAGTTTCTAGTGCCAATGAGTAAGTCAGCCTGCACACAGCTGAGGAAGAAACAGCAGTGTACAAAGTAGTAAATAGAGCAGATTAATTAAATTGGCTGTTCTTATTAACTCTTTCTGGTGATTAAAGAAACTAGTAATGTATAAGATTAAAAGGCAACAAGGTAAAAGGATATAATACATCATTGTCCCTCATTGTTAAGGGACAGTCTCATACTTAGTTGATTCAAAACTCTCTGTTGTGTTAAGAAGCAACAAAACATGTTTACAAACAGTCGACTTCAAGTCACCAGCCAGCTGCACAAAGTAGTTCGGGCAGGTACTCTTTGGTACATAGTCTTTGTAGGTTTTCTAGCAGTATCTTTGGAGTATGTGATGTTGCCTGATGTGAAGGGGTGAGCAGCCAGCCCGCCCTTGGCAGTGCAGCACAGACTCACCACCTCATGCAAGGGGCAATCCTCACAACTAGCTCTGCTGTTGCTATTTAACATCTCCCTGTATTTATGTCAGTTATGTAAAATTCATGAGCATGTTCCTAATTCCACAAGTTTGCTGAGTTGCACTTCTCACAGAAATGTTTCTTGTCACCTGAAGCTGATGAGAAAAGCTGACTTAGGGCACAGGGGAAATCCCATCCTTGCTCCCATCCGCAGTAAGGATGCTCTGTATGCAGCTGGCGCTGTGTGCCTTTGCTTATGCTGGCCCTGCTGAAGTGTGAAACACATGTATGAGGAGGCTGAATTTCACACCTATTGATCACAGGGAAAGAGAAAAAAATTTAAAGGATGGTACAATTTGTGTCTCTAGCTCAGAACTAGGCAGTTTATCTGTCTCAGCCCCTTGCTGTGGGGCCCTCAGCTATTTGGTGTTTGTGGGACACATCAGGGTCACCAGTCCTCTGTGCATCAGTATGGGGACTTTCCAGCCCTCCTCCTTTAGGGCCTGCGCAGCAGCTCCTTTCCTGTCTTTTAGCACTGCTGGACCTGGTGTTCTTAGAGGACTTTCCCAACCCAAACAAATCTGATTCTACAAATAGATGTGCTCTAATTTTACTGGGCTTCTGAAGTTTCTGTTTCTGCTCTTCTCCTCGAGCCCTGCACAGTGGCCATCACGGGCACCTGATCCAAGCATTACTGCACAGCTTTTCCCGCTTGCAGCACGTGCTGCGATGTAGTACAGGATGGGATGGGATCTGACAGAAATCAGGGTTCTTACAGCAGTGTTCCACTATGGCCCAGGCTGTGGCTAGTGTGGCGTGGTCAGTGTCACACACAGGCATGTGCTTTCTGGGGTGCAGTGCTCATTTTCATCTGCTCACGGCCTGGCCTGCAAATGTCAAATACAGGAAACCTCTCAGGTGCAAAAAGACCTTCTCCAGACAGAGTTCCCAGAAGGGTGGGGGTGTTTGTGAGGAGCTGAGGGAAGCTTCACCAAGTGATGGCTGGGTGTAAGAGCTGGTCGTGGTAGGTACGGCCGCAGAGCTTGGAGGGAGATCAGGAATGGAACAGCGACGGCAGCCGGGATCAATACATCTGTGGCTTAGCTGGCAGCGCCAGCCAAGGCCAGCCAGTACATTTAAGCTATGATGGACTAACGGCGGGGCTGAAGACAAAGGGAGAAGTAGGGAGGTGCGGTGGCGTGGAGGCGGTGAGTGGGAGACAGCAGCAGAGAGCAGCATGGAGCCGCGCTGGTGCCGTCGGCGGACCCGGCCGGGCCGGGCCAGGGGCGTGCGGCCGCTGCAGGGCGCCTCTTCTGAGCTGGGAGTTCCGCGCTGTGTCCGGGCACGTTTCGCTGCTCGGCGGCGAGCTCGTGGCGCTGCCGGCTCTGACTCGGAGCGTTTCGGGGCGGCGAGGGAGGCGGGAACCGCTGCCCTGCAAACCGCCGCTGTTCCCACAGCGCAAGGGCAGCTGTGTGGTGCAAGGTGTGCGATGGGGGTACCCTCACACCTCTCTGTCCGCTTCTGTTCGGGTGCATCGAGCTGCCGATCTACTTTGTTGGGTTTTAACCTAACTAAAGGAAAGCCTTCAAGCGCTGCTTGGAAAGAATAAAATTAACGCTGTACTTTAGGGAACAAAAATGATCTCTTTTGGCATCGCACTGTTATCGCAAATGCGTGTGTGTGATTTATCCTAATTAAAAAAATGACAGACATAAGCCAGAGAAATGTCTGTAAATGACACAATCTGGTCCTGCCTTTGTTTATCGCTATCATAATGCATTGCTGGCCTCCTGAAATTATTAGCCTTTGTTACTCATTATCAGCCACGGGCTCATGCTCGTGGAATTAAAAGGTGTGCAATAGTAAAACAGAGTGTGAGCATTTCAGTGTGGAATCAGTGGTTCTCTTAGCTATGCTTGATCCTCCTTTACTGGGTGGTTTTTTATTCATTTTCTGCCTGTTTTGTTTTTACTGGGCAGGACACTATTTATCTAACCTGTGGTTGAAATGCAGAAATCTGGAATTTTCCTTTGAATTTTCCCTTTCTTGAAGTGAATTAAAGGGTTATTCCTGCTACAAAGGGCTACCTTTATCAAATTAACACTGGTGATTTCCCCATGTGTGTTGAGTAAGTTTTCAGATCAAACCAGACCTCTGCTGGGATATACACTGGTGCATTAAAGAAAAATACTGCGATATTCTGTATCAGAAAGGTTAAACTCATCGGATTCTATGTAAACAGTCATTTTACCCCAGCTAACCTGTAAAGATTTCATTTTGCTTCATTTATCTTCTCCCTTACCCTATGCTAAACCATCCCTAGCTTCGATGAAAGAATCATGTCTCCATTCATTTCCTATCTTGCTGAATTGCCTTCGCATTTCCTATCATCTGCACATAATCCTATTCTCTCCATTATTGTCTTAATACCAAGTACAGCACAAGATAATGGATAGGCACTGTAATAACAGTGTGGCCTGTAGGAGCCCCTCGAGGGAAATATCTTTGACGCTGGTAGAATATTAATGCATCCCAGGTCCCTGATCTTCCTCTTTCACTTCATCTCCTGTTTTCTAAACTACATAATGACTTTCATATACATGACAAAAGCATTAGAACAGAAAAAAGACTCATTGATGAGCTGCAGGGCTGTGTGATATTAAGAAGCACTATTCTCAGTTCTTTGTACATTTTTTGACCACCATCAGAGACCGTGTATGCAGGTAATTTCTGATTTGAATAGATACAGGCATAAAAGAAGCATTATCGTACTCTGTTAATCCGAATGCCCATCACAGGCACTGCATGAAAATAAATTGAAATGTAATTCTTCAATAATGCATCTGTCTACAGGATGATTTTCAGATTAAAAACAAACAACTTGACATCACTTAGAAAGGCTAGTGGATTGTTTTTGAGAAGCTTAATCATCAGCAGATTATGAATGGAACAGTAAATCAAAGCAGGGTATGTTAAACAATGTAGATTGTGTTGTAGCGGCAATTTACTGTACATAATTTTTTAATAAAAGGGAAAAATTGATTTTTGTGAGCGTAAACATTGAATCCAGTGAGAATTTAGCTGCTATTATTGAAAAGGGGAATGTTAAAAATGCTATTCTTGTCATGTAGGAGCAATAACCTTTCATTCTTCTTAGAAGAAACAGAAGTTTACTCCCTTCAGGGCTGCCTTTACACAGAACTCCTTTTCTCATTTTTTCTTTCCTGCTTTTGACAAGCTCTTTCTTTTGCTATAGTATTTTGCCAACATTTTCCTGATTTGTTCCCCCCCAAACCAGGGTGCACACCCTGGTGAAGGGCAGAATCGCCAAAACTTCCCCTTTGTGCTGGAAGGAGCTTGCCAAACTCACGTTGTTGGCTCTCACTTTTAAACACGGAGGTCTGCTGGCAGAGACCCCTCGCTGCTTGTCTTCAGGGTCTGGTTTTAACTGTTCCTGGTGCTGGGTTTTGAGTGAAACCACAGGTCAGGCACTCTGCAGCAGCACTGCCTCTCCCTGCCTCCTGCCAACTGCTGCAGAAGCAGAGCAGCTACTGACCATCAATCATTACAGATAATATCTGAGGAGAAAAGGAGAAATTATTTTAAATCAAGGGAACTGAGTTAGGAGCAGGAGGTGAGCAGCAGTGATGCTGGCAATGTGCTGGAAAGGAGAAAGACTAAAGTCTGGGAGGATCAGGCGTGAGGACTACTATAAAAACATCCTGATGGAATGTGTTTTTGAGATTAAAACACATGCTTGAAAATTAATTACATATTAAAGCAAAGATTAAGAAAATCCTCCCAAAATGTACAGGTACCGTGGGCTTTAAGAGTCTGGGGCTGTTTTTCCCTTGTTTCCTGCTAGGTAAATGCTAAGAAGCATCTTCCAACCTTAACGTTCAATCCTGACCCAGGCTTGCAAGTGGCTCCGGGGAGCCTGAGGAAATGTCAGGGCGAGTGACTGAAGCCATACTAAAAGAAATCCGTCCCGAGAGGAAAGAGGAGACAGTCTGTCTATTCCAGGGCCTACTTTTTAAAATCTATGCTCTAATTTTATTTTCACATAATTCATTTGATTGATTTTACTGCTTTTAATGTTATTTCTTCTTTTTGAACTCGTGTGGTACTGTGAAATAATCTAATATTGAATTATGCTGCTTCTGCGTTTTAAACTGTGCTCAGCAGGGTAGAAAAAATACACGTGAATCTAAGAGACATTGCACTGTACATCAGAAAGCTGAAGATGTCCCTTTGAAACCTGGTAAAAACTATGTTAGCAAGTTCTGTTACTATCATTATAAATGCAATGTCTCTTCTTTCACATGTGTTTACTTGCCAAGAGAAAAAATGACATCCTGTGTGACACTGGTAGTGTGGGATCCCAGTTTTTGAGACTGTAAACAAGAAGAGGTGAGAAAGAACTCAGTTCGTTACTTTGAGAATTCACTTAAAAATTGTTACAGTCTAAATTTAGGTCTGGAATCAAAATATTAAGTTGTTTTTTTCACTTCCTCTTCAAAATGAGTCTGTTGTGCGGCTCCTGTTACTCTTCCATAGCTGTCCTAAAATGGGGAAATAAATTAATTTAAAATTACATTTTGAAAACCAGACCTCCCAAAGTCTTCTGCAGCCTCCTCACCAGCATGTGGGGGAGGGGGAGGAGGCTGCAGCCCTGGCGTGGCTGCTCTACTGGGGCTCTGGGAAGGTCCCTGTGAGCATGGCAAACCAAAGTCCTGTGTTCATCCAGAAGCCCTTTATTGCTTTGGGTGTCTTTGTTGTGTCTGTTGCACTGTGATGATGTTTGGGGTGACACAATGTAGTAGGAATGATTACTAAGGTGATGACAACAGGAAAATCAAAGACCCCTTGCAAAGGCTTGAGACCCAGGGCTGCTGGCTTTGCAGGGCTCAGAGCAGGAGACAAGCAGCTTTCCATCTGCACAGACAAAAATCCAGGCCTGGGAAAAAGGAAAGAATACCTTTGTTTGTTTCGTCCCCTTCCCACCACAATACTGGAAACCCAGGGTCATCATAGTTCCAGGCCTCAAAGGAGCTGTATCTTGTACCTTGGATCAACTTCAATCAAAGAGTTTGAAGAAAGGTAAAAATGGGTGTATTTGTTTTCAGGTGTGGTTGTGTGTGAAGCTGAGGCAGGCAGGAGAGGAGGAATCTGCTGCAGTCAGGAATGTATCCAGGGCATGGAAGCCCTTTCCTGAGCGCTATGAGTTGTGTGGTCACGATTCTGGAGGTTGTGGAACTGTGTTTAAAGAAAAATGCATGCGATCTTCCAAAGGCTTGAATGAACAGATTTCAATTAAACCTTCTATTTTCAAATGTATTTCCTACCACGTGTATTAATTAGGTCCCTGCGATCTGTTCCACTGTTAGGTTGTAAGGCTGAGGGTGGTGGGTTTATAACTGATCGCAGTTACTGTCTTCTGCTTGTGGGGCCTTTTGTCAGAGCAAAGCGCGCCATATGCGTCTTTTGGAAACCCTCACTTCACTTGGCTCCTGCTTGTTGTTTCTGTCGTCTTAAATGCTGCTAATTATTGCTGCGTTTTTTTCCTCTCACTAATAATCACCTTCAGGTTTTTGACCAGGGGAAAAAAGTGCTGTCTTAGTGGTGAAGTACAGCTTCGATATCTCTGGTGTGCTGGGATCTTCCTGTAACCTCTGGCATACAGCAAAATGATGTTTTAAATTCACTTCACACTATTAAGATAAATTTTCTCATTCAAATATAGTTCCATGAAACAAGATGAACTTTGCTTAAGACCTTTTTATCTTTTTTTGTTTTGTTTTCAAAAATATAAAGATTCTGAATTATATAGTTGAACTTTGAAGTTTAATTGAAATATTATACCTTATTTTACTGCTTGTTATGCGTCTTCTTTTTAAAAGTATACTGCTAGCAAGAAATCTAAATAAATTATCATAAACAATTTTCTCTATTCTATATAACTGCATTTCTACTTGTGCCTTCCATTACAGTATCTTTGATACTATCATTTTTCATATTTCAAGAGATACAGAATTTACTGCATGTGAAATACACTTGAAAGGATTTTGTTTGTGATAGCAGTTTCTGATGTTTCTAATCTTAATCCAGGCATCAGTAATTTTGTGTTTGTGAGTAAACATGATAATGAATGAGAATCCTCCTTGAATTGTAATTTCTGTCGCTTTTTTGTATTCTGGGTTACAAAACTGTTTGTATTTGTTAGTGCCCTATAGAAATGTTAATTATCTTGAATAATCCTATTTGCCTTGATCAGGTTTGAGCAGTCCTAATCACTAGGAAGGTGGCACCCGAGAAAGTTGGAAAGGAATATGGTATTAAAGTGATGCAAAGAATGGGAGAGGTACAAGTGCAGCTAGGTCAGGGAGCACTATAGGACTGCCCAAAAAAGGAGCATGGGTTTAAAAAAAAGGAGTGGGGTTTGTTTGGAGGAGATGGAGTAAGAGTGTGATTCAAAGCAGCTGCATGATGACTAGCTGTGGCTGCACAATGATGTCCCCTCCCTGCCCTGGGACTTGAAGGAGTATTTACTGTCTGTCCCCCTGAGTGTGCATGGGTCCTTGTGGTGGTGCAGAAAGGATGAGATGTAACTGGTGGTGCTTTTGGTACGATTACTGCTTAAGCAGCACAAGTACCTCTAGATACTGTGGTAACTGGTAGAAAGTGGTGGGGCAGACGAGGAGGGACTGGAGGGGCAAGGAACTATGCTGTCTGTAGTAGTGGTGCTGCGCAGAAAACCACACTCAGTACCGAGTCCGTTCCTGTTTAACTGTGCATCTTCCTTGGCCTTATTCCTGTTGGTGTAGGTAGAGAGAGAGGTCACTGCAGCATCTCCCAAGGCATTTGTCAATAGCAGTTAGACTTTCGGCGATGGTGAGCACAAGCAGGAGTAGGGTGGCTGCAGCGTGGTTGAGTTAGTGTATTTGGACAGTGTGTCTGTGTTGTGTTGGTGCACTAGGCTCTGCTATCTGTAGGACATGTGAGCATATGCTCGGTGAGTGGGATATGCAGTCGGGTATGGTGTAGGCTCCTACTCAAAATGGCAATTCTCAGTCAAACTGCAAACGTAGAAGTCAGCGTGCAAAATCTAAACTTGTCATAGCAGTGAAAAAGAGCAGTCTGGATAATCATGCTCATCTGTTTGCAGAGGGAGAGGGGGCTGGGCGACCTGTTTTCTCAATGATGGAGTCCTATGAGCTCCCTCAAAGTGGAGGGGTCAGACAGTCAATTTGGGGAATAATACATGCTGAATGTTGTGATTTTTCTGAAATCACAGGAAACAAACATCAAGTTTGCTTGAAATTTGAGTCAACATTTGTGAAACTTGAATTGATGTGTTCATGATAATGTGCACAGCAAACCCTGCATTGCACTGAGGAAGGTGAAATTACTGCTCTAGCACGCAAGAATGGCTCTGGTTTATTTTTGTGTTAATATGCATTTTTTGGTAGTTGCTGCATATTCAAATGTGGACTGCAAAGGCATGAGTTTTTGTTGGAAGACCTTACATAATTAAATTTAGAAAGTTGTTGCGTAATTTTGAATGTTTAATGATTAATTTATGGTTTATCAGGCACAGTGCCAACCTGGTACTTTCTGTCTTTCCGATTTGTTGATCCTGGGTTACTCAGTTTTAGTTCCTGGGGATTTCTGTGTTGTTCATATGGTGTTTATTGTTACCGTAGCATGTGTGGTACATGTTAACACGTTACTACTTTGCCATGATATCTGCTACTCAGTCATCCATTTAACTTTCTGGAGACCGTTTCTTGGGTAGCAAAATGGAAGCAGAGATATTTCTAGTGATTTAAAACAAACAAAAACTCTGCTGTGTAGCGATGTTGGGCTCATTTCAAAGACTTCAGTGGGTATATGCCATTATTGGGGGCTCTGCCTTTGCTGTTGCATCTATCAGTATCCCATTTCTTTGGAAATGGGAGTGACGGAAAGCTCCCCCCGACACTGATGCAGGAACACTAATTACTGTGGCACCTTCTAAATTCAAAACTGGAATGCTATACTTTTCTCCTTCATGGACTTCTAGACCATTCTGCGTGGAGATTAAAGTGAATTAAAAATCCATGCAGGAAATCTTTTACGGATGCTAAATTTTGCACTCACATTAAGCCCGTTCTCAAATCACTCTCTTGACTTCTTCCAGATAAAGTCCTCTATTTTTTCAGAATGTGATTGATCTCATTAAAAGGCATTAACACCTCTTTAATCCCATCAGCAGATTAATCCTGTTTTTAGTATCTTTGTAACAAAATATGGAGAAAAATAAAACTGTAATTTGGCCTTTTCAGTTTTTCAGTGCAGCTAAAGTGACATGCTGAATTGTACCAGCCCTCATGCTGTCAAGAGATGCCCTAAAAAAGCTCTTAGCCCTGATTATCTGCTGGAATAATGGCTCTGACTCTAATTTTAGACAGCCACAAGCGAGGTGACTCTCTGCGAAGAAGCAGGACGTTTTGTGCTGCGTTCCCTTCTCAGGAACGTGAACTCTTCTCCGCCTGCTTAAAGCCCTGCTGTTTGCAAGCCTGAGATCTTCTTGTAAACACACGCAGTTCAACGCCCTGCCCTTGAACGGCTCCAGCATTTAGCACTGTCCTATTCACAAACACCGGTGCTATACCCTTGCCCCTCTCAGCACTCAGCGCCTACTGTTTGTACCTCTTAAAGTAAATTCCATATTTTTATGTGAGAGCTATGGTGCCTGGCTGTAGCTTGTGTCCTGCTGCCCTCTCCCAAAGAGCACCTCTTGTTAGCGTATATGATTTTCCTGAATAGCATTTTCTTTTCTCAAATTCAGAATATAAATATTCGCCTATAGGACATCTCCTAAATCAATGATGTAGTGTCGACGGGAGTTAAGCTTTCATGAAAATGCCATTGTCAGGCAAGGTTTTGTACAGCCTAGATGGGGAAGGATTTGAAACTGGATAATTTGTTATCTACATATCCCCGATGACTGAATTGCACACCTGTAACTCAGAAGGCTCCTTGTAACACTGCTTTTAAGTGGGAAAGTTACTGAATATACCAAAACAACTCCCAAAAAACCTTAACCATAAAAGAAGTTGAGTATAGATTCAGAAGAGGGGATATGTAAAATGCCTAATTAAGAATAAAGAAAAACCCCTGTGTTGAAGTCTCAAAACCCAAATGAGCATTGTGTGTGGAGATAAAGCATTCCCAAAGGCAAATACTGCAAGAAAATTATTCTTGGCATTTTCTATTCATTTCCATTACCTTGATTTTAAAATCAGCTCTTCTAAATTACATGCATTTCAAGCAGTTATCTGCAGTGTGCCACTCTGGGCAGTGTCACATCGTACCAGGGCAGGCTGCGCTCTACTGTCTTCCAGGTGACATTCTTGGCACAGTTTTAAATTGCTCTGTCCACCTAGTGGAAATGATGGCTGGGAGTAGATGTTGTTCATGTCTCTTAGCTACCCACTCATTGTCTTCTGTTGTGATCCTTCAACTTCTAGAGTGTATTTTGGGCCTCGCTGTTACACAACCATCTGGTAGCTCTTGAATTCATGGAATCTGCCAGGGGTACATGTGCTGACATTCAAAAAGAGAGTAAAAGACTGTTAGCCAAAATATTCCCACTTTTGTTTGATAGATAATATTTGGCTTGTACTAGGCATACCAGAAAGTTCCTCTTTAGAAGTAAAAATGAAATTTAAAAGATGTCATCAAATCTGTAATTCACCAGGATGTGCTCTAACTGCTGGCTGACCTCCTTCATTATAGATATACTGGAAAATAGTTGTGAAATCTTCCACTTAGAGAGAAATTATTTCCTATGTGTGTGATGGGGTTACTTGAGTTTTCAGAAAACCCCTAGAAAGCAGGTTGTGAACTTAAAAAAGTTAAACAATCTAAATGAAGACTAACAGAAAATGCATATTGACCTGTCAGGCATTAGATAGAGGGATTGTTTCTAAACGGCTGTTCTAACCTACATGCATACAAGTACTGCAGAACGACAGCGATTTTAACACTAGTGAGGTTTTTAATATCAACCCTAAACCATTAGAAAAATCATAGGACCTAAATTCCAATAGAAGATGACCGTTCAGCTGAGATGAAGTGTAGTCTAAAGGCTGCTCAGGGGCAGCAGAGGAACGTCATGCATGGACCTGTTTCCCTTTCAGAAAGCTTTTAATAAGGATACAGCACCTCTAGATAAGGAATTGTTTGCATATGATGCAACCATGTTATTTTGCAGCGGATGCTGGAACAAATCAGTGTTTTCTGCTCAAAATACCAATTGGACAATTCCTTGCTGGGCATGTGGTCGAGGTGGATTTTCCCCGCCCTGTGCTTGCAGCAGAGCACAGTGCACTGAAGTTGCGCTTACTGCGTTGGTGGTGGTGCGGATGTGGCGGTGTGGGCTTTGAGCAACCTGATGAGTCTGGGCAGAAGGAGAGAGGACCTGTTTATGAATGAGACTCTCTTGTGCTGACCCAGTGAGCTGGGAAGAACACACCAAAGGAGACATGTTGACAGGCTGTGGTAAGGTAAACCTGGCTTTACAGCTTCTGCGGTGTCTCTTACTGACCTCTGGACCGGAGTATATTGCTACAAGCTTGTCAGTACAGTTTTAAGAAGAGTAAATAATTTATCTGAAGGTTATAATAAGGTTGTTTTAAATGTTTCAGCAGACTAGGCTGGGTAGGTGGGCTGAGGCAGCTACCCTGGTGCTGTGTGGGGCGGGCAGTCCCAGAGACACCTGCCCTGGGGGGCCCAGGGCCATCACCCTGCTAGCAGCCATGAGAGCAGGTTTCTCCACTGCTTCTGTGCTGTGCCATGGTGTGGTTTGATTTGTGAGTCTGATTGTGGAAAAACAATATTTCTTTTAAATAGCCACATTATTCTCCATTTGCCTTCTCTGTTGGTTTAAAACAGCAGAAACCTTAGTAAAGCACATTGAATACTGTGCCTTCCGCTGAGATAGCGTGTGTGTAACTGAAAGTGTGAGGGTCTTCCTGGTCCTCAGGATTACAAAGAAAAGACTTCTTTCTAGTATAGCGCTCCTATGAGGAACAGCATGTTTGACCTCAAAACGAGCGCTTTGTGGATGCTGGACTCGCACATCTTAACCCACACCCAATGCTGTAAGTATTAGCTGGGATGTTTTGATGGATTTCATTCAGCTCCAGGTAAGTGTACCTTGAATAATGACAGATGCTTATGGCCTCAGCACTTAGTACTGTCTTTGCAAAAACAATTCTATCTATCTTTATATCTCTATAGGCAAACAAATACTTGAATTATCCATCAAATGTATTTTTAATATAGGCAAGATGTTATGGGTTTTTCTCCAGCTCATATGTAAAATTTTAACTTAATTTTTTTTTTTTTTTTACTGTGCTTTATTTCTGGAGAGTCAGCAAGAAGAATGACTCCATGGTGATGTTTTTATTAACAACTTTCTTCAAAGTTCTTTGTGTTGTCTTGGTACAATTAATAGTTAATTATCAACACCCGTTAGTGGTGATCACAGTGAGAACCTGGGGAAAGCAAGAAAAGGCTCCTGTTTTAATTTTAACAATGAAAAAACCACGGTAGTACCATTAGCATTTCTGGTAGAATATTCTCGGCATAATGTGATAACTGCCGAAGGTAGCACAGTTAATCCTCAAAGTATTTGCTCCTGCCAACACAGACCACTTAAAACATGGATGAAAAGAGACAAAATTATTTTACAGTGTGATAGTCCAAAAACACACCTTATGATGCATGTCTCTATTATTGTAGCTATTTGAGGTGCTAAAGGTAATAAAATACTACACATTAAAGTGTGAGATAGTGATTCTTTCAGAAGTCGGATCTTTTGTCTCAGTCTTTGCCTTTCCCCCTCACTCTTTAAATGAAAATCTTTTTTTTACTTATGAGTATAGACATGCCAAAATCTCAACAAGTGTCTGCTGATGGAGCTGTGCAAATGAGGATATATTGGCTAGAGTAAGCAGAGTTTCCTAATAGCTTCAGGATTTGTTTGCTTTTGCTTTCCCTCTAGGTAACTCACTGGAAATCCTACGTAACACTACAGGCAAAAAAGGCACTTTTTTCATTCCTGGGAGAAACGATATGTGATATCTGTGACATCTGCTTCAGGGGAGCACAGTGGCCAAGAAGCTGCACTCTGAGCTGCTGCACCCACTGATTGCAAGGAAACAAGGCTGAGGATGTCCAGAAGGAAATGTCCCTCTCTGGGATGTGATGCAATCCAGGTGCCTTTTGAAAGTGTTGCTCTGTGAGAAATGCAGTGCTGAGGCTGTCAGTGAGTCATGTTCAGGCTGTGATGGGATGTACAACACGGGACATTGCTGATACTGTGTTGCATAGAGGGTGCAAACCATTGGGTGCTGAGGTAAACATCTGCCGGTTTATTCTAGATGTTGTGTAGGGCACAGAAAATATTATTTAAAATGTGCTAAAAGGAGATGGCATGCAAGTGAATTTTGATGTTTTGAGGGGAAAATGCGATAAACTACTCTTAGCCTTTGACAATACTCTGTGCCACTTCAATTCTTGGAGAAAATGATAAGCTTCTGATAAAATAGGAAGAAAAACAGAAGGAAACACAAGCCTATCTTTCATCTGCTTCCATCTCTTTAGTTCAGAGAAGTGAATGCTGTATGGGAGCGAGAGGCAGAGGGTAAAGGGGGATTGAGGTGGGAAGGATTGTGATTATACTGAGAATAGGGTATACAATCAAGTAAGATAATCAAGATTAAAAAAGAAAAATACTTTTATATAAAGCTTAAAGGGGAAGAACCTGGTATGTTGCAAAACAAGAGAAAATAAATAATTGTTAGTCTATAGTATTCCTCCTGGTGCTACATACATATAATGTAAATATAAAGAAATGAAATGTATTAGTCTTTCCAGTGGGGCTGCAGCAAGACTGTTGCTAAGGGATGAGCTGCCAGAATAACAATGAAGGCTGTTGCTATAAATTCTTCTAAAACAAAGAGGATTTTTTTGTTTTGTTTAAGAGAAATTTTACTAGTGTGACATTACTAAGGAAGTTTAGAGCAGAACCGTTGTTTTAGAGCCATCATTGCAGGTTAATGTGACCATGTTGAAGGTAGACTAAGCCATTGCGGTGTAGTGGTTAGATGTGAATTACTACTAACATTTGAGCTGAGCGCTAGCAGAAATACCAGGGTGAGGAGATGAGCATTAACAGCTTCTACTCTTTCAAGCTTTTGGAGGGAAGGTGGACAGTCAGGAGGAGAAAGCAGTATGATGAAAACTATACAAAAAATAACTTAAAGATTAAAATGATACCAGAGGTGTGTAGAGCCTGGGGAGACCTGAGGGCCTATTCCTAATCAATAACATCTTCAAGATACCAACAGTGCAAAAGACAGAGGAATTATTTGCCACCTGAGATACAGGAAAGAAAGAGGGCCTGAGGCAAATGCAGAAAAAGTTTAGGATAGATATTAAGCCAAGCTCTCAGTAGTATGGCTTTCCCCTGAAATTGTGGCTGTGCTCTGTAATGTGCAATGTTTTGATAAAATGCACTTGACAATTTTTTTTTTATAAAATGCAGGATAGCATTTCTCCTTACTGGGTAGGAGGAGAGCTTATCCTCTCAAGTGATGAGCAGGATCATTTTTGCAGGATGCAGTCAAGTACAGAGTACTAAATACACAGTCCAAATTTGGAATCAGGTGAGGTTTGGGTAATGCTACTTATGCAGTGATGGGCTTTGTGGAGGGTGTGATGCTGTGGTTGAAGGCTGTGGGACTTCTACCTTCTGTGGTCCAATTGAAACACATTGGAAAGACACAGTGCTGTGTTAGACAAAGAAGGCAGGTATAGCCTGGAATTTGTAGGCTTAACAGGCAGAATCAGTAGAAAGGGAAGTATAATCCTTCTTTCTTTTCCTTCTGACATGTTAGTTTCAGTGATTTCAGAGGAATCCTTACCTGGGCTAAGATTGTCAAGCTGTTTCATTCATACAACAAATTGCTGGTGGTTCATGTGTGCACAGAGGAAGAGACTTCTAAGAATAAAAGTAGATAATTATGTTTAGCTAGTATCAGCACATGCTGACCCACACCAAGTAACTTTGTAATCTGATGTAATGCTCTGTGTTTAGGGTCACCAAACAAAGACCTGTAAGACCTGTCACAGAGGAATTCCTCTTTTTTTCCATAGGGAAGACTGAAGATGTTGGGAAAAATATTAGTCAGTATTTTTTTTTTAAGTATTTTTGAAAGGATTTTTTTATTGGTAAGGTTGTTTTCTGTTCCTCTCTTATATGTTGCATTTTGGGTCTGGAAGTCCCCACAGGGCATTTCTGCGGTGCTGTGTGAGGGGGGAGTGGCTTCTGTGGAGTGAGTATCAGTCTCTGGCAGGTTTGGAGGGGCTCTGCTTTGTGTTGTGGGAGTTGCCAGGAGAGGGGAGCAAATTGGGGAAGGCGATGTTTGGTTTATAAAGCAAGCTCACCTCTTGAGAGTGGAGCATCAGTGATGTATCAGTAACTGTACCAGGTTTTCAGGAATGCAACACTTGGCTGTAGGGCTGCACATCCTGAATTGTGTGTTAAAGATTAAGTAAAAGCTCCAATAGCCTAAACTGTATTCCCATGAGCAATGGCTTGTGCCACGGGTTTGGGTGATGCTGTTCCTTGTTCAACACAACCACCAGCTTCTTGGAGCATCTGCCTTTTGCTTGTACCATGATTAAATCATACAGGGAGAACATGTGTTTCTGAAATCTCCCTGCAGCCCTTTGGATATAACTGTGTTCTAAGTTTGACAGGGGGAGGCGAGTGTGAACATGAAAGTGCATGGCTCTGATTTTGTTCGTTTTGGTGCTTTCATACTGCAAAGGTCAATAATTTACCTCCTGTCAGATGAAACCAGAAGATTAGTTGCATTAATTTTTGAATCCTTGCATAGTGTGTTTAAATGGATCTTACTTTGCTGAAGTTCTGTTTGCAGCCCTGCTGTGTGGTGTTGGCAGAGGAACTACACTGGGCTGCGCTGGCTGAACGTAGGGCTGACAAAGCACTGCATGGGAATAAACACTGCTGTTGTAACGGGAAGCAGGGAAGAGAGAAAATCATCTGCAAACGGTTGGTTTGTTGGGGCTGGGTGCTGTTTTGGTTTGGGCTGGTCATGGGATTGCATTTTTTACCCGATATACTTCATTTGTTGTTTGTTTTCTTCTCAAATACACCCTTCTGTTGGTTTAGTGCATCACCTATATGTATAGCGCAGAGCTTTAAGGTGGTTTCCAGCACTCTCCAAACAGTGACTCGGCCCTTACCTAGCTTTCTGCGATTGCCGGCACTTCCTGTAGACAACAGGAGTGCAGAAGTGCCATGCCTGTGTTCTGGTAGGGCATGTTTTCTGGTGAACCTGGAGCAAGTGTTGCCTCTTGTCCTGGATGCTTTGGTGCAGCCGCATGGCAGAGCCTGAGCACCGCAAGGTTGAGCCAGTTGGCACCCAGCATGTCCTGGCCTCCTCTCCCGCTCCATGCTGCCCAAGGTGGGGATGTGGTGTCTGGTGCCTGTGACTCCTCACAGCTGGCTCTCTGTGTGGTGGTTTGGGCTCACCCTGAAGGTGCTTGACACTGAAGAGCGTTCGCTGTGGGAGGGGGAGTGGTTCCTTCCCAGCATCATTCTCTGTCAGTGCAGAGGTTCCTCAGATAGGCATTTTGCTCTGTTATATCTTTGCAAATACTATGCTTGGCAGATATTATAGTGCCACATTGCTTACTTACATTATTCTGAAAAAATGCTTGTAATAATCACCTAGCAGCAGGCAGCGGTTCCCTCTGTGTTCAGAGGCATCAATTGCCCACTGCAGCGCTGCTCGTGTCGGCGGCACAGGAACTGCCTTAGGTTCATGGTGATGCTCTCTGTGCTACTGTGAATAAATGTAATTCTCTGATCACATCTCTCATTTGTGCATTGATTTTGAACTAATGATGTGCTTGTGTGTGTATACCTAGGGAAAAAAAAAAAAGTAGCATTATGTGCTAGAATTCCTCCTCTGGTTTGGATTGTATAGCTCAGAGCTGTGATGGAGGTACTGTGTGTAGCACTGCTGCGGTGCTTGGATTTTTATGAAGTCCTTGGAAAGATTTAATTAAAACTGTTTTCTAGAGTTCATCTTCTGCAGGAATGGCTTTTTATAGGTTCTACCCATGGGGTATTGTTTATCCAATTTAAGGTATTTAAAGGCAGAATATTATTCCGGTGTATTTATTTTGTGGAAATCTAGACTTAATTTTTTCCAAAGCTGTGTGCTGTTTAGTGGAACAGTTTCTGCAACTGCTATGAGAGATGAGATCAAGGTGAGTTTGAGTCTCTTCTGTGTTTTGTCAAAAGCCTGCAGGTAACTTGGCCTCACTGTCTCTAAACATCAGAAGTATTTCCTATACTTCCATACAAATTACTGCCATTTCTCTTATTCTGTATTTAAACAAATATGTTTTCCTCCCTGGTATTTTCTCCAGTTGTGGTCACTGTACTCTGGTTCTGTTTGTCTGTAGAAGCCATTCACTCAATCTCTGTTGCTTGTTTGCAGGATTTTCTTAAGGAAGGAATATTGTGGCATTCCCAGGTGTTGCTATGAGTAGAATGTGAGGACACATCTTGCACCAGCGCTCGGATTCCTGGCGTTTCTCAGTATGCAAATCTTAGCTGGCAGTTCAGCCACACCATGAAGTTATCTGTGACGAAACACCCACCACTCTCCTGCGCTGGAAATTCCCTTGTCAGACCTGGTTACCCACAGGTCTTTTCCCCACACATCACGATTTTGCAGCTTCCTCTGCTTCAGTGAAACTCTAACCACAAACACAATTGACTTTCCTTACTGAAAATCGAGCCACAGCAAATTTCTTGCATGATCAATTCTGTTCACCCACAAGATAGGACAGGCCCTTTTCCTCAGAACCCTGTCCATGCCTCCTCCCTTGGACTTGCTTCTATTTTCTACCTTACAGTTACTCCTTTATGCAGCAAGATACCCAGGTCATGTCTCACTCGACTTAAAGAGATCAGGCTTGTACCTCTCCTGTGCCGGATACCTCCAACATCAGGAATGTTGTCTTTGACTAAAAGTCAGTCCTCATATCTCTGTAGACCTTTTCCCACACCAGAAACTCACCCTGTTGAGATAGTTCCCAGCTTGGCTCAGCGTGTCCTTCCCTCCCTCTGTCAGGTCTTGCTGAGCCCCAGCCCTCAGCAGGCTCCGTCCTTCCCAAATCTCCTTCCAGCTCTCACAGGCGAGCAGGCAGGTCCTGGGGGATACCCGGGATGGTGGGGCTGTGCTAGCCGTGGTGAAGCTCCCTCTGGGGAAGTGATTGGAATGATTCCCGGTACGTATCTGCTACTGAACGAGTGCTGTTTTGAGTTATACTGTATGAAACCATAGGCTAGCTCCTAATGCTTGTGGTATAATTTCCCCCTGTTAGCTTTCATTTTCTAGTATGGTGCTGGTTTTGTATTGTTATTCATTTTACGTATCCTTGATCATATTTGTCAGTAAATCCCCAGCAGACACAAAGCAGCGGGGTGTGTTTGCGGCGCTACGGCTACCAGGGCTTGGCAAAATAGCAGTGTAAAAATCATTTGCATTACAGCTAATAAAGACAGCTGGAATGGACCCCAAAATATGTTCAATAAACCGATAAGAGTGACTGCTGATTATACTCCTACTTTAGTAAAAGTAACTGGTTTTCATTCAATGTTTACAGTACTGTAATTGTGCAGTGTAGTATTTTACCCACAATTTAAATCTAATATAATGGTCAATGTCTGCCTTTAAATGCTGACAGTTTGCTAACAATTTCCAGTCTCATGCCTCATGCATTTTATTTTCTCCTTATAAGGGCAGGGTGAATGGCTCACCATGAGTTTACTCTAACTCCTAGTAAATCCTGATTCTTCTATTGTGACCATTATAGCTATTGCTTTGGGGAATAAAGTTGTGTTGTATTTTTTTTTTTCCACCCCAATTCCTGTGTGCAAGGTTTTCCAAAAATCTTCTGGAGGTGGAGAGAGATCAACATTAGGAAAATATTCACATGAATTAACCAGTTAGCAGAATTATTGGAAAATCTAGATACTCTTGTGCTGCTGTGGTTTCCTCTCCATTTCCCTGAGCAAGTTTAGTTTATCCATCCCATGGAAATGATTTATTTAAAACAGAAGTGTCAGACCCTGAGACAATAATATCCTACCAAATCTGCATATGTTCAAAATACGTGCTTATTCTGAAACAGGCACATATTGGCTTTCATAAAAGAACACGCCTGGGTTTTTTTCCTTGTTTGATGCATGCTAGCAGTTTTTATAAAGAGGGTAACTGAGAGACATTCCTAATAGTAATGACAAATAAATAACATCTCTTTCACACAATGCTTGACAATGCAAGGATTCTGTGCAGGATTCTTACAGGTAAAAATAACGAGCAGAATCTGCCTGTACCCTGTACTGTACGTGAAACAACAAATCAGTCCATACTAAGTTCATTTAGCTATATTTTATATCTTCTAGAACTGGAATTGTGTAGCCTACAAAACAATTTATATTTTATCTGTACCATCTAATTAATTAAATGGCCCCAGAGTACCAGACTCACAAATCTCGTTAATAGCTGAATACTGAAATAAAGGCTGCTCACCCCTACTAGAATAATATTTGCATATCTCCACCTGCGATGGGTAATAAGTACCTGCCACAAATCAGAATTATGAATTTTGTACGCCTAACAAAACCGCAGGGGAAATTATACCTCAGACATTCCATAATAATTGCAGCTAAGCTGTTTAGTGCCATCCACTTATTCTGCCTGAAGTGTTTAAAGCAGCAACAGTTGTAAATGAATTCAGGCACACATTCAAGAGAAAATGTTTTAAAAAGTTTTTCTGTCTTGCCATATGTAATTATCTTTATAGAAATGTTCAGCTACAAGTTATAACATGCTCACATTTAAAATTGCAAATTAAAAAGTAAGTTTCTCTGATTAAAGTACATTTTATAAAAGCATTTTTTTTAAGTTTACTGTGATGATACAGGAAACAGCTTGGACTGTGTTTATCC
This sequence comes from Heliornis fulica, assembly GCA_013399135.1. NCBI lineage: Eukaryota > Metazoa > Chordata > Aves > Gruiformes > Heliornithidae > Heliornis > Heliornis fulica. The sequence continues at coordinate 445,060 of VXBZ01009878.1, read as the reverse complement.
CATTGGTCTTCCGGAATCAGTGATCCAGTCTCTAAAACAACAGCGGTGAGGGGCCTGCTTTTACAGTGCTACTTTCCCCCAAAATGTGCAATTCCTGGGGGAGAGTTAACAGGGCTTGGACAGAAATGTTCTGCAGTGTGGATGGTCTTTCATAGGCCCAGGAATTGGGACATTGAAATCTGTAGTGTGACTTGCCTCCATCTCCGTTTTGAGGTTTTGATTTTATTTTTTTTTTAATTTTATTTTCAGGACAGGATTTGAGACTCCATGTGGAGCAGGGCTGGGAACGAAGAGCATCAAGACACTGGTGGTCTCAGCTTTTGTATGGGAGTGTGAAGGAGCGATAGCACACAAGTTTGCACTCTATAGAGTGTCTTGACTCCCAGAGAGCCCTGAAGCTCCTTATAAGGTGGGTCCTACTCAGACACCCCTATTGGGACAACTCTAAGAACTGCACCATCCTTTCCTTTGGGTGCTCCGTGAATGTGGTACAAACCCACCCTCTATGTGTGTCTACCTACCACTCTGTTACAGTTCCCAGTTAGCTAAGAGCCCAGGTGTGATCTTTCTGAGCTGCAGCAGCATGTGACATGTGTTGCACCTCTGCAGAGGATGATATAGAGACACACATGACAGCAGCTGTCCTGGTGGGACCTCGGTCCCAGCCTGTCTCTCTGCACAAGCTGGTGGGGGGACAGATCTTTTTTACAGCAGATATGAGACATTAGGCAGCAGCTTGGTGACAGTCCTGCTGCCTCTCCTGCTGGGAATGCATGAGTCGCTACATTGCAGATTTTAGAGGAGGCAACAGACCAGCAAAAATAACTCCTCCTCCTCCAGCCTGGTTCACAGTGAAAACTTTGTTTTTGGGAAGAGGTGGGCTTCCCCTCTCTGCAGCAGAGAACAGAGCCGTAATTGCAGTCTGGACGGTATTTGTGATCACTGAGATCAGCTCATCTTTTTAAAGTTTGTCTTGTGACTTTGAGGACTTCTCTCTGCGCAGTGCTCAGCATGGGTAAGCCTAGGGATGCCTGTTTAGGCTGGGGTGGCCGTGTCCTGGAGTGAAGTGAGCCACTGGGAAGTCCCATCTCCATCACATGAGAGGGCAGAGGCAGCGCAGAAAAGGGTACAGGGTGGGGATGACGACAAGTCAGGATATTTTTGTTAAAGCCATGCTCTGGAGAGGGTCTGGCAGTTTGGGTAAGCTTTCAAACATGGGTGTTTGTACGGACAGCCAAATCACCTCAGGGCTAGGTTTAAGCTATTATAACATCAGCTGCTGTATTGTGAGAATATAAACCTTGGTGTGATGCCCCTCCAGAAGAGGAGCCAGAGAAACTAGATGAGGACCTCTCCTGCAGAGCAGGGACCCTCTGGCCCCCCGAAGGAGGGCCCATGGCACCGCGACTCCTGTACTTGTGAACATCCACATCTGTATGCTGCAAGGGTAGCAGTCATTTTGCTGATGTTCTAGGAAAGGATTAAAAATAATTAGGATTTATACATGTTCAAAAGGAAGGGGCACAGTGCAGCACGTCACAAGGAGGTGATTAAGTCAGGCTGTCTGGCTCTGCCTAGACTGACAGCAGTGAGTCTAAGGGTTTAGGAGAATAGCTGATAGCCTATTACCATGATGAAGTGTAGCTTAAAACTACATTTTATATTTTAGGACTAACAGATGAAGTCCCTATGGATTTTTTTTTTCTTTTCATGTTACATAAAATTGCTATAGAAGCTGAACCATAATCTCTGACTAACTTACACATTAGCCCAGGGCAATAAGGATGTTTTTATTGGAGGCAGATTTCATGAAAAGTTGTTCAGTTATCTCTGGATATTGTACTATGCTGAAGGCGTTTAGGTGTCCTTTTGGGACGCTCTGTCCTGGAAAGCAGTTACTCTCCAAAGGACAGCAAGGTCATTGGAAAGGCTCTCTTTTCTGTCCAGTGCCGCAGGAACCTGCCCTTTCCTCTCTGCTCATCTCTTGCTCTTTTGTCTTAGCTCAAACAGAGGCCAAGCTGCACTTTTAGACTGCCCACTAAAGGATACAGGCCTGGAACCGGCAGCTAAACATGGCTAAAAAAATGAGCCAAAATAAGCAATTAAATCTCTTGCCCTAATTCCCATCACCTTATTTTGATTTTTCTCAACATCCTTTTCTCTAATCCTGACAAAGGCAGCAGGACCACATTGTAGCACCCACCCCTCCCCTGAAGGCTTGTGTCTTCCAGGCTGCCTCTCTGGATGCCTTCTCCCTGTGTATTGCCATGACTTTGCAGATAGCGTAACCTGCCTACCATCAGGGCTCTTCACCCATGTCTCAGTATGAGTTTGTGACTGTGTCTTGGCACCTGCTGTCTTTGCAGGATGGTTAGATTTTCTCTCAAGCCCTTCATGTCATCTCCTCCTATTCCTGTGCTTTCTCTCCCTTTGGTTGGCAGCAATGCCTCATAAATATCCATAAACCTGGCTTCTAGCAGTGATTCAGCACTACATGTTTGTCTCTGTGGCTTGTGTGTTTGGAGGACTAATGGCAGTTCAGGAGTGCTGTCAGGTGGTTCCTGCTTCCCTGCAGAAACTTCATGTCTCTCTTGGATTTTTAGAATCTTGCTCAGCTCTTGTAGGGCTCAAATGTGTACAATAGGTGGGAGGCATCCTCTCTAAAGCCGAAGACTTTAGACTGGACTACTGGCGGCTAATAGCATCAGCAAACACTCCTTGTGCTGCTTTGTGAATGCAGCAGTGGATGGCCTTAGCAGCAGTGGTACTTGGGCTTAGTCCCTTTCCAGCTGTACTTGTATCAGCTCTGTCTGAGAGGCAGATGAGGAGTTGGCGTTAGTGGTTTCTTTCCATAAACTATTATGCAGAGGATAATCTCCGATTGATGAGGTCGTGCCCTGCTACCTTACAAAGAAACACATGTGTCTCTCCTAGATTTAAACCTAAGGCCATACTTGGCAATCAGGCAGCAGTTCCTCATTGATTACGACTGGCAGGGATTTTTATTATGCTTATTTTTCATTTTATTTCCTTAATTTATCTAAATCTGCCAAATATTTCTGTTTAATCTTTCAATCAATAAAAAAGTACAGATTTCATCTTATATGGTGCTTTAGTATGTACGATAAAAAGATGGTTTTCCCTTTACCTTGCACTTTCCATTCATATTGTAATTTTTTGTTCAAGCTTAAGCAGACCACATTTCATTAAAAAAATCCACACTATTCATATTTCTTTCATCCCTATAAGATGGTAAAAGCAATGTTGCTTTGATGAAATTTGGCAGGTAAGAAGATCTAGTTGAATCATCTCAAACCCCTGGAGTTTTGGGCCTCCAGCTATTATGGCAGAGCAGCTATGAGTATTCAAAAATTGGTCCTTTGTTTGCACTGAATTTCCAAGCCATCTGTAGCACACAAAAGCCATAGCTCTCTTTATAGTTCAGAATGAATATTTAAAAGTTCAGTTTTAGATTTTATTTGTAGCACTTCAGATCTCTCTATCCCATCTGTCTTGTGTCTCAGAGCAATTGCATTAAACCGTACTCAGCAAAGTCCAAACTTGGTCTTGGAATTGAAGGTAAATCCTGGTTTCTTTTAATTTGGTGCTGCACAGTAGGAACATGCATGATCAGAGGCTGCACAGAGGACTGAGAACATATGGTTTTATTTATATACGTGCTGTAAATTATTATTAGAATACTAACAGCTGTAAATATCAGGACATCCAGTCTCGACCTTGCTGCATGGTAAACATCTGCATGAGTGCTGTTGATTGTGGGGTTGGATGTGGTGGAGGAGCGTGTCGGCAGCATCTGTCCCACCCTGGCTGCCCCTACATCAGGAAACTGTTATTTACCCTGTTAAGAGTATTATCATCATCTTGAATCTAATTCGGTATATTACATCTAAACCTTAGTTGCATCAATCACGTGCATTATTTTTTTTTCCTGTGTATAACCAGATACCTGAAGTTACCTTTTCTGAATCAGCTGTATGAATCAGCTTATCTTTTCCTAAAAAGTGAGAATCATCTCTATCTCATTAAGGCATTCTTCAGCTCTGGTAAATCATTCATCCTTTGTTTTCATTCTGTGTCTTGTCCTGAATTGTATTAGGATATTTGTTAGACTCTTGAGATGTAAATTAATTACTTCCCTTGGTGGAATGTTTCCCTTTAGCATTTTTTAATGTATAAATATATGTTTTTATGTATGAGTGTATATATGTATGAATATATGTGTCTCCAAACCTTTTGGGGGAAAAAAAGTGCAAAAAACTTGCCTTAATACGCTACGGAAAACATCTTTTTTCCAACAAGTTCTTCAAAATAACAGAAATATTCCAATTGACAATGGCAAACCTGTCCTAATGGCTCTGTTGCCTTTGAATGAAAAGAATGAAGACTATGGTATCCTGAACTGAAGGTCCTGGGAGTACCTGAAAAACAAGATTGCAAAACCAATAGTTTACATTCTTAAAAGTAAGTTATATAATCTCATCAGTCAAAATTAGAAGGTTAAGAATTATTTTGTTCATTGTTCTGTTACTGTTTAATATAATGAAAATGTTATTTTAGAATGCAGGCAATTCTGTGGTATTTAATAGGAATTTGAAATACATTCTTATAGTTACTGAGATCTTTAAGGACAGCTGTGTGCTCACCTGGTAGTGGTGTGTTTTCATTGTTTTGCACTCAGGTCTTCCATGAAGACTCTTGCTTTAGCAAAAAGAGCATTTTATATAATAATTTAACTTTCACACTAATCTGTAGGGATTTATATGACTTTAAAGAACAAATGGAGTATTGAAAAAGTAATACTTTTTTTACTGAATCAAGTCAAGGGGAATTAACTATTACTTCTGGAAGCATCTCTAACACACAGCTCCAAACCTCTTTGCGGTTGCCCTGTATGACAAGAAGGGGTGTTTTACAGTGGTGATTTGTCTCTTTTCCTCATTAAAAGCAGCCATACCTTTTTGTAAAACTCAAAAAAAAAAACCCCATAAAACAAATCCTCAAATCCCCCAAACCTTTCTGCAAAAGTCAAATAGTCCAAAGAAAGGAAAATATCACTAATTTTTCTGCAATAAAATCTGTAAGTGGAAAACATATTGGAACCTAAGAAGGAAACATGCTCAAAACCAGACAACATCAAAAAGTCTTTCTCTGGGGACCTAAGTACCCTCCTGGCTTGAGCTGGCCTACCTTTCCCCATTGGAAAGGCTGGAGCTCTCTGGTGAGCAGCCAGGGCTCTGGCTGCGTCTGGCAGCCTTTGCTGTGACTAATAATACTTGGAAGTCTCTAGGGCTGCCTGGAGTCTCAGGAAATATATATATATTTTTTTATTTATTCTTTTATATAACCTTTGTTCCTTCCACAGAAATGTCTGGCTAATCCATTGTAAATCTTTGTTCTATATGGTATTTTTAATAAATTCTCTTGCTTTGCATGTATAAAAAGCCACACATTTCCTGTGTGAAGGAAAAGGTCTGCCCATCTTGATCCTCAGCAGTGAAGCTCTTTCCTCAGCAGTGGGTCCATGGTGTGGGATGGACACGTTTCCCCAGCTGCAGCCTGTACTGTCCAGGGCCGGTCAACACCTTCTGCTTCGTAGTATAGTTCTGGCCCAGGATTTCTAAAAACACAAGCCTGGAGTTAGGTACTAAAGTGCACCCTGAAATATTGTATGCATTGGAGTTCTGACTGACCCCAAACTCATGGTCTAAGTTTTGCAAGACAGTTATTTTGTAGACATCTCAAGCATTGATGTAGGAGTCTAGCTTTAGACACCTAGTGTTTTGGATCTGGCCTTGCGGTCCTATAGGTACATAGTGGGATGCCAAACTATAGTCTCTCTAACCAGAAAGATGCTGGAATAGGGCTCCTCTCATCCAGGTCTTTGTGTGCTCTCCTCTCCTGCCTTGCACACCAGGAACCTGCAGACAATAGCAGTGTTTTTTTCATTAACTTAATGCTGGCTGATGGCATAATCCAGCTGCTTCAGGGTAAATAAAAAAAAAATTGAAAATGTGCAGGTATCAAGTGTTGACAGCATTTACAAATACAGCAGCTGTAAGGTCCTACAAGAACATCAAACCTGAATTTTTCTGTTAATCCTGCCCATTTTGTCCTCTCCTTCAAAAGGTGAGACCTGTGGCTGGGGGATGCACAAGCTGCAGCTACTGTGTGCCTGGGCTAAGCAAGCAAGCATGCTTCTCCAAGGGCATTCCAAAATCATTACCTGGAGTAATTATTCTTCTAACATGATGTAACCTAGGGACCTGTTTCTTGAGGATGGCTAATTCCAAAATATTCATTGTGGTTTTTATTGTCAAATATGTTGCATTTGATATTCAGCAGTGGGATCAGTTAGGGCAAGTGGGGAAAGATGGCTCAAGAGAAGAGTCTGGCTGTTAAATCCTAAACTCTGAGGTAGCTGCTTTTTCTACCCAGTCTTCAGCACAGTGGTTCTTTGAGGGGAGGAAACTATTGAGGGTGAGGTAGATTTTATTTTGTCTGTTTGAGTAGCCTGGGCTTTCTTACATAAAGGAGGGGGAAGGTGGGTAGGAGTGTGTGTCCAGCTGAGCTACAGTTACCCAGAAGGGTGGAGTTCAAATGCTGTGTTTCAGTGTTTTGTCAGGCTGGCATGCACTGGTGCTGAGTGTGTGATTGTGCTCCCAAGCCTGGTGGGGTCTGTGCTAAGCAGTGGAAGCTGAAAAACTGAACAAGGGAGAGCCAAGGCAAGGATGAAACCCCTTACTTCAGATTATCGGTGTATTTAATTTTTAAACCATCGTAAATTGTGAATGAGTGGGACAGGTACAAAACAGCCTGAGTCCCACTCTAGCTTAGTGCTGCCAGCATGCCCATTACCTTGTCTTGTGTTAGAAAGGTTTGAAGATAACCTCAAAATGAGGAGGAAGAGAATTAGAGAAGCAAAAAGGCACGTTTGTAATCACAGCATTAAGGTTGAATGTAGCTAGAGAATTTTTTTTAATCTTTATTTCTTTAAATTTTCCCTTTTATCGCATGAGAAGCGTTTGGTCCCCTGTAGCCAGAGTTTGAATATTCATGTAAATTTTGAAAAAGAATAAGTGTTAGACAATGGGGGGTTACTCGGTTGTGATTGTGATTAGCACTGAAAACAAGAACATGCACCTCCAACCATGTGTGGTTTTTATAGGCCGGTTTACAAAGTTGCAGAGGAAGAGGATATTCAAATATTTACTTGTTTTGGTTTAGACAACATATTCACAGAACTTCCAGAATTCCATCAGGCTGCTTGTATGCACTTGTTAGTCCTTAAACTAGTAAGATGTCATTAAAACATTCATTGACACAGCCACTGTCTACTTTAGCTAGACCTTCAACATTACTAATTCAGGTCTTCCTGCATTTGCATGCAGCACCTCAGCTACATGGCTTTAATGCTGTTCTTTGTTTTGTTCTGCTGTCAGGTATTCAGCTCTAGTGTCTTCTTCACTGAAGAATTTCTATATTACAGCTCTGAATACAATCTGTTTTGTATGCTCGTGAACTAGCTCTAGGACTTGAAAAAAACCTATTTTATATTCTACACTGGTTAATTTTTCATTTCTCTGGCACCTTGGTGAAAAGTAGTCAACACAGTTAACAATATACATTGTGCAACAATAAATATTTTATTGGATATATAATTTGCACAATTTATAAGTTGATTTTTCTCCAGGAGTCTGAATAAATCTGTAATTTTGAATATTTGGTGAAGACTCTTTTTTTTATAGTATATTGCTCTATAATCACTATGAAACCTATGATCAGCTTTTTAATGGGAGCTATAGACTTTTTTCCTAACGTTGCAAAACTCTAATAAAGCTATTTTATGGGGAGGGTAGTCTGGAGCAAGAAATATGGAGGTTTCATCCTGGGAACAGTATATAATTCACATGTCAGTAAATTATAGTGTATTCCTTACACAAGATAACTTTAAAGAGGTTTTTAAAAATGTGTGTGTCTAAATACTTATATATCTAGTTTATATATGAATTCGATGTAAGTTTGTTTGGTTTTGCTGTGTTTTCTGGTTTATTCTGTTGGAATTAATAGATTTTTTTTTTATTGATGCCTAGCTTGTGTTTCCCATCTTTGTCTTAAGCCCATTGTAATAAAGGAAAAAAAATAATTCTATCTACTCCAGCATTTTCACAATACACCTACAGGTTTACATTTTTGTTCATGGCTTCATGTACAGGAATGTAGGGCTGGTGATTGCTTGCTTTATATAGTTTGGGCTTTTGCTGTTGCACACACCTAGAAACAGTACTTGATCCAGGAGACAAAAAGATAAATGGCTCTGTATGCAGGATATTGAGCTCCTATCACTATATTGTGATATATTAATTCTTTTTTAATGTATTTATTCTCACTGTGTGTTTGTGAGATAGGGAGGATAAGTCACACTTATCTCAAAGATGGGGGATTAAGCCACAAAAAACCCTAAGTAACTTGACTGAGGCTGCACGGGATGTTTGTTGCAAAATAGCAAATGATCACAGCTCTGAGTAGAGATGTGAAGTGTGGAATCGTTCGACTTCTGTTCCAAGGCTTCAGCTCTGGCCTTAGAAGCTGCACTTTTATTTTGCTTAAATAAAATTCTATTTGAAATAAATCAATGGTTGTAATTGCAAGTATTGTAGCCTGCAAGCCAGCCAAGGGATTTTGAATACCATGTTACCAGGTATGTAATTCTCCATCATTTTCCCTTGGTACTTTTGCTTTTTTGGAACTATTGACCAATTCTCTTGAAGAAGCACAGCAATGTTAGTGCCTATTTGAATATAAACAAGATTATGGAAAGAAGATGCAGCAGCTGACGATTGTGAATGGGTTTCAAGCAAGTAAAGAGAAAAATATTTTCATGTCATCCAAAGGATGAGCCAAAAAGGAGAAAATGAACAATGCCTATCAGGGAGAAGTCATCCAGTGTAGCTGGCAGCGGTTAGGTTGGTGAATGCTTTCCAGAGCAGGGAAATGGAAGCTCAGGTGCTCAAACAGTTTTGAAATTAGACTGGTGAATATGTTCAGAACATGAACTGTGATTAAAGCAGGTCTGTTCTGAATATTTGTTTCTGTGAAAGAAACTCCGACTGGGTAATGCATTTGTTCCATAGCTGGTAACTTAAATATTGATGCATATTTGCAACATTGTGCTGTGTAGGTGCATGGATTAACTTGAGGTTTAGAATTCCCCCAGGTAACATGGAAACAACTGTCAGTTGTTTCTCCTAGATGAAGATGAATGTGTTTACTGTTGACAAAAATAGTCGTCTTTACTCTTGTAAGGGAGAACTTTAAAACCGCTTCTTTTAAATGTCATCCGCCTTCCCAATATCTTTCTTTTCCACCTTATCTGCTCTCAAAAACTCAAGATGAAGTAACCTTACTGAACACAAACAGTTCCTGAAGTTTCATTGACCTCTCTTTGCCTCTTTTGTGCGCTTACTGACTGGAAGATCTTTACAACCACTTTAAAAGTGATTATTGTTCTGACAGTATCCTCTGCGAGGCTTGCTGTCTTGCCATTGAACTGTATGGGCTGTGCACCGAACATTATCTTGTGTTTTAGCTAGCAACATTAAGCCAGAGATAAAGGAATTCAATCATCTCTCTATGCTAAGTAGTGCAATTTCTTTGATTTTAGACCTATGGATCTTTGTGTAAAACTCTATCTGCAATTTCTTCTTCCTTTACTATCACCTTTTTTGTCTCCCATCATCCTTTCCTGTTTTTTCCTTTCCCTCGTTTAAAGGTATGGCTGTCACTGAGCTGCCTCGCTTATCATCAGCAAACCCACCTTTCAGAAAGATCTACCTTTTTGCCATGTCTGAAGTCAGTAAGAGTTAGCCTTGTCATCCGTTATGAGAGCCCCATCATTGACTGTAACCCCATGGTTGACTGCTGTGTTATGCAGAACAAGGCAGGCTGCAAGGATGTCAGATGCAGTATTGAGTCTGTGCTTTGACAATTGGAAAAGACACTGAGAATGAGATTTCACAATCCCAGAAGACCTTCCAGTGATCAATGAATTCTGAGTAAGTGAACTAGTAAGTGAACTTCTGCTGGTATAAGGGCAAAATCAAATTAGATCCATCAGCTGTTTCTGTCCTGGATAGCCACTGTCGCCTAGAAATTATACAATAAAAAAGTAACTAAATCTGATGTATGAGACAGGGGATCAATGATGTGTTAGAATAAATGCAATGTAGCAGTAAATCAACCACCTAAAATATAAACCATATTCTAAAAATCTCACCAATAAAAAGATATTTTCTATTTACAAAATTAATGTAAATTGGGAATCAGCAGAGAGTTTGGGGAATAAACCTTGTTCAAAGTTTGCTTAGTAAACTAGTAATGTTACGAGTCTGAGCTTTGATACGCTAATACGATACAGGCTCATCACATTACAAGACAGCATTTTGATGTGAAAACGCTTGTCTCATTATTAATAATTGACAGAGCACATAATGTTATTCACTACAGGAGCCCATTAACTGAGCACTGGCAGTATGATACAGAGGCAGGAACTAGCATGTCCTTAAACATAAAGCAAAAGGCACCAACTACCCTGTGTAGTTTCCATTCAGCTCTTGGGTCAGTGTCTACCTGCCACAATGGGAGTAGGTTGCTGTACTCAATCTGGAGAACACTTCTCAAAGTCTGTACCAGCCCTCATGGCTTCTCTGCTGTTCCAAATTTTGCGTTAAAGAAAGAAGGTAGTGGGAATTGCTGCAGAAGGACTGAAATCGAGCCACTGGCTATAACTAGTATGTATTAACTTGCCTTAAGGTGTCACAGAGAACGCCCATCAAAGACTGAAGCTGCTTGTGCTTGGCTGTATGCTGATGGTCACCAAGGTAGCACTTTCTTCCCCTTCTGCCTGATGTGCTGATGACAGGGGTCATGAAGTGGCAGCTGAGTAGGATCCTGTGATAACCATGGTTTGAGAAAGTTGAAGGCAACACTCAGATCTGAATTATCATCTTCACCCACATCATAAGTTATTATGTAGAGAGGTAAGAACCAGATATTTTTTCCCTAAGAGAAAGGAAAAATATTCACAACTTGTAGCTCTAAAGTCCTTAATTAGTTCACATTCAATCTGCAGTTGTTCTTGGTTCTTCAGGGACCAGAAAGCCTAAAATATCCTGGTTTATCATTAAAATGAACAGATTTATAGACCAGTATTTTGTAATCGGCATAGCATGTTCTCCCGAGTGGCTGGCAATATTGATGACATGTCTGCAAAAGGTGGGGTTAGATGTACTGAACTGCTGTGTAGTAGCAAGGGTGCTGATATCAGTGAAATGGAGCGTTCTGCTCTAGGAAGGAGCTGTGGTCTTTCCACATTCGTGGTGGTTGGGGAGGGGGGCAGGGAAATGTTGCCTTCCTCTATTAGGTTAATCTTATTTATAAACTATTAACTTTATGTTAGCTAACTGGCAAGATTTTTTTTCCTAATAATAAAGTGGCAAGAGACTTGTAGACATACTGAGTTACAGCATCTATGGCATCTCATTATGATGTGGCAAATGGTCCCTAGATACTACAGTATATTCAGACCAAACGTATTCTTCACTTCTGTTCTTAATTAGCAACTAAAAGATAAATAATTTNTTACAACCACTTTAAAAGTGATTATTGTTCTGACAGTATCCTCTGCGAGGCTTGCTGTCTTGCCATTGAACTGTATGGGCTGTGCACCGAACATTATCTTGTGTTTTAGCTAGCAACATTAAGCCAGAGATAAAGGAATTCAATCATCTCTCTATGCTAAGTAGTGCAATTTCTTTGATTTTAGACCTATGGATCTTTGTGTAAAACTCTATCTGCAATTTCTTCTTCCTTTACTATCACCTTTTTTGTCTCCCATCATCCTTTCCTGTTTTTTCCTTTCCCTCGTTTAAAGGTATGGCTGTCACTGAGCTGCCTCGCTTATCATCAGCAAACCCACCTTTCAGAAAGATCTACCTTTTTGCCATGTCTGAAGTCAGTAAGAGTTAGCCTTGTCATCCGTTATGAGAGCCCCATCATTGACTGTAACCCCATGGTTGACTGCTGTGTTATGCAGAACAAGGCAGGCTGCAAGGATGTCAGATGCAGTATTGAGTCTGTGCTTTGACAATTGGAAAAGACACTGAGAATGAGATTTCACAATCCCAGAAGACCTTCCAGTGATCAATGAATTCTGAGTAAGTGAACTAGTAAGTGAACTTCTGCTGGTATAAGGGCAAAATCAAATTAGATCCATCAGCTGTTTCTGTCCTGGATAGCCACTGTCGCCTAGAAATTATACAATAAAAAAGTAACTAAATCTGATGTATGAGACAGGGGATCAATGATGTGTTAGAATAAATGCAATGTAGCAGTAAATCAACCACCTAAAATATAAACCATATTCTAAAAATCTCACCAATAAAAAGATATTTTCTATTTACAAAATTAATGTAAATTGGGAATCAGCAGAGAGTTTGGGGAATAAACCTTGTTCAAAGTTTGCTTAGTAAACTAGTAATGTTACGAGTCTGAGCTTTGATACGCTAATACGATACAGGCTCATCACATTACAAGACAGCATTTTGATGTGAAAACGCTTGTCTCATTATTAATAATTGACAGAGCACATAATGTTATTCACTACAGGAGCCCATTAACTGAGCACTGGCAGTATGATACAGAGGCAGGAACTAGCATGTCCTTAAACATAAAGCAAAAGGCACCAACTACCCTGTGTAGTTTCCATTCAGCTCTTGGGTCAGTGTCTACCTGCCACAATGGGAGTAGGTTGCTGTACTCAATCTGGAGAACACTTCTCAAAGTCTGTACCAGCCCTCATGGCTTCTCTGCTGTTCCAAATTTTGCGTTAAAGAAAGAAGGTAGTGGGAATTGCTGCAGAAGGACTGAAATCGAGCCACTGGCTATAACTAGTATTTATTAACTTGCCTTAAGGTGTTGCAGAGAATGCCCACCAAGGACTGAAGCTGCTTGTGATTGGCTGTATGCTGATGGTCACCAAGGTAGCACTTTCTTCCCCTTCTGCCTGATGTGCTGATGACAGGGGTCATGAAGTGGCAGCTGAGTAGGATCCTGTGATAACCATGGTTTGAGAAAGTTGAAGGCAACACTCAGATCTGAATTATCATCTTCACCCACATCATAAGTTATTATGTAGAGAGGTAAGAACCAGATATTTTTTCCCTAAGAGAAAGGAAAAATATTCACAACTTGTAGCTCTAAAGTCCTTAATTAGTTCACATTCAATCTGCAGTTGTTCTTGGTTCTTCAGGGACCAGAAAGCCTAAAATATCCTGGTTTATCATTAAAATGAACAGATTTATAGACCAGTATTTTGTAATCGGCATAGCATGTTCTCCCGAGTGGCTGGCAATATTGATGACATGTCTGCAAAAGGTGGGGTTAGATGTACTGAACTGCTGTGTAGTAGCAAGGGTGCTGATATCAGTGAAATGGAGCGTTCTGCTCTAGGAAGGAGCTGTGGTCTTTCCACATTCGTGGTGGTTGGGGAGGGGGGCAGGGAAATGTTGCCTTCCTCTATTAGGTTAATCTTATTTATAAACTATTAACTTTATGTTAGCTAACTGGCAAGATTTTTTTTCCTAATAATAAAGTGGCAAGAGACTTGTAGACATACTGAGTTACAGCATCTATGGCATCTCATTATGATGTGGCAAATGGTCCCTAGATACTACAGTATATTCAGACCAAACGTATTCTTCACTTCTGTTCTTAATTAGCAACTAAAAGATAAATAATTTTGCTGTCATTTCAGCACAATAACAATCGGGGCAAGGCAATGCCCAGTGAGCCTTGCCCTAAATCCTGTAGTACTAAATGTTCAAGCAAACAAATCCCCCCTCCCCCACTCCTTACTTGGATTTATTAACTTGAGATGATTTGGCTGTCAAAGTCTGTCAGTGCCATGCAATGAAAATAAAATCGGTGGCAGTGCCCCATGTGTGAAGCCACTCGTGGTATCTAGCCTTAGACACTAGCGCTGGAGCTCCAATCCTAGCCTGCTCCCTGCCCCCATTCATTAGCTTTCTAAATCCTCCTGTCTTTGTGGAATCACTGCAGCAAGTTGAAAATGATATATGTAATGAAAAACCCTGTCTGCCTAGTGCAGAGAGGGTGGGGAGAAAACTGTGCTTAGCTGTTGCTGCTGCGCTGATTCCAGCAACAATTAGCGCAGACTTTGTTAGGGAAGCTCACCAAGAGCGGAATATTAAGGCACAAAAGCAAAACACATTGTCTCTGAAGACTTGCGTCTGCCTGGCTGGTTTTGTTTCCTCTTTCAGCACAATGACTAAATACACTTAGAGCCTTCAGTGGGAAAGAACTGCAGCTTTGACTCTTTGAGCTGTTGTTATAGTTTGGGGCTATTTTCAATATTATGCTATAAATACATCATTATCTTTTCAGTATGGATGCCTGAAGAGCAAGAAACCATGCAGGTTCTGTTTCAAGTGCAGGCAAAGGAAATGGCACTGCGCTGTTTGCAATGTGGTTCGTAATACGGTTCCACTCAGTAAATGATGGGTCTGGGAAAATACCGCCTGATAGAAATATCTCTGAGGTTCTGTGAACTATGTACACACAACAATATGTTGGCTATTTAATAAAAAGGTCTTTCATACTCTTCTGTGTGCCACACAAAAGATTTGATTTTTCAGAAGCACTGAATTTCACAGTGCTAATCTAAATCAATGACAGCGTGGGTGTTCGGCATCTCTGATACGAAGCTATAATTGCACTTGATAAGCCCGAGTAAGGAACTTAGAAGTTTAAAAATCTTGTGCATAATAGGGGACTTGAGCACGTCCTGCCTCATAATGTAGAACAAAGTCTATCTCATAACTGTACAACAGCTATTTTCTTGGTGGGAATGTAAATTTATTATAGTCCAGATGCAGCATAAACTAACAGGCCAGCATTGCAGCTTTAGGGCTTGAAGCTCTATGGCCATCCCTTTGCTTTCAATGACTCCACATGCAAGATGTTGTGGTTTGGGCACAGAAAACTTCAGGTATTTGCATTCCCACATAGACCACCACATTCTTCCTTCAGGTGTTTGGACAAAATTTTGTCTGTTTCTGAAGCTCTTTTTTGTTGCTGAATTGGAGAATACGTCTCGGAGCCAGATGTTATTCTTGACTGCTGGACTTGGTTGTCAGATTGTGGTGTTAAAGATGCTTTTTAATTGACTTGGTATTTGTCCCACATACAGAATATAATCCAACTGTTGTTTGTATCCTGGTATACCTTGAGGTGTCCGTGGAGAGTAAAGCTTGTTTAATGCCCAACATGCTGGAAACTTGTATTATGAAAAAGTCCTTGCCCCAAAGTGTTTTATATTTCCACTGATGTGATGTGAAAAACAGGAGGAAGGCAAATGGAAAGCACAGGGAAGTGAAATGAGTTGCCCAAGTTCTGGCAGCTGGTTTCCAGCTTGTAATCCAGTCCCTGAGCAATGAATCACACTGCTTACCAAAGGCCAATTTGTGAAGGAATGAGCTCCTACTGGGAAGCAACAGGCTAGTACATGCCTATTGACTTCCCTGCCAGATCTTCCCTGTCTTGGCTCTGTGCTGTGCTTTACCACTCGACACAGTGTCCAAAAATGTTAGCAGCATAGCTCAGAGGTAGCAGCAGACTCTGAAAAAGCTACAGATGACCCTTTTGTGTGTGTTTGTGTGCTTTGGATGCATGCATACAAACTCCTTGGGATTGCAGAATGTGAAAAACAGCTACGTTTGATTAATGTCATGCTCAAAATCCACTTTGAAAAACAGCCTCAGGTATTAAAATGATAGACGTGCAGTGCTAATGAAAATGATGCATATTTTTAAGATATAAGAACTCTGGGCTAACTGTGCTGAGCAAGAAGTGCTTGCTTTTCCTCATACTCCAAACAGGCTTTTACTGCTGCAATCTTAGCATCAGGCCTCCTGAACATATTGGGCTCTCATTAGGGTTTATGGTCAGATATTGCTGAAAATCAGACTGCTTCTCCTTTTGAATTGAGTAAATACAGAGATATTTTTACTTTTAAGTTTTAAGTCTTTTAAGCTATCTTGATGCTTAACAGAGATTCCTTGAAAAAGATATGTTCCTATCAAAGCAGTAAGTGGAAGAATCCACTCTTTGCTGTTTGCCTTCTTTCCCGATACGATTCCTCCATTGCATGTATTAGGCACTGATTTTTTTTTCAGTGAAAGCATCAAAACCATGTTTATGCCAAATGCTCTCAAGTTCTGAATCCTACGTTCTGCAGACTGTAGGAAGTGCTGCTCTGTTATCTTTTACCTTTCTCCCTCTGACAATTTTATTTAAAAATAGCCAGAGAGAAGCAGACGACAGCATAACAAGAAGTCCACGCTGTACCACATCCCCTCCTCCTCCAGCCTTGAGCCTCTTGTTGTGGGAAAACTCCTTTGCTTTCCCCTTTGATTTGCACAAATCTACCTTCAGATTTTTTCAAACATTGCAGTGCATTAAACACTACAGCAGATGGTGCTTTTTGACGATGCCTTTCTACATGAAGCAACATTTTGTAGTGTATGCTGCATTATCAAAAAATCAAACATGTAATTATGCAAATATGTATGCCTTTATAATAATCAAGTTTTATTGTAAATGGTTGATGCACATCAATTTGATCCTGTAGTGCTGCTTTAAGTGCAGTTTAAGTGGCTTTTCAGTGTACCCAGAGGCAACACAAATGCATCTCTGGAATATTAATAAAATCCTGAATCTTTGAGACACCAACTGGTACAGCGTTGCTTATACTGATTGAAACTAAATGCTAATCCTTTCCTTTATTTAAAAAAAAATCCCCTTTGTTATTTAAAACACTGATATTAGTGTAATACGAAGGACCATTTTGTTTTAAATTGTATTGTAATGTAGTTGTTAAAATAATGCCTAATCATACTATATTCAGATTCCACAATGTAAATTTGATGAGACAAGAGTCTAATCATTTTCCAGCCATGAATACAGAGATGTGTGTTAAGATGTCCAGTTTTTCTGTTTCTTTAAATTCATTAAGGAAATATCCGTTTTCAGGTTTCAATCCTGGATACCAGAGCTTCCAAGTAAGCGATTCCTGAATGCTCACTGGAGATGATTTTGCTTGTGAAATTCAATAAGCTAAATATTCATGGAAAAAAAAAACCCAAACCAGCAAGGATTTTGACATCCATAATGAAGTGTAAACTTTATTACTGATCTGATCCTGCCTTTTATATATTGGTTAACTTCTCTGGACTAATGACAGCCATCTCTCTGAATACACACATACACATTCTGCTGTGGTTCAAGTCAGCAGATGGGCTGTGGATACAGATAAACCAAGACTGTAAATTATGTTTTCCCGTTTGTTCCTCCAGTTCCGGAAGGCCGGACACAAAGAGAGAAGGTTGCGTTGCTCATGGAGAGAAGGCAGGAGCTACACTGTGCCCCCTTCCCAGTTCTTATAGATTGGATGTGCATTTTCTGGGGTTGCTACAAGTAGAGGGTCTCCTTAACCTGAACCCCGATTGAGAAGGTAAAGAAGCGAATGCGGTTCCCTACTTGCACCACCTGGGCTTCCCACTAAACTAATTTCTTGTAAATGTTGCACAGCTTTGTAAGTTGGGCTTCCACTCTAAAATTTTTGCTGTTGTTTTGAATTTACCTTTTTTAACATCTCTCTGTTTTTGTTTTATGTTGCTGGTTCTTGTCTCTCTGCCCTTTTTCCTTTCTCTAACTCTTTTCACCACTGTCTTTTAGCTTCCATCCCATGTTTGTGCATTTCCACTTCCACCCCCGCCCCAGATTTTGCCTCCTTTGTCAGGTTTCTGCTCCTCTTTTTTTTTATTAATATTTTTTCTTTCTGAATCTCAGGTTCCTCATTTTTCTCCTTGGTCCTTCTGCACATGTGCATTTCCTCACTGCTGTCCTGATTTCTACATTCTCCATACAGGTTTTACTCTGATTTTTCTGGTTTTACTTTTTCACTTCTTTCCCCAATCCAGATGAGTTTAAAATATCGCAGGAAAAGCTACTCTTGTGAAACTTCATCCAGGTTGCTCTCGCAGCAGCAGCTGCTGTCCTGGCATTTCCAATGCAGAGTCAGGCTAGAGGATGAGGTCCTTAAAGGATCCAAAATCATTTTCAGAATGCTACCCAAAATATTGGCAAGCAGAACATAAATATTAAACCACAGCTGATAGTATCGGAAACCTCTTCCCACAGTTTTGACAGGATCTTAGGATTTTAAGGGTGGTGTTTGATTTGGGCTTTTTACCTGAAGGGGGAGGGATTTGTCTGTCCTTATTTAGCATCTTGAGACACTAAAGCAGGGAAGAGACACCATGCATGTTGAGAAGGCACCAGGGCCCCTAAAATTTGCAGCACAATTTTCATAACTTATGAAACCACATAAATACTAACTTTTGAAACTCTATTCCAGGAAAATTCTGGGTCAACAAACTGCTTTCTCTTACTGAGAGAGCAGGTTACTTAATCAGAGGTGCTGAAAGAAAGATGGGAGTTTTTCTTAAACTTAGAAAAGCTCTCCAGGAACTTCAAATTAACAGGAGCATTTTCATAGAGTTAAAAATGAAACATATGAAGAAAGCAATTTATATAAATAAATGGATGTTACCTTCTGGTGTTGCAACTTTAGTCTCATGTATGCAAACCTGAAAATACAATTAATTAGCAATAAAAGTGAAACTTGCTGACTTGACAATCCTGCTCTGGGAGGGGAGTTGGACTAGATGATCTTTTGAGGTCCCTTCCAACTCCTAACATTCTGTGAACACTGTGAACTTGATGTATTTTAATACTATATTTTCGTCTCATAATCTTAAATTACACTTATGGTAAAGTTCCCTTTTTAAAAAAGTATGCCTTCTAACCCGTGGGAACCCTTTAAATATAAATCCTGTATATCTGTAGTGCTGAAGCATAGAAGGTTCCTGAGTTAACTCATTTGGTTATTCACAGAAGAAACCATCCAGATATTTGAAGCTCAATGAGCAAATGGGTTTTATCAGTTCCATAAATCTGTTTGTATATGAAAAATCCATAAGTGCTATTACCTTTTGATTACATTTAATATTCAGAAACCAAACAATACACTTCTCTACCTCTGATTTGTATTTCAGTTGCATGACATTTCAAGCTTAATTTGAACTCAATAATAGCTAAGTCTACATCTAATGCCTTGATTTAATTTGTAAAGCCACCTAGACAACCACACGCTTCAGGAGGCTTTNGGTTTCAATCCTGGATACCAGAGCTTCCAAGTAAGCGATTCCTGAATGCTCACTGGAGATGATTTTGCTTGTGAAATTCAATAAGCTAAATATTCATGGAAAAAAAAAACCCAAACCAGCAAGGATTTTGACATCCATAATGAAGTGTAAACTTTATTACTGATCTGATCTTGCCTTTTATATGTTGGTTAACTTTGTTGGTCTAATGACAGCCATCTCTCTGAATACACACATACACATTCTGCTGTGGTTCAAGTCAGCAGATGGGCTGTGGATACAGATAAACCAAGACTGTAAATTATGTTTTCCCGTTTGTTCCTCCAGTTCCGGAAGGCCGGACACAAAGAGAGAAGGTTGCGTTGCTCATGGAGAGAAGGCAGGAGCTACACTGTGCCCCCTTCCCAGTTCTTATAGATTGGATGTGCATTTTCTGGGGTTGCTACAAGTAGAGGGTCTCCTTAACCTGAACCCCGATTGAGAAGGTAAAGAAGCGAATGCGGTTCCCTACTTGCACCACCTGGGCTTCCCACTAAACTAATTTCTTGTAAATGTTGCACAGCTTTGTAAGTTGGGCTTCCACTCTAAAATTTTTGCTGTTGTTTTGAATTTACCTTTTTTAACATCTCTCTGTTTTTGTTTTATGTTGCTGGTTCTTGTCTCTCTGCCCTTTTTCCTTTCTCTAACTCTTTTCACCACTGTCTTTTAGCTTCCATCCCATGTTTGTGCATTTCCACTTCCACCCCCGCCCCAGATTTTGCCTCCTTTGTCAGGTTTCTGCTCCTCTTTTTTTTTATTAATATTTTTTCTTTCTGAATCTCAGGTTCCTCATTTTTCTCCTTGGTCCTTCTGCACATGTGCATTTCCTCACTGCTGTCCTGATTTCTACATTCTCCATACAGGTTTTACTCTGATTTTTCTGGTTTTACTTTTTCACTTCTTTCCCCAATCCAGATGAGTTTAAAATATCGCAGGAAAAGCTACTCTTGTGAAACTTCATCCAGGTTGCTCTCGCAGCAGCAGCTGCTGTCCTGGCATTTCCAATGCAGAGTCAGGCTAGAGGATGAGGTCCTTAAAGGATCCAAAATCATTTTCAGAATGCTACCCAAAATATTGGCAAGCAGAACATAAATATTAAACCACAGCTGATAGTATCGGAAACCTCTTCCCACAGTTTTGACAGGATCTTAGGATTTTAAGGGTGGTGTTTGATTTGGGCTTTTTACCTGAAGGGGGAGGGATTTGTCTGTCCTTATTTAGCATCTTGAGACACTAAAGCAGGGAAGAGACACCATGCATGTTGAGAAGGCACCAGGGCCCCTAAAATTTGCAGCACAATTTTCATAACTTATGAAACCACATAAATACTAACTTTTGAAACTCTATTCCAGGAAAATTCTGGGTCAACAAACTGCTTTCTCTTACTGAGAGAGCAGGTTACTTAATCAGAGGTGCTGAAAGAAAGATGGGAGTTTTTCTTAAACTTAGAAAAGCTCTCCAGGAACTTCAAATTAACAGGAGCATTTTCATAGAGTTAAAAATGAAACATATGAAGAAAGCAATTTATATAAATAAATGGATGTTACCTTCTGGTGTTGCAACTTTAGTCTCATGTATGCAAACCTGAAAATACAATTAATTAGCAATAAAAGTGAAACTTGCTGACTTGACAATCCTGCTCTGGGAGGGGAGTTGGACTAGATGATCTTTTGAGGTCCCTTCCAACTCCTAACATTCTGTGAACACTGTGAACTTGATGTATTTTAATACTATATTTTCGTCTCATAATCTTAAATTACACTTATGGTAAAGTTCCCTTTTTAAAAAAGTATGCCTTCTAACCCGTGGGAACCCTTTAAATATAAATCCTGTATATCTGTAGTGCTGAAGCATAGAAGGTTCCTGAGTTAACTCATTTGGTTATTCACAGAAGAAACCATCCAGATATTTGAAGCTCAATGAGCAAATGGGTTTTATCAGTTCCATAAATCTGTTTGTATATGAAAAATCCATAAGTGCTATTACCTTTTGATTACATTTAATATTCAGAAACCAAACAATACACTTCTCTACCTCTGATTTGTATTTCAGTTGCATGACATTTCAAGCTTAATTTGAACTCAATAATAGCTAAGTCTACATCTAATGCCTTGATTTAATTTGTAAAGCCACCTAGACAACCACACGCTTCAGGAGGCTTTTTTCTTGAAGGTTTTATGTCAGGGAATGCTTCAGACATGCTTTGCCTGAGTCATACGTGGGACAAAGCCTTAATTAAAAAAATAGTATTTTGGGGTTTTTTTTCACTGCTTAAAAAAAAAGAGATAAATCAATAATTTTATAAATGACAGATTAAAATATATTCCTGAAGATCTGTAAGCTTGTAAGAAGAAAAATATATTCATAATAGGTAGGGCTTGATGTGTTTATATATTTACAAAATATTAAATGATAGGCAATATTTTGTCTTAAAAGATTAAAACTCACGGTCATTTAATACAGCATTTCACAAGTTGTTTGACTTTCTGCATTGGTTATGTGGCAGTGAATAAACCACGAAGAAAATAAAGCTCCGTAATTGCCTGGTGTTTTGTTCTGTATATGCAAACATCTGATTACTGGTGGGGCTAGCAATTTGGTAGAAATTCTCATGAAAGCAGAGAAGCCTGTTTCAGGCACAAGTGACTTCACTTCTGGCTTATATCTGGTGGTGTATTGACTGTCCACACCTCATGGTTTGCTTTCAAATGCGTTTCCAGAATTTATCATCTAAATACTTTGACAGTTAGTATTGGACTGCAATCACATCTCAGTTACATGACTTGAAAAGGGTGCGAGAAGGCTTTTATGTGGTCAGAGCTGGCACAGCCAAACCCCTTAAAAGCCACCCTTCTCTGCTTGGCCTGATGCTTAACTTTATGGTGAGGGTATCTGGTACCTCTCTAGTGGTGGTCCTCCACAAGCTCAGCTGCTGAGTTCCCTGCCGCAAGATCTTTGAAGGAACACCCATGCTCATGATCATTTCTTCTGGTGGGCTGAAATACTTCAGCTCTGACTCTTTAGGAATATATTTATTCTTTGGGTGAGAACTTACCTGAATTCAAAGCTTAAGCTGTGTCAGTGCAGGTGTTCTTACATGAAGGTGGCAGGATTAGTGACTGCATTGAAAATAAATCTAATACAATGCTCTTTAGAGGAAAAAAGGTAATGACAGGCACAGTTTATGTTTTGGGTTTTTCTTTTTTTTTTCATGAATTCTGCCAACTCCCACCTTTCACCATTTCCTTCTTCCTTTAAATTTCTCCACAGAGAAATTTAATTGTTAAATTTAACAGACATTAAAATTAAGAGAAATTTTCTCGGTGGAGAAATTTTAGTGCAGGAATATGTTACTTTGTACTGATTACTTTTATTCTCATTTTTTATACATTATTTACAGGTGCAGTGTAAGAAATACTTTGTCGTTAAAATGCTCTCTAGGAAAACATCAATAAAACTCTTTTTTTTTCCCACACAGTTTTCTGCTAAATTCACCTACCAGCAGAAGTCAGGTGCTGTGCTCTGCTGTGTGTTTGTCTGACCTGCCATACAATGTAAAGGCCTGGAGCCCTGGTGTAAGTCTTAATTGTGAAAGCTGTCATTGCACAGCACACTTGGGCTCAGCATACTCCTCTCTCTAATCCTGGGTACCCTACCTTGGCTCTACCCTACCTGTTCTCTGCAGTGAGGACAGAGGGACTTCTGGGTTTAAGAAGTCAGTCAGCACCCTTCAGGTGGTGTGGCTAGGGTTATGGCACTCTGGGTTTGGAAAAGGCATGAAAGAAACATTTTGTGGACATTTTAACTATGCTGGGAATTCCTACCCCCTCCTCCCCCATTTTTATCATTTGTTTTTCATCTTTTTTCCACCTGGGGAGGCGGAAGAGAACTGTGTCATGATTTATGGGAGCAGTTGCAACAACTCCACGCACCTCAACTATTAAGGAAATGAGTAAACCAAATTTATGTGAATGAGTTAAATAGTCTCAAAACAACCTCTGCTCCAGGCTGTGCTCAGGAATAAGCATGCTTGGTTAGCAGTATATTAATTTTGCAATTTCCAAAGCAAACTTCTGAGATCTGTGAAGTCCTGCTGAGAGCCATGAACTTGCAGTGACATTCTGCCCACGTGGAAAAAACTGTAGGATCTGGTTTTCTTTAATTATGATTAGACTAATGTTTCTTGAGAGTTATTTAACAAAATAGCTTTTCAAAAGAAAATAATTAAAACCAAAGTTACTCTCTCGGTGCATTGGCTAATGGTGTAATCCAGCCAAGGTTACTCCAGGCACAAATAGATCTTCAGATTTAATTTCAAATTTGATGGAAGGAATTTTTTTGTCCTGTTTTCAAGTGAAATGAGACATGTGGTGGAACTTCATTTCTTTGCTTCTCTTTTCCAGTGCAAAGTGTAACAGGTGACTGCTGAGCCAGGTGACCAATTTCAAACAAGTTTGACAGAGAGCTGCAGGAGACATGGTTAGGAAGAAAAAAAGTACTTGGATATTTGTGCAGAACCCAAAATTGAGTTTCAACTGGTGAGTGATCAAAAAACCAGGAGCAGCTCACCAGCCAGCCCCTAGACACCAGTACGGACTCAGCACGGGCTGTTACCTGCCCCAGCAGAAAGGTCAGTGAGGGATCCTTTGGAGAACTGGCACTTCAAGGACATGAGAGAGACTTGGAAACAGTAGTGAAGCATGGTATTTGTCAAGGGATTTACTGTGAGCTATTGCTCAGGAGCCACTTGCTAACTTGTGCTTGGGTCTTGCAGTGTGACGGCAGCCACGTAATATACCTTATGAGAGGACCAAAGAACATACCTACCTTGGGGTGGCTAAGTTAGCCAGAACTGACAATTAAATGTTAAATAATTAAATTGTTTTAGCTATTAATCGTAAGCGAATGTTGTTTTTAATTGCACTTTAATAATGCCATGCCCTTTATAACCAAAATTAATGTTTTGTGTCTCTCTGTTTTTGAAGTACATGTCAGTTTAATTAAACTATTAATGGTAGACAGATTTTTAAGTACTTTATATTCTTCATTAAATTGTATCTGTTCAACAAGCATAAACAGGAAAATAGACTCAGTTAGAAGCAGAATCACGTTCTGCCTGATAAATCATTCATCATCAGATAAGATGATGAGGCATGCTTGTTTTCTGTAGGCTCGCAATGATAAACAAATCCACTTTTATATTATAATATTTGAGTTCATAGAAAAATAAACAAGACTGTTCACTTTTAATATTAACGACATGCCTGGAAGCTGTTGTTTGTGTTTATGACTGGGCAGTGAATGGAAAGCAATATCTTGATGGTCTGAGGGTCAATGTTAGTTCATTTTGTCTGAGGTGCTTGTTAGCAGAATATTTCTCTGGTCTCAGATGGGGTTCTACCAGGGCCATTCAACTGCATTAATGATGAATACTTCTACTCTTCCTGCAGTGTTACCTAATTCTGTCTGGAAAGAATTAAAGTATCTTTTGATTTGGTAGAAGTGATATAAAGCAAGTGTTGAGTAAGTCTCAGTCCTTACAAGACCCAGTGCAGGAGGGGTGATGAAAACAATTATACGAGACAGAATTATGGTAAGGTTGTGTCTTCTGTGGTGGTAAAATCTGCAAATCCTAATGGGCTGTTAATGGGCTAACAGGCAGAAATTAGGAAACAGAGCAGCAACTCCTCATGATACATTCCTGTGCATATTATACAGGCAGACAAAGATGTAACTGGTTATAATAGAGACAACAACATCCTTCNAGTTCATAGAAAAATAAACAAGACTGTTCACTTTTAATATTAACGACATGCCTGGAAGCTGTTGTTTGTGTTTATGACTGGGCAGTGAATGGAAAGCAATATCTTGATGGTCTGAGGGTCAATGTTAGTTCATTTTGTCTGAGGTGCTTGTTAGCAGAATATTTCTCTGGTCTCAGATGGGGTTCTACCAGGGCCATTCAACTGCATTAATGATGAATACTTCTACTCTTCCTGCAGTGTTACCTAATTCTGTCTGGAAAGAATTAAAGTATCTTTTGATTTGGTAGAAGTGATATAAAGCAAGTGTTGAGTAAGTCTCAGTCCTTACAAGACCCAGTGCAGGAGGGGTGATGAAAACAATTATACGAGACAGAATTATGGTAAGGTTGTGTCTTCTGTGGTGGTAAAATCTGCAAATCCTAATGGGCTGTTAATGGGCTAACAGGCAGAAATTAGGAAACAGAGCAGCAACTCCTCATGATACATTCCTGTGCATATTATACAGGCAGACAAAGATGTAACTGGTTATAATAGAGACAACAACATCCTTCCTTTGTGTGGCAGATCAATCAATAGCCAGGCATGTGATCTTGTTCACTATTATGTTAGTAATGAAACCTTCTTGTGATGTGACAACTGTGGAATAACATTTGGTCACAAAGCTGGTGTTAACAAGCACAACTGGCACTCTGGTAATTAGACTGATTTCTGGTCTACTTTCACAGATTGTCGATAAATGCAGTAAACAACAGGCTGCTTTCTTTCAGAACAAGTTATATGAAGTCATCATCCATTTGGTGGTGTGTACTGTACTCTCTTTTTTTTTTATCAGACTGGCAAGGTGGAGATGTACATATATTTCTTTATAAAATCATGTTTCACAATAGAAACTTTACATGCATTGTTTGATGAACACCTAATTAACTTCAGCATTTTTTTTTCTCTTGGGAAGGATGCTGATTTCTCACTTACAGGTAGGCAGTTAGTTGGAGATGTTCTTCCTCTCATTTCCAATATTCTCTCCTCTGATAGAACTCTGTCTGCTCTGGACAACCGTTGATATTGTATGAGGATAAATGTAAGTCTTGGAAACTATGGATTATCCTTGATTTTGAAGGCCAAGAGTGTAGAGCACATCCAATTGCCATACAACTTGTTATGTTAAACAAAACAACTAAATTCATTCAAAGATGTGCTAGCCAGCTTTTCCATCATAAGTTTAGGATAGTTCTGTCTTTTGCTGTGTTTTGCTCTTACCATGGACCTGAAATAGTGGAAAGCAGAAGTGCAATTTGGTCTTTTCCTGTTCATGGCAGAATAAGGAGTGAGAGCTCCTTCTCTTGGTCCTGTACTTCCCTGAGCCCACAGCCTGGCTCTGCACATAGGAAAATGTCTAAGTGCTCTAGTTCTGCCTCCTCCCTCTCCAAAGGAGGTTTGAATTGAGGTCAACTGACACATGTCTGGCAGAGTTGCTCTGTTTGTTTTGCATTGGTTATGTAGTAAAACTTAAGCTGGATGTGTGGTAATGAGTATGCCATAATCAAACATGAATTTCTATGCTTGCTGTCCTTTCATAAGGTGCATTCAGAAACTGAGCATAGGGGACTGTGAGTAGTAGCATGGCACATCTCTCAGATCTGTGTGAAGCTCTGTCCAGCTCTACGCTGATCTCAAGGGTCCTTACTGGTATGATTTGACTACAAAAGCTTTCTTTCTCACGCTGGGCTGTTTTGACCCCTTTATATAACCAAATTCACTTTATAAGATCAAGAGAGCAGTGAGCATCTCTTCATTGCTGTTATCGATGGTTACCAGATCCTAATTCCCAGTGTAATCAATGAAAAGCAACAGGGAGGAGTGTTTTACAGTAGGTACCTAATTTTATGCAGGATTAAGGCAGGAAGAAGCCTCATTAGCAGTCAGTGAACATAAAACTAAAACCATGCTCGTAAACCAGGGAGAGGTTTTGGACAAGTTCACCCAGCCGTAGGTATTAAGAATTAAGAGAGTATGAATAGCAGTGAATGCAAAACATTAATCTGGATAGCTGGAAATGAAGATCAGAGGTGTCTGCCGCTGTTCCCTTCAGGGCACTCTCTTCTGACAAACTGCTGAGAAAGACCAGCTAGGCTCTCCATGGCCTGTAGGCCTGTGCCATGGAAAAGCCTGCAGGTTCCTAGGAAAGGACAACTATGAGAAGGAAGACCGAACATCTTAAGTGCTATTTGATCTCACAGGGCAGAACAATGTGTAGGAAGGGATCAGCAAGAGGTCTGTGGGAAATACCATGTGCTCAGTGAAGGGGCAGGGTAAGAATCTCCTCTTAGATTTGTGGCTGGCTGAGGGTGGCGGTACAACTTCAAGTGAGACCTCACATCACACAGTCCCAGCTTGGTTGGGAAGGGACTGCAGTAGGGCTTAGGTCCAACTTACTGCTGAAGGAGGCCAGACTAGGTTACTTGGTTTTGTTTAGTCTGCTTGTGTGAACCTCCAGGGATGAAGGGTGATGCAGCCTCCCTGGGTCCCTGCTCCACAACTGCTCCCCTGCCCAGAAATCAAAAAGTTTAAATACCTTCCCACCAATGTCTTCAGTTCCAACACAGATTGTGGTTTTTTTTTTTTTTTGGAGCCAGTGTTTCTCAGACCTATGCATAGATTTCTGTGACGAAACCTATTGACAAAAGACTCAAATGTGCTGCTGATGCAGCACTGAGACTGCATTCACCTGTCAATGGGAGTCCATAGACAATGAATCTTTTTTGCTGCAGGAAGTCAGAAAATAAAGTCTTAGTTCCTAGAAGAGCCCAGGTTCAATCAACACTAGCTGCAGCAGATAACAAAGAATGATCATGTCATTTAAATAAGAGATGGCGTGAAAGCAGTGTATGTTTAGAGCAACAACTATGCGCTTGGAATGTAGTTGAAGAAATGAGACAAGGAGATGTTTTGCTATTCATATAATTTAGGCTCTGCCTCTTTTCAGGAGATTTTACCCCACAAATGATTTTGTCAGAGGATGGCGGTGTAGAGTGCTGGAATATCTTAGCCACAGCTACATGTATGTAGGCCTTCCCAGAGCACTGTATGTAGAAAAGGTGTTTGTCAGGAAGGAGTAGTGTTGTTCCTTCTTAAGTGTGAATTTCCCACTCTAAATTGATTTCTTTGGTAAGATTGAATAAATTCTAGTACAGTAGCTCTGATTTTTAAAGAAATGCAAGGAACAGAACACAGCTAGTGACAGAGAAGTTGCCTTGGCATTCTATGTTTATTTGCCATCAGTTACTTCCGTATTAAATTGTTCCATTTACAAGCTAGTATAATTTTTTTTCTAAGTGCCTACTGCTCTGTCTAGTTGTGTAAAATGAAGCTCAGTTGTTTATTACCTGCACTTCATCACTAACCTTCAGCAAGTGTACAGTCTCTGGATTGAGAATAAAGCTTCCTTGGTGGTGACACAGCATGAGGCAGAGAATAATGCATATTACTGTGGTACACCTGCTCTGGCTTTCCCTTGTTTATTGTGATCAAATTTTGCTTTGTTAGCAGTCAAAATAGGCATAGCTCATGGGGCCAATCTCTGGTTGTGGTGCACTTGGTTCCCATTAACATTAATGAGTAAAATGGACATATAGTAACAAGAGACCAGACACTTGAGGAGGCAGATGAGTGGAAGAACAAGGTGACATTTTATAGTCACTTTTCTGAATATAACTACTCTTGAACAGCTTTATAATTGAACTTTTAGACTCTCTAAACATAAAGATTGCATAATGTTTCTGAATTACTTAATAGGGGGCAAAAATCTAGCAAGGACAGCCAGGTCTGCTCTTGACTTTTGAAAGAACTAGGTGCCAACTTCTCCCCACTCCATGCTTGTTAGATCCATCCTCAATAAAACACCTCTTGACACCCTTCCCACAGTTTTAACAGTTATCTTCTAGTTTTCATCCTCCCTGTGGAAATGATTAGTTAAAAATTATTAAGGATGAAGTTTTGTCATTATCTAGAGCTCTCAGATTTAATTTTTTTTCACCTTTTCAGTCTGTTATTGAAGGCTGCAGACGCATGGAAAAGGTGGCAAGGGGAAGGATGATGATCACTGGTTTTCTTCTGGTGATGGACACAACTGTTATGGCTCTTTGGGATTTCCAGCAGCCCTTCATGTCAGAGCCCATGCTGTGGTCAGGGAGGTGGTCAGTGATAGCCAGAGGGAAGGGATCAGCTATCACTGAAACGACAGAAGTGGCATGTGTTTCCCCAGTGTTTAGTTTAGGTAAAAGCAATCTCTCTTAATTTCTCTCTCTTCCTTCTGACGTACAATATATCTTTCCAATTTCACACTGAGTGTTATATCCTGAATTTCTAACTTGACTGGATAAGGCAACTAGCCAAAAGAAATAAGAGATCAGCTGAGGAGGTTTCTAAACTAGGTTTACTGGGGAGCCTCAGGCTCCTTCTGGCTTTTCAGGCTGTAGCAGTAGCCAAGAACATTTATTCCCATTTCCACTTGGCAAAGAAAATTTCTTTTTCTTCCTCTTTTTCTTTCAGATATGGGCTTCAGTGCAGTTACTCCTTTCTTTCCCAAATTCAACTACTGAATAGCTACTTTTTGGATGCTTTTAGCTAGTACTCGGAGAGAGCTGGGCGCAGATATGTGTAACAGCTCTTTGGTTTAGTGGCAAAACTGGATCTGAACCAGTTGAACACAAATTAGGCAATTTAGTAAAATTGTTGACATTTAACAAAAAAACAAGGAAGGTATTTTTATTCTACATCCAAAGCAAAATCTTAAATATGTGATTATTTTTTTTCTTCTTTTTTTAGTAAGTATTTTTCTTAATCATAACACGTTGTCATTCCATAGTGGTAAAGATTTTTTAGAAAAAAAAAAAAACAAACCAAAAAATAAATCACTTTGGAATCTCACTTTTAAAATTCTAAAATTGCTTCAACATTTAAAAAAAAATCCTCCTGCTTTTTCAACCAAAGCTATGTACTGTACTGAGCCAAATAATGGGAATTGTCTCCATTCCCCTGGAAGTCAGACTGTCAGCACAAGCAGCCCTGCCTGGAGACAGTAGTCAGTGCCAGACACTGCCCTACGTGCCATCGGTGGACTGCTCTGTCCTACACGTGTTACTGCTGTGCTCCACAGACTCGCTAAATTGATTTCAATCATTTTCCAGGCTCACCTCAACGTGCTGCATTTGTATCTATGAAGCGCCTGTGATTACGATCTAGGCAGGGCATGATTAAAGAAGAGGTACTTATGCCCACAGCTCCTCCAGTGATTTTATCAGACTCTAACCTCTTTATTTTAAAATGTGTCTGTAAAGAAAACCTTGGTTAAGCATCCCTAACACTAGTGGTGTCTGCATAAATATGTAGCCAGCCTGACTCACGGTACCAGAGAGGGCTGATGGTCCCATGTGTGTTCACGGTGTGTTAATCCCAAGGCTGTGCTGATGGGGGTCTGCATCCTGAGCAGGCAAGAAGAACCACAACCACCATCACCACTGCCCTTCAGGAGCTACTGCCACCGCTCTGCCATACCTAGCACAGGACCACACACTGCTGCCCTTCTAAGCTGTGAGAGGTGACCATGCTGGCTCTCCTCTTCTGTAGCCCCGGTGTGACCGTAACTTTTGCTTTAGGGCTATTGCAGCCTACCTTCCTGCTGCTCACCTGAGTCCCATGAACTTCTGAGCAAATTCAAAGCCTAGCTACTTTCTCAGTGTTTCTGCTGGGGAGATGGCTTCCTGACACATTTGAGAGCCTTTGTCATTTGGAAACATTGAGACAATTTAGTTAACATTTTAATTTTTGCTGGATTTCTAATTGTTGTCATGTGTCAAGAGGTTGGTTCAGACAGCTCGGTAAGCTGGAAAAGCTAGAAACAAATCCAATCAAGTGAATATCCTTTCATTTCAATGGCTTTTCCTCTCCTTGTTTCAAGCCCAGGAGGAGGCCTTAAAGTTGATGAGAAGATAAATTCAATTATACTTAAAGCTGACTTTGGCTCTTAGCTCTCATAGTACCTTTCCCCATCTTTGCCATCCATCCTATTGCAATCGTTTAAATTTGCCCCAATAGTAGTTTGCCTATTAGCTTTGCTAATGAATTTACTAGTGCAAAAGACCACTTGCAGGGCTGTCCTAAACATAATGAATGTAATTATTTAGCACAAAACCAGGACAGCATCTTTTTCTCTCTTGACAAGAATAATTCTTTATTCTCTCATTAGCTATGTGCTTTGGTCTCAGTAAACTAGTTATTGACCTGCTCATTTAAGGAGCTTCACTCTAAATGCTTCTTCCCTTATTTAACTCAGACAAGTTCCTATAATTTCCCCTCACCATGCAGTGCTAGACGGTAAAATGTAACCATTGTTCATTTGTTGTGAAGAGAGCTAGGAGACAGGAAGCTATTCTTAGATGGATGCTCAGCCTCCTGAGCCCGACTTGCTTGTCCCTGGTTATAATGGATACAAAACTGTATGGGGCTTAGTAGACATCATGTAAACTCTACAGGAAATCTGAGCCAATGAATCATGGAGACAGACCCCTACTGAGCATTGTGTGTCTGAACAGACTGCAAATAGATAGAAAAGCAGCTTAAGCGAGTGGCTTTCATATGACAAGAATGCATAAATTAGAAATGAATTGAGTGTATCTGTTGTTTTAGGGCAGTTGGGTTTTTACTTTGTGTCATTTCCCTGTTGTAAGAAACCACTAATTACCCAGACTACGCTGCAGACTGATGCAGGGTTTTTGCATGTGCATAGTTTTTGTCACTCTTTAAGCATTCTCCGCTGGATTGTGCTGGCTCAGCCTGGTGGTGTTGTCCCACGCTGCCTCCCCAGCAGCTGTACAGATACCCCATCCTGCTGGCAGCATCTGCTGGGGCATCCTTGCAGCTTCCTCTTGGAGCATGGCAAAGAAACCTGGGGAAATCGGGACTCTAGTGGTGTCAGGGCATTACAGGCTCACCTCCCAGCCAGGGCACTCAGGTCCCCAGCCCTGGCCAGCATCACTGGAATAATTTGCATCTCACCCTTCCATAGTCAGCACTGGGGAGTAGTCAGTTGCCCCCTGCTCTTTTTGGGCCCTTTGGTACACAAGGCTCCTGCCTGTTCCCACCTTGGCCATCAGTGGCTGAAAGGGAGTGTGTCATTTCTAGGCAGCCTTCTCCTGGAGTCAGCCATTGGCTGACCAGAGGGGATATCCTGGGGTGCCAAAGAGCAGAGCCTGCTTGATCGGGATCCGAGCTGCCCTGAGTCAAAGGGTGGGTAGTGGGTAGAGAGGCTCAGCTTCAAGATGCTTGCCATGTAACAGAGGTGAGGATGAGGAGAGAGTAAAACACCAAGACCTAGCCTTTCCCCAGTGTCTTGGTAACAGAAGGGAATTTTTGCTTATGGGATTTAAGCAGGCTCCTCTGAGAGGGACATTCCCTCACTGCATCTATGCTCCAGATGGGGAGCAGGCAGCCCTGAAAAACCACATCTTCTGGCCACATGTTGCCACCCTCTGCTCAGCGACAGCAAGCCAACCACCCCAGAAGCATCTGCCATCTTCCCAGCTTTGTCTGCAGCAGCATCGCAGATCAAAGGCCAGGAATGGTAAGTTTTTGTCCTCTTCTGCTCTCTTTCCAACCATGGCCCAGTGCATCCCCTGTGCTGTGCCTATGGAGTATCTGTCTGCCACTGCAGCCCTGTGTGATGCCCATGGGATGCAGTGGATCAGGGGTGCAGTGGGCCCTCTGTCAGCAGCAGCTCCAGCATGACACAAGGGAGTGAAGGGTTGTGATGGAGCAGCCTGAGGAAGGTCTGGCAGTTCTGCTGCAAGCCCAGCACACAGCTGTGACAGGGCTTTGGGATGTTTTCCTTTGGGGCAGTACCATGTTGACCATACTGCCCTCATGCCTCCTGGATGTAGGGAGTTGGCTGCAAAATCAGGGCAGTGGTGTTCCCAGACCCTGG
This sequence comes from Heliornis fulica, assembly GCA_013399135.1. Lineage (NCBI taxonomy): Eukaryota > Metazoa > Chordata > Aves > Gruiformes > Heliornithidae > Heliornis > Heliornis fulica. Next base: position 411,956 of record VXBZ01009878.1, on the reverse strand, counting down.
TGAGTGTGGCCAGGTGCTTGTGCTTGCAGGAGCAGGACTGACACTGACACCTGCTGTAGCTTCAGCAGCAAGAGAAGTCATTCTGCTCTAGGGAAGTTGCTGTGGCGGATCTGGGACCCAATAACTGCTGGGTTCAAGGGCTGGTGAATGGAGCCCCGTGCAATGGCTGGTCATGATTTTGCTGGTTGCTTTTTGATTCTTTTTGTTTTCAATGTTTGTTTGGTTTTTTGTTAACTTTGCTATTTTCTAAGCTGAAATATCTTGTCTATAATTGTTCCCACATTGTGATAATAGTCGGCAGGCAGATGGTCCATAGTCTGTGGCCCACCGATTGTATGAAAGAGACAGATAGCAGCTCTCAGTTGTGTTTATAAATACTGGTGCCGCAGAGTTGCTGTTTCTTGTGGCCCAGTATGGGTTGCATCACCTCCTGCTGTTATGATCAAGGTTTTTCCTGGAGTCGTTTGTGCCAGAAGTCTGCATGAGATCCCTGGCCGTACATCATCTGTACGGCCTCCTGATGGGCCTGGGGAGCAGCACCACCTCCCCTTTGGGGAGGCAAAGGGGATCTGTGTCTCTTCAGGTGGGAAGAAGGTGACACCTGAGTGACTCCCCAAGAGGGAGGGAGGGAGAGGAGCAGCCAGGGCAGATGGAACACCCTTGGGGATGGGGACAGAAGCCCTTTGGTGAGGGCAGGCAGGGAAACAATGGACTGTGCCTTCAGTCAGCCTTTCAGGCTCTGTGTCCCATGGATACCTCACCTCGTCCAGCCCCTCTTAGGACAGTGTCACAGGAGCCTGTGCCAGGCCTACCACCGCCCCATCAGAAATGTCCCTGGCTTCACATGGAGTGCTTATCAGGACCTGCAGCATAGGGAGCTGCTCTGGGGCTGCAGGTGAGAGCGTGAGCCACCCGTGTGCACCCGTCTGCATTGTGCTCACTGCAATAAATCTGTGGAAACATGGCTTACAAAGCAGAATGTAAAAAAGACTCAGGTTTTATTTTAGAAGAGAATATAAAATCCAGACTTACCCACTGCAGAAATTCAGTGCCAAGGTATTCATATTTAAGAAGGGAAAATAAGGCACTGTGTTTTAGCTGCCTGGTTTTCTTAAAAAGCTAATGCTTTTAATAGAAAAGCTTTTAGGGTAAGTATGTGATAGAACAAGGCTTACTTTCAAGGTGTTTTTCCATTTCTCCTAGGTAGATTGAGGAAAATAAATGCTTTATTTTAAGCTAGCGTTTGTCTGTCTGAATGTAATTGTGCTGCAAAAACTTAGCAATAAACACCTTCACCTTAGGGAAAGCTGGTTAACATTTTCATTGCATTTTCATGTTTGAATAAGGATGGTTTAATATATCTTTTCCTTGACTGTAATTCCCCCTCTCCTTATAAGGGTAACTTGGCTTGACAGTACGTGAATTCTGAGCTACAAAAGAGATAAATTAGAAGTCTATCTGTGTTGAGGAACAGGCAGCAGAACAAGGTGGAATGATTAAAAAGAATTGTTCAGACCAGTCTTCAGCCTGACATTTGGAAGGTTGTATGCTTTGAATCTCTCCAAATCTGTTTAATTACAGGTTCTGTGGGTCTTATTGGTGTGTGTGTGACTGCAGGACCAGGTCTCTGTTCCCTAACCATGACTCACGGAGCTGCCCATCATTGTGTGGCTCTGGAGAACATGGGAGATGTGCAAAAGCAAGTGGTGTACCAGGTGCTGAGCTGGTCCCTGATGTTCTGTAGTGTCTGAAAAAGATATTCCTCAGGTCTTGCTTAGGACATTGCCTGGAGTTCTCACAACGTGATGCTGTAACCTGAAAGGCAAAATTAGTTTTGGATGACAGATTTTTTTCTAATGGCACCAAGTTTCATTTGTAATGGCAGCAGCTGATATGCAGGTAGTTCATATGGAATACCAACGCTTCCCAGTCCTGCAACATTATGTTTTCCTGGTCGGTTGGTCGGTTTCTAGCTCTGATAGCTGCTCTTTGCAAATCCTCACTAATTATTTCATGTAAAACATGAGTGAGGAAAGAAAACAGGGTTATTGCAGTCACTTAATTCTACTTGCAGATCTTTCTATTTCTTAACAGTCACTGTTTTTCTGTGAAAAATGGCTTGGCACTGAAATATTATAGTCTAAATTTCAAGAGGAAGATTAATATGTCTACCATCTTAGCAAGTTTTCCCATTATATCATTTGTACTGAGACCTCAAGTTTGGCATAACTCAAAGAATTTTGAGTTTAGTTTAATTTGATGTACACGATTGTATGGGTTCTTTTAACACAGGATTAGTTAGATTCATTTATCTGCATTTTAACAGAATTGACTGTGTATCAAGCGGTTATTTCTAATACGCTTACAGCACTCCCACAGTTAAGTAATTGCTAAAGTGAGGAGCAGGGCAAAACATGGTGTGTGCATGTTAGGAAACAGTGCTGAATGATGAGTTCTGCCTTTGTGCTTCAGAAATGTAATAAAGGTAAAGGGGAAAATGTATTTCCCAAGATTTGTATTTGAAAATGTGAACACAAAAGATAAAGGGTCTCTAGGATCATTTTTACTTTTAGAGGGAATGTCCTTTTGAGGGTTAAGGTGCAAGCTGCTTCTTCATCTCTAGCAGTGGGCTTTGCCTCCCACCCACTAAGAGAAGAAAGTGCCCTGCGACACTGTGCAGACCTTTCGTGAAGTTCCCTTTTTGAGTTGCTCTTCAGGAAGCCTTTTCTTGTTCCAGCTTGTGAGCTTCTCAGGTAGTCTCGTCAGAGCTGTAATTTCCAGCCTCATTGTCCACTAGTAGTACGGTACCTGAGCTGGGACTCTCCTGTAACAGCAGAGAGGACAGGGACATCTGTCCCCTGTCAGACGTCATACTATTTAGCAGAGACGGAGAGAAACAAAAAGCCCTGTAATCACAAAGGCTTGTGCTGTGTGATAACCTTGAATCTGTGACTTATTTTTCCTTTCTGCAGACACATATTTGTATCTAAACCCATCCTTTCAAGCTTCTCTCACGAGACTGATCGTTTCTTGGCATCCCAAGAGAAGGGGGTCACTCGTGTTTGGAGGAGGAGTTGAAGTAGGAGCGTTATACAAAGCATGAACACTTTAACAGTCACTAAATGAAAGCGATGTACTTTGCTCCAATACTCATCAAACAGAAAGAAGAATCTGTCTCAGCATGCTGCAGGATGATCATTAATTTTTAATAGTGTTAATGTTTATTAGTGACAGATGATTGACTTTAAGTGCCTTATGAATAATAAATAAATTATGTGGATTTTGGGCATCTGCCTTAGATTTGTATGCAAAGCCAGTGGGACTAACCTTCACAGTTTGAGGAGTGTAGCTTCAGTTCCTTAGCATATGCCGTAACACAAGCTTTAAGACTTCTCAGGTTTTAGCTCTGATAAACCTGCAAGGCCTTTCTGGCCCCTTTCTTAGGGTACATTGATCGCTCGGTGGCCTGAGGGTGAGAGGGGAGCTCATTGCAGCTCTTTTGGCTAAGGCAAGACTGCTGGAAGGTGCATTATTCACTCTGAGGCTCTGTTGGATTTCATAACACTTAAACACCTGTGTCCATCAAACAGAACACACAGGATCGCAGCTAGAGCTGCTCTTGACTTTGTAATTTCATTGACTGACAGTTTAATATCTATTTATTTTCACATCTGACTCCAGTAGAGACAGGCTGGCATCCTGAATGTCAGGATATTATGCTGACAACTGTGTTTTTTCATTACTATAGGAAAAGAAAGAGGAAAAAAAAAAGATAAAAAAGGGATTCTTCATAAGTAAAGAGGTTCTTTTCAAGCACAGCAACTGTAATAAAGACCAAATTATACTTCATATAAATTGGATATAACCAATGATAGGTTATGTGTACATATTTATATAGGAACTAGGGCACAGTTTCCGACTTTCTAGTAATCTCTCTCTTCTATACTGTGAAATGCCATGTAATTATATTGTTTAAATAGCTGGAGCAACTGCCTTTACCATGGACCCTCAAAAGTGGCACTATCTTTGCTTAAATTAAATGTTTAAAATTGGCCTCTTATTTTGATCCAATTTTGTTTGTTTTCTAAACAGAAACAAGTGGAAACAGAAACAAGTGGCTTATCCCATCAAAATTCTACAATATTGAAAGTACTTAAGAAAATGTTTCAAGAAAAGAAAAGAGAAATAGGCATGTTTCGGCGGGGCTGTGCTGATGTTTAGAGAAAAGAGGGTAAAACTGCTTCCATATTGGGCACGGGCCAAATGGCTGATGACTCCGTAATAACGTTCTCCAGATGTTAGGCAGTTAAACCAGACCAAAATGGCTGTTGCTAACTTACTGTCATTCAGTGCTTACTACAGAAACAGAAAATTTGTATTTAATTCCACTTTAGTTCAATGGATTGTGATTAATATTGTAATTACACTGATTCAAAGAACTTTTTAGACCAGACTCTTCTGGATTTTCTCAGAGTGTAGCACTATACATCAGCCCTGATTACATGGTGTATCGGATTGGGAACTGCCCTGTAATCACACACCCCTGCATTCCCTGAACTACTGGATGTTATGGGAGTGAGACACAACTGCACTCTGTAAAATGTTTCAAGATACTAAAATTAAATTTCATCTTATTCAGGAAAAAAAATGCTATTGAAATTCACAGCATTTAATTGGGCATCAGGTGACATGTAATCACCTGAACTTATTTGATTTCTCAGCAGCCACAATGTGAATACTGTCGGTAATACAAGGTCTTGCTTATAATTTTTAAAGTGTTTTTTTCATGCCTAACAAGTAAGTGCCTATCTCAGTTTCAGGGTGTAGTCAGACCATGGCAGTATTGCACATATAGTCAGAGGACAGGACACTGCTGCCAGGACACACAGCATTATGGTCCCCTTTCAGGCATGCAGATGCTATGGCAGCAGTACCCCTGTCCACACTATGTCTGGCTCCCTTTGCTCAGCACTGGATCGATCCGTGCAGCCATCCTCAACCTGGCTGGCTTCTCCTGAGCTCTTGATTAGAGGGCTGTGGTCTGTGCTGTCTGTACAGGTGGAATTCTAGGCGCCTCCTGTTCCTGGCAAGGCACCTTGTTGCCCACAGCGGGTTTCTGCACTTTCTGAAGTAATTGCCCAACCTACACCCTAGGAGAACCTGCCCAAGAATGACAGCACAGAATCATAAAATAGTTGAGGTTGGAAAAAACCTTTAAGATCATCAAGTCCAACCACTAAAAAACACCTGAACACAGTACTTGATGTGTGGCCTCATCAGTGGTGAGTACAGGGGATGATCATTTCCCCAGTCCTGCTGGCCACACTATTTCTGGTACAAGCCAGGATGCTGTTGGTCACCTGGGCACATTGCTGGCTCATATTCAGCTGGTTATTGATTAATAACCTCAGGTCCTTTTCTGCTGGGCAGCTTTCCAGCTCTTCAACCTGTTAGCATTTCATAGTGTTGTTGTGACCCAAGTACAGGACCTGGCACTGAGCCTTGCTGAAGCTCATACTGTTCTTGCGCCAGCAATCCAGCCTGACCAGACCCCTCTGTAAAGCCTTCCTACCCTCAGGCAGATCAACACTCACCCAACTTGGTGTCATCTGCAAACTGCCTGAAGGGTGAACTCCATCCACTCATTCTGGTAAAGATATTAAAGAGAACTGTCCCTAGTGCTATGCCCTGGTGAACATCACTTGTGGTGGGCCTCCAGCTGAATTTAACTTGTTCACCACAGCTCTCTGGGCCTGGCCAAATCCCTGGCCTTGGGTATTTTTATTCAGCAGAATATGCCTAAGCCATGAGCAGCCAGTTTCTTCAGGAGAATGCTGTGGGAAAACTGTAAAAGACTTTGCTAAAAGTTCAGGTAAACACCTTTTCATAGAAGGAGATCAAGTTAGCCAAGCAGGACCTGCCTTACATGGGCCCATGCTCACTGCGCCTGATTATTCAGTTGTCCATTATGTGTTGTGTGTGTGATGTCACTCAAGATGATCTGCTCCATGACTTTCCCCAGCACTGAAGTCAGACCGATAGGCCTGTAATTCCCCAGATTCTCTGCCAGATGTTGGGCAATTTGCTGTCACCATACTATGCAAACACTGATGCACATAGACCCATCTTGGTAGTCAAATGTAAAGAGAAACACACTGTTTGCACTTTTTTAGTACGTAACGAGCTGGGTGACATTTTGTGTGGAAAAAGATGTCAGTGTAGCTAATCAGAGGGGAAATATTTTAAGTCCTGCTAAGAGCTTGGTGCTCTGTGTTTACAGAAGTGTCAAGAGTATAGCAAGGACAAATGGGAATCTCTCATGATCCTAATGTTCCTATTTATATACACATAAAATAGAACAGGGTTTTAAAAGCTAATGCAATTTTGTATTATAACGATACCCTTAATAACAATATGGTTTCGCAGCAGAGATATAAACAAATATAATAGAATAAGAGATAATGCCATAAAATAGATGCATTATTTTTGGAATTTGAAGGACACTTGCCAGAAATATTTACCAACTCAAGCAGTATGCAACAAATGAAATACAAACTTACCTTCTGCTTTTGCCTGGATAGAATGTATTTACTGTGTTGTTGCTGTGGATTTCTAACATAATTAGTTGTTTCTGTTGTCAAGTGCATAATATCTGACCTAGAATTCACCAGAACTCACTAAACAAATGTTGAAATCAGAAAAGAGGCGACACTTTTTTTTAATTCATTGGGAGGTTCAAACCTGATAAATAGTGTGTGTTTCCAGGGTAGAGCTATGGACCAGCTAGATCATAGAATCACAGAATGTCAGAATTTGGAAGGGACCTCAAAAGAGCATCTAGTCCAACCGCCTTGCCTGAGCAGGATCATCTAGGTTAAATCACACAGGAACATATCCAGATCGGTCTTGAATGTCTTCAGAGATGTGCTATGATTATCTCGAGCATTTTATTAAAGTTTTCTGTTTGTATTTTGCATATGCTTTGCTGCTAGCTCCATTGAAATGAACTGTAATATCCAGTTAAAGTTAGGTTTGTCTGCTTTAGATTACTAACATTAAAAATATTGTGGGTTAAATAAGAGTCAACCTGAACCAAAACACATCCTATGAGTGCATTGTAACTAGCATTTGTTTTTAGAAAATATTACAGATTTTATTTATGAAATTAGCTGCCATCCTCTTATTACTTAATTTTCCCCTCCTATCTTTTGCTTCTTTGGTTTTTGCTGAAGTCACAGAATACTAAAATTCCCACAAGAGCTTGGTTTCCTTTGTAACTTCTACTTGAGTTCTTTGCTGCTTTGCATGTGGTTTTTTAAATTATTTAACAGTGTTTTGTCACATAAATGACCATTTCTTTCTCTCTCATTATGAAAGCGTATAATGGTGAATGCCAAAGCTGCATTTATTGTTGTGTGTTACTTTACCGTGTCTTTACTTACCCCCATTCTCGGCAATCTGTGCTGACTTTCTCTCCTCTTGTTCCTGAAGGATGCCCAAGGAAAGAGACCCTTCTCCCATTAGATGCTGAAGTAGCTGGGCTATAACGTGTGTTAGCCAGGGGTAGTCTGGCCCTGGGGTGGAAGGTCATGCTGGGGAGTAAGAAGATACAGAATTTAATAAAACAAAGGCTGTCTTGTGCCTTTGCTGTTGCTTGGTGACCCCTCCTGCTTTCTGCCCAGTTTAAGGTCTTCTGAGTCTTATGGAGGACAGGAGCAAGAAGGCAATGTTTGTTTCTTGTTTTCTCAAGCACAGTTTGTGACGCCCAACACATCTGGAGGCAGGCTTGGAGTGTTTCACATGGAAGGGATGGAGGACCTGGCAGCTGGAGCCATCTCAGCAGCGTGGGAAAATCTGGAGCATTTCTCTGCAGAGGGCCAGATGAGAGGACAGGTGAAATGGCTGTGAAGGGGAGGAGCTCTGGGCTGGTGTGTCTCTTGGGGTGGGGAGAGGGGAGTGGGGAAGGTGGAAAGTGGGATATCGGGGTGAGATGCCATGTACATCGCTGCCCACCTTGGCCCGGTGCCCTAAGCAGCAGCCTGCTCATGCATGGCCAAGTCTAAAATGGGCTCTGGGAGATGACTGCAATAGGGATAGGAGTTGCTGAATGCCTCCTATGCCTCTGTCTATACTGTTAGAGAGTCACAAATGTCACAAGTCCACAGGATGAGGAGCCACACGTGTCAGAAGTCCCAGAGGAAGCCAGGATAAGTAAGGAGTCTGTCTTGGTTGATGAGGACTGGGTCAGGGACCAGTTAAGTCATTTGGATATCCATAAATCTATGGGTTCTGATGGGATGCACCTAAGGGTGCTGAGGGAGCTGGTGGGAGTTATTGTTGGGCCATAGTCCATCATCTTTGAGAAATCTTGGGAAATGGGACAGGTGCCTGAGGACTGGAGGAAAGCAAATGTCACTCCAGTCTTCGAAAAGGGCAAGAAGTAGGACCTGGGTAACTACAGACCAGTCAGCTTCACTTCCATCCTGGGAAATATGATGGAAAGATTTATCCTTGGTGCCGTCTCCAGGCACATCAGGGATAAAAGGGCTGTTAGGAGTAGTCAGCGTGGTTTTACCAAGGGGAGATCATGTTTGACCAACCTAATAGCCTTTTACGAGGATATAGCCAGGTGGATGGATGATGGCAGGGCAGTGGATGTGGTTTTCCTTGGCCTCAGTAAGGCATTTGACACTGTCTCCCACAGCATCCTGGGGGACAAACTGAGGAAGTGTGGCCTGGAGGGTAGAGTAGTGATGTGGATTGAGAGCTGGTTGAAGGGAGAAAGCCAGAGAGTTGTGATTAATGGGGCAGAGTCTGGCTGGAGGCCTGTAACTAGTGGAGTCCCTCAAGTACTGGG
>VXBZ01009878.1:281327-402902 GCA_013399135.1 Heliornis fulica | reverse complement strand
CCAGAAGGACATACAACTCCTTGAGAGAGTCCAGCACAGGGTCACCAAGATGATTAAGGGAGTGGAACATCTTCCTTATGAGGACAGGCTGAGGTAGCTGGATCTCTTTAGCTTGGAGAAGAGGCTATTGAGGGGTGACCTCATTAATGTTTATAAATATATAAAGGGTGAGTGTCAGGGGTATGGAGCCAGGCTCTTCTCAGTGTTGGCCAGTGATAGGACAAGGGGCAGTGAGTCCAAGCTGGAACATAGAAAGTTCCATGTTAATTTAAGGAAGAGCTTTTTCACTGTGAGACTGACAGATCACTGGAACAGGCTGCCCAGAGAGGTTGTGGAGTCTCCTTCTCTGGAGACGTTCAAGACCAATCTGGGCGTGTTCCTATGTGATCTACTGTAGATGATCCTGCTCTGTCAGGGGGGTTGGACTGAGTGATCTTTCGAGGTCCCTTCCAGCTCCTAACTTTCTGTGTGATTCTGTGTGATAGATTCAATACACCTACCTTTACTCGAGTCCCAGTGCCTTTCCTCCTATCACACAACAGATTATTTTCTTTTTCTGGTGTTCCCAGTTGTCTTCATTTCACAGGTTATCAAGGCTATATACCACAGATACTCTCCTTATTATAAAAAATGCAGTTAGGTATGTAAAATGTCAGTTTGAATGCTTCCTTTGCCTGTGCGATGCAGGTTTAAATCTTGAGCAAGTCATGAGATTTCAACTTGCCTTGAGCATAATAAGGAAGTAATTACTCAGCTGTTGAAAAAGGCCCTAATATAATTACAGATAACCTGAATGTCCAGGCAATATCTGCCTATTACTTGAAATAGTTTCAATTTTTTTTTTTATTTTTTTTTTAGAATATCACATTCAAATCACATGGAAATAATATGTGTTATCATAAAAAAGTGTTATAATTCTAAATGTCAGTTTAGCATATTTTAGCCTATTGGATCTTTAAACAGAGTTGAATAAATCTTTCATGAAGTAAATGTCTTTTTGGTTAAATTGAAAGGGACAATAATATTTAAAGGTCAGTTAACATGGAGAGTTGGTTCTAGTCATTATTATTAAAGATCCAGCTGTATTACCTTTACACAACATTACCCCACAAATCCTTATTAAAACTGCAAGAGCAAACCATGTCTTTCCCTCTGTTCCTTCCCTCCTTCCTGCCACAATCCTGAGATCTTTGATTCTGCCTCCTCTTTTTTTTTGTGTGTAACAATTTCTCTAGTGAATAGCACTGAATGATCCTCACCCTACTTCTGCCACGCTGCATCCAAAAGAGTCATACATTACAGCTGCTGTCAATGCTGCCAACTAGAAAAAAACCCTCTCATTTCTACGTTACATTTCAGTCTCCCACGTATGACACCAGCTACCCTGCAAACAGTTGCTTAACACTTTTGAGCTGCTCAGGAAATGGTAGTTGATTTCAGGTTTTTATCATTATTATTATTTAAAGTAGTTGCAGTAGTGTGCTGTGCAACTGCCCCTGTGTTTAATTTGAAACAGGCAGGCTGCCTGTCTGCCCATCTAACTGCCCACCCATCCGTGATCAATTGGAATTAATAGTCTGCGCAATGCAGTGATGCATTTACACACAAGCACCCTCCAGACCCTGCAAACTGGCCTGGGAGGACTCTAGCAGGGTCTGTGCATCCCTGGGGGTTTGGAGGGGTTTGTGGTACTGTGCTGCAGACTGGCAGTGTGAGGTGGGTCAGGTGAAGGGTCTTGGCCCTCATGTGGTGATGACCATGGGGCATGGCTGTGGGACTGGAGGAGGGTTTCTCCCCACAGCCCCCCGTGCAGCTAGCTCTTGCCTGGACTAGTGCTTGAATTGTGCTCTGCCTGGGTGGGTTTGGCCCTTGTCTTTTAGCCACCTACTCACAGGTGTTAATAGATGGAAAGGAATAGGAATTAGAGAGCATCCAGCCACCATCTACTTTTGGAGCCTGCAGGAACCAGTATGAGCATTAAGGGAGATCTGGTGCACAAGGTGGAAGAGTTCACCCTGCACACTCTGCTCTTTGTGTCCGTGGCCGGCTGCTGCTCTCTGCTGTGCTCACAGTCCTTTTGTTACTAAGCCAGCCTTGAAGAAAATGGTGACTAATTGCTTTTGCTGAGGGTCCCTGTTGGAAATTTGCTGACAGGGTTTGGCACTACAGCAGAGGGTGTTAGCATGAGGTGGGGGGTGGGGGCTGGGGTGTGAGTGGGGCTGCAGGCTGGGGGCTGTGATGGGAGAGGAACAGGGAACCACATAGACCGTGCATCCCTACTGGGATCCAGGTGCTGTTTGCCCTTAGGAATGGAGGTGGAAAAACAGTAACTGAAAGAAGATGGGGTGATGCTTTGCTTTCCTCACAGTGCTGGGTGTGGAGAAACCAAAGTGATTTGGTAACCCCTTCAGTCAAGGTGGATATATGGAAGGGCTGGAGCAGGCTGCTACCCTGTTCCCGGGCACCCTGAGGATGAACAAGGACAGTCTGTGCTGGATACTTCCTAATGGGCAGTTCAGATGTAACCAATACTTCATGTAAACAGATGTGAGCTGTGCTGTGTCTGATGGTGCCAGGGGTCCCCAGGACAGCCCAGGGACCTTTTTCTTTAGTAGTTGAAATGTAGCCTGTCTGCCCAGAAGCAATGAAGGAAAATCTCCTGATGTTCAGTATGGAGAAGGCTTCTCTGTGCTGAATGAGTCTACTAATTGCAGTGTGCAGTTGGTAAAATAGCTTCCACAGAGAGATTGACAAAGCTTACTGGCAGATTTTTTATCCTAAGAAATCTAAAAAAAAACCAAAAAACCCAAACAATCATAGTTTCTATTTTCACAAAAGTAAAAATTTAATGCTGTGCAAATGAAATAACTTTTTGCAAGCTGTACCTCTGGTGGGGCATACCAATGCCAGGACCTTATCTCCTATTTACTGCTAACATGGACAGGAGGATTTGGTGGGTCATGCTCACATGCACACAGACTCCATGGAGAGCTGTTGGTCAAAGAAGAACATCGCTTTGCCTGTAAACTGTGTTTGGATCCTTGGGTGCAAAATGATTATCCATATTACCCAGTGGTGCCAACAAGGAAAATCTCCCACTTGGAGAAGGACCCTGCAGACCTTGTGTGGCTCTTCCACAGAGCATCATCAGGCAGCTGGTCATGGCTTTGGGAGAGGAAGGAGGGCTGGGGCTTCCAGCATTGCCACTGCTTCCATGGCTGCTTTTGTTCCCCAGGAGCTACCTTCATATCTTAGAGCAGTCAGAGGGACTTAGTGTCTCAAGGGTATTAGCTTTTGAGTATTAGATGGGCACAGACAGAGCTCAGAGCCACAGATGAGAAGCTGAGCCACACAAGGAATTCAGTGCTTGTATACCTGACAAACATGTTGTACCATCTCTCCAGCCAGCCTGCTCTCTGCTTCTCACGTCAGTTCTCCTGGCCCAAGCCCGTGCTGCTGTTAAGGCGTCAAGTAAAGAGCAGGCCGGCAGGTAGCGACAGCGTGGGCAGCTGGAAGGTGTGGGGAGCAGCTCTGTTGGAAAGATGCTCACCCTCAGTTATTTTTGCAACCACTATGGCTGAGATTGGCTGAGAGGGCTAATGGGCCACTGCGGAAATCTCCCCTTTCCACTGAGATCAGAAGCTCCAGAGTGCCGAGCACAGAGATGTTACACTAGTAAACAGGGAAAACACTGGAAGTGTTTAGCATTCTGTTCTTCAGTGCCGTGGGCTTTTTTAGAGCTCTATATCTATGGTTACACGCTGTCAGAAAAAGTACCTTCCAGTCTGTGTTTTTTCAGGGCTGTTTCCAAAGCATCCAAACTTCCTCTCTTTTTGTTTCTGGATGAAAATTCAAAACTATGTGAGCACTTAGGATGTATATTTCCCTGCCTCTGGTGTCCCTGGCTCCCCCTAAGTGAAAGCTTTTAGAAGTGCTGTTTTCTCTCCCCCCCGGCACTGGCTTGCTGATGACCTCACTGGTCTAAATATGAGCTCACCTCCTCCAGGCGCAGGAGAGCAGGACCATCTTGCAGCTGTGGAGGTGATGTGAGTGTTGCCTTTCCATTTAGCAGCTCTGTTGGCTTCCATGACTGAAGCCACATCTTCTGAACCACCGCCGCAGCCCGGCGCTTTGGCAGTGGGGAGTTGTGCTCACCAACAGCTGTGGGGCTGCACAGGGGCCGCTTACCTCAACCTTCAGCAGCGCCCTTACCCAACCTCGACTCAGGGTCTGAAGGAGGTCTCATTTGGAGCTGGCCATAACGGATGGGTAGGCAGGGCTAAGGGCTGGGACACCACCGCCTCACCTGCTGAGGAGAGAGCCTGGCCACTGCACAGCTCCTTTGAGAGGAGGTCTGCAGTGTGGAAGGAGATCAGGGACAGCATCTCTGGGGCAACGGAGGGCAACATGCACTGAGGAAACACAGAAAACTGAAAGATGCTCCATCTGTCCCTTACCCCTCCAATAAGTATTCTGCCCTGGGCCCTCCAGACGTGAGGAAGAAAACACGATTAAAGAGTTGAAATGTTTTTATTTGTGAAATATTAACTTTGTGTAATATATATTCAAAGGCAGACACTGATTTAAAGGTTATATTTAATATACCTCTGCTCCAGTTTTTCTTTTTTATTATTATTTTCTTATACAGCTTTCCACTTTCTAAGGCAATGCTCCAGTGACTACTGCAATATAATAGCTGCTTTCTGTCTCAGTACACAATTTGACAGCATTTATTCTTTCCTTCAGTGAACATAATTACTTCACATATGGAACCTGTGATAGCCTACAGGCATCTGAGAGAAACCAGAATCATACAATCTGTCCCCTTAGTGAGCTTAATTTACATTCACAAGTGTCATTTTAATAGTGCTGGCAACATGTAGGATAAAAATTACAGGTCAGCTGCAGCATGTCACAGGGAACTGTGCTTAAGTCAATAACATGGTATTATTACATTCTGGATAATTTTACAAGGTAGATCTCACAGGAGGAATTTGACCCCTATTTCTTTAGTTTTCTGCCTTTTGGTTTCCTCCATAAAGTAATTCATTTAGAAATGGATGTTGCAAAGCTGCAAACGCATTGACAAAGAGGTTAGGCTGTACTAGGCATTTCCAAATCTGAAAGCAACACCTTTCCCTTGCCATAAATTGTAACAGCGCTTACAGTTACCATGCATCTGGCATGTTTTAAAATTTGCACTGTTAATTCTTGAATATTTTTTTCAGATATATGTAATCAAAGTACTGAGGCTCACAGCCTTCTGCCTTCTAAATTCATAGAGTTGACAGAAGTTTTGGCTTTCTGCAACTGATTAGTTTTTAGCCAACTGAAGTGGTCTCAGGTTTAGGTATTTTACAGATGTTTTGTACAAGAAAAATAGCAAGTGTCATGGAGACGTGTTGTGTACAGAGCTATATATAATACCCAATTTAATAATAGCTAATTTCTTATCCTGGCATCTGTAATATAAATAGAGGTACAATAAAGAATCTAATAAAACAACAGGTGATTTGTTTTAACAAAAATTCAGTTTAGGGTTGGGTGCTGAATCCAAGTATAAAATCAATCTGAGTTACCGTAACTGATTATTTTCAGTTTATACAAACCCCATAATTTACTGCAGCATGAGTTTTCAAATTTTGTTTAGGGGAATACTCCAGGACTTATATATTTTGTCCATAGGGCTCTGATATTCAGAAAGTCCATATATGCACAGGTAAGGCCAATACATCTGCAGGCACCTACTCCTCCACACATACCCACACACATCCATTTTCTGAATTGTGCATTCATTCACTTCACCTGAAATTTGCATCCCTCTCTTGCTGTGAGCACTTCTACTCATTCCATCTGCACAAGGGAAGAAAAAAATCTATCTAATGATTCATTTTCATATCACTAAGAGTATTGGAGTTTGAGTGGATTTTTAATTTAAAAAAAAAACAAACACCAAAAAAACCCTTCCAAAAAACCACCACAAAAGCATTTTTTTCCTCTGATGAGGTTAGGCAGAATGTACTTGTATCTTTCAAAAAAAGGGAGACAAACTAGCAGCAGAGAATTGGAATGACCTGGCTGTATTTTTTTGTGAGCCTTCTGCTAGAGTACTCTGTCCAGTGAAAGGATGGAGAAAAATTCAAGTAGGTTCGAAAGAATTAAAAGAAGATTTGAGGTCTGGGAAATGCTTTTTTTTTTACAGTGAGAGCCAGGTCAGTTTATTAACTCATCAAATACTTGGATACATAAGCAACCAGGTGTAGTGAAGGTGCCTGCTCCCTGAGGACTTGTAACATGGCCAAGGATGTGACAAAAATGCATAGCAAAAGAGCAAATGATTGAGATTAAAGACAGGAAAATTAAAACTCGTGTAAGTTGCACATTTTTGAGAGTGGATGTAATTAAGCACTGGAAAGGATTCCTGGGGAGACTGGTGGATTACCTGCCAAAACTCTGTGGCTTTCTAAAGGAGGTTTCCCCAGCTGGAGGTCAGTCAGTTTTGTTTTGTTGTCCATGTTTAAGTCCATCCAGGACTTAAATCCTCTGAAACCATGGAGCCAACCTCTGAAGCCTTTGGACATTTGGAGGTTTTTCCATGTAGGAAAGGTGTCTATTAGTCATGATCTTCTGTGCCTGGGGAAGGAAAGTGTTTCAGATACTCTACATTATCAAGAGGCTCTAGCTTTGTTTTCAGCTCTCAGTTGCTACTGGGGTGTAGTCTGAGGGACAAGAGCTATAAAGAGCAGGGTGGAGATGCTCATGTCACCTCTGGAGCTCCCTCACACATCTATCTTAGCTTTACAATTTCTTTCACTGATATACACAACAGAGTATATGCAAATATTAAAATGTTATCTGCCTGATGACCTATTGGCTAAACTGTGTCACTAATAAAATATTCAGAACATTAAGTTTTTCACTCTTTGTGATGAGTTCTTATGATCTATAGTTCAGTTGCAGAAGTAGTTTCATCTGTTCCTCATGAGATATACTGGAGTGTCTTGCTTTAGCTTCTGTCTTCCACCTTGGCTGACATCAAGTTTATTACTTGCTTGATTAATTGTTGATGTATCTGGTTTTCCTATTGTAGAGAGAAAAAAAAAAAGATCAATAAAAAAGGAAAGAAGAAGTTTGCAGGAAAGACTTTTCAGACAGGAAAAGCCAAGTACAAGGCCCTGCCTATGAATGGGTGTCACTACCGCTTTTTAAAAGGTAAGGAACATGGTCGAGGTTTTGGCAGGACATCCTCTTGCAGCATACATTATGCTGGTAACCTCTGTGAGAAGAGGCTGAACGTGCAGTAGACAAATAATGTATTTGTACCTGGGACTTTTTTTGGTCTCTTTTTAACAGGTTTTGATGTCAGGCATTCTAGAGGTCCTTTCACTGTCACTGCCTGCTGAGGGGATGTTTATTGGTGGAAACACTTTTTATAAGAGCTCTTTAAGCTAGTTTTGAAAAATAGGTGTTGTGTTTCTATAGCACTAGGTTTGAAAAAGTCTTTACAGGTTGGTTTCAGAGAAGTCACCAGGCAGCAAGGAGGTTGTGGTGGCTCGTGGTTACAGCTGATGGCCTGCACACATAATCAGTTGGTTTTGCTTTAGCAAACTGAAATAAGGAATTACTGTGGTGACACTGCGCAAACAGAGTTTTTCCTATGTTAAGCAGAAGTTGTGTGCTTGGCTTGGATTGGGATGCTTGATTGTGCTTGTCTGGTGATGCCTGGGCCTGCCTCCATGTGCTGAAGGCAGCATGCCCTGTCCCAATGCAAACCATTTTTCCCAGTGCATAGTGTAACAATGGATTCAAGAGCCTGGATTAGTACAGGCAGTCTTTCATATATTCACTGTATTTTCTGAGTGATTCACAGTCACTGTATTTTCTGAGTGATGGATAAAGAAAAAAATTCTACAGATTGCATGTGTGCTGTTTTAATTTATCACTTAGAAGATGAAGCTGAACAGAGCCTGTGGTTAATATAAATTTTAAAAAGATGATGAAATGTTGCTTTTTTTTTTTTCTGAGCTGACAATCTTATTTCCCTTACTCCTCCTACTCCTCCAGAACACCCCCTCCAGGCTCTTGTCTCTGATTTGCTCATAAATACAATATCAAACACCTCCTCTGTGCCTCTGATGTACATTCGACTCCGCGTGCCACTGTGCTGATTCATCTGGAGGATGCCCTGCGTGTGAGTGGCTTGGCACAGTATGGTACAGGAGAGGAATCTGATAGTGAGAAAGGCAGCAGCAATGGCATAATTATGAAGGGTTTTGTTTTTTTTACTACTCATACTGCTGCTGCTTATTTATTCTGCACTCCATGTTTCCCTTGGTTATTTCTCTCCCCGAAATGAAAATAACCTGGCAAGAAAACAATGTTTCCACTCCCGTCATTTTTTTAGGAAAGGAACACCAGGCATGGGTTTTTTTTAACATGCTAACTGATGGATGACTATTCACCAGTATTTTTTGTTGAAGCAAGCAGGCTTTTTAGCTGTGGTGACATTTTTAGTGATGCCATGATATCCCTGTGTCATTGTTGTTTGATTTATCAGTGCCTAAAGGATTATTTTTTGGAAAAACTTCCTATGGATCTTTTGTTAAAGGATGACTTTATATGTGTTTGAGTGCGTGTCTGTGAATTTGTATGAAAATAAGGGATAGAACTGTTAAAATGCTTCTTCTGGTTTAGGCTTTTGACTATGCATTATAAAAAACAAAGTGTGTAGCTTTAAGTGTCTGTGCTTTAAAAGGGAACACTTAAAAAGAGAAACTTTGTAATTGAGAGCAGCTCAGCCACAGCCAGCCCACAGTCTACATGTATTTACTCCCTTTCCTCTCCACATTCCTGACTCACCTCCTCTCATCCCTGTACTTCTACAGGATCATCATTTGCAACCCTCTGCCACCCCACCCACCCTTCTGCTGCAGACATGTGCTACACTTGCCCTCCCTGAGTTGGTCTCCAGTGCCTGCAGTGCACCCCAGCCAGCAGCCTGCTGACTGGCCACCCCGCAGCTGAGCACACACAGCTGTTCCTGTGCTGGGCCTCTGTCTTCCATGTATGCCTCTTTGGGGGTTACAGCCAGCATGCTGGTGTGGTTGGAGGACCAGAACCATAATCATGTTGGGGAGTCTGTGGGTCACTGCAGTTCTGAGTGGATGTGGAGTAAAGGAGATTCCATTCCTTTGGAGACTTGGTGAGAAAATTCCTGGGGTAAAACAGGAAAGGGTTGTGTGACTGATGAAAAGGCAGAAAAGGCACTGACGTGCTCCAATCAACCCTTGTGCAGGGATGCAAGGGGTGGCCGAGGGCACGCTGTGCAACTCAGATGTCCTTGAAGCAGTAGGTATGATGATGTGGATGCTGGGTAGCTACTTGGAGATTCAGCAACCACAGACAGTTTAAAAAAAACCCCTCCAACATTCAAAATGAAAATGAGTAAACTTGATCTTTTTTCAACTCAGTGGAAGCAAATATGCTTAAATTTCCTGGGAAAGATACTATTGAAAATTCTGTGTGAGTGTAAATGCATGAAAGCCAAAGGAGGCAATTTTTTTTCTTAATTATGATGATTAAAAAGAAAAGCAGCCTGGAGATCAAATACCAGCCACAGCTAGAGCACCATGATGTGTCCTGTTCCTTTTCTCTTCTCCAGCACCATGGTTGCCTGCCTGGGTGAAACATCTGCTCTCCAGGCTGCATGTCCAGCTTGAGCTGTATCACCATTCAGATGCCACATTAATGGTCTAGCCGGTGTGATAAGATCTATTTGCATGTCCCCCCACTTTTAATTTGACATAGGCATAAATTGCAAGCAGTTTCACAGGGCTCAGGGGTGCAGCTCCTCCATAATCTGAGTCCCCTGAGTTCCCTGTGAAATTCAGGTGCTTTCCAGCTCCCTGAGTCGGGTCCGCAGGGACAGGTTTGTTGTATTAAATCCAGACCGCAGGGTTAAAGTTGCATAGATAGAAAGTGCCTTATTCTGGGTGGGCCATCAAAATCAGATCAACTGTCAAAAAATTGTTTTGTCCTGAGGAGAGAGGTGGGGGGAGGGGAAGACAGAGCACATTTTAGGGCCACTCAGGAGCCCTTTATGAGGGTTGCAGCCATTTAGTCTTCAATAAAACATGAATGCTTACCATAGCAACCATGGCAGCCACCTCCGAGATAGCCATCGCTTTAATAAAGATGGACGTTCGCCGAAGAAAGTCTAACAAACACATGTAGACCTTTTACGGTGCTGTACAAGAAAACAATCTCATTTGAAGGAGCAGTCGTGTTTTCCCAGGAAGAGTGTAAGAGTTAATGCAATGTGCTGCCAGCTTTCTCTGCTGTGTGCTCGCTTCTGGAAATTGCTGTTACTTGAGTGGTGGAAGCAGGGGTATGGTGGCAGCCAGGTGGACAGCCACCATGGCCCTGGACCTGTGCTGCTGGGACAGCTCACTGCCCGCAGCCAGGACAGGTCATTTTGAATCCTTACCCGTTAAAGCTTGTCCTATACTCCCCACACACACATCCAGTCTTGGCTTTCCTGAAATCTACTGCCTGGCAAGTATTTGCTTGAAATGCACCTTTTTGCTTTAATCCCCATATACAGGAAAATGCAAACAGTTTTGCAATGTCTTTTTGCCTTGGGAAGTCTCACGTACGTTCCACAAAAGCTGCAGCTTTTTATTCACTTACCCCAAGAGCATGCTGGGGTCCCTCACAGTTGAGCCGGTTTGGATATGAAATGATAATAGATCAACCTCCTGGAAAGAGGATACTCTGGTTTGTAAAAATTTGAAACAAAATATTCATTGAGGAAGTATTAGATTAGTCACAGATTAATTACAATTGTCAAGTATTATTCATCTGTAATAGGAGTGAATTCTTCACTCAAGATTCATAAGAAAATAACATTATTTTTCAAATAGAAGTAATTTAAATTGAAGTAAGACCTTCTAATACCACCATCTGTACAAGTAAATTACTTTCAGAGTAATTAAATATGCATATCTGAGCTGTGTACTATACTGATGAACCAAGTTTTATGGATGCAATATGCTTATAAATCCCTTAGGTATTAAAGATAAAGAATCATGGCATTTTGCATTAATATAACCATGAATAAGGAAAAAAAATAATGTTGCATAATTTTTGGGAATATATTTTTCCTGTTTAATTAATATTTTTGCCAAATAGCAAAGATGATCATCATATTTATTAGTCTGACATTTCACAGGGACTTAAAGCTCCATAAGAAATTTCAGTGTTGTATGTGTCTGAATTTATGATCGTGACACAGTCACTCATCTTCTGCAGGTTCCCAGGAAGCAGAGCAGTGCAGTGAAACTGAAATCATTATGTTGACTGAATTAGTTACCACCGGACTCGCCCCGCCATGAAATAGCACTGCTCAACCAATTGGGATTCATGGTCACAGCCCTTCATGGGATCATCAGGGTTTATAGTCCATAACAAATACAAATGCAGAGAGGAACAATAACAGTATGATACATCTGACCTATTATTCTACCTTGCAAGACTTGTGAGTGCTAGAGCAGTGACTGGCTGCATGTTTTCTGTTGGGTAGGCGAATGGGACAGTCACATAGGAAACAGAAACTGTGCCTCCAAACACAGTGCAGCTGGGGTGGGTTTCAGTAACTAAGAGCCATCTTTAGGCTTACCACACATCATTTGGGATTTATGTAAAGCACTGGCCTGTAAGGGAGCTTAGGAGGTTTGCTGGGAGTGTCTGAAGACTGCATAACTGGTTAAAGAAAGGACCGAAGTCAGTTCTGCGGAGCACCTCGGAAGAAGCCTAAAATTCCCAGCAGGTCACCTCTTTCAAAGCAGCAAATACGACCATCTCCATGCCATGAGTCATCACAACCTCTATTTGCATGTCAGCCACTCTGTGCTGCACAATGCAACTGGTCCTTAGACATTTTATATCAATGTGACATTGCTTATGAAACGCAGAGATTCCCTGTTATCAAGAGATTTAGGCTACCTGCAGCACTGTCATGGTTATCTGCCCAGATTAATCTCAGGAAGCTAGCAATGGATGTAGGATGATAGTTCAATTCCTTCTGTACCCAGAGGTAAAATAAGAAACGGACACCTGAAATGCAGATAAAGAGGAAAAGATGAGGGCTGGGTTACTCTACTCTAAGCCTGAACTAATATGTGTGAACCAGCATATTGTGTTGCTTCTCTGGGATCTGCTTATGTGCATTTAGTTCATACCTGGATGTTTATGTAGGCAAGAAGGAAACTAGTACAAATTTGTGTTAATTGAAATCCAGAAGGTATTGAAGCTTGACTGCCATAATTTCTTAGTACAAGGTAGTAGTTTGCTGAAAGATGCACCTGGTGTAATCATGCATATGTATTATGTTGGCTTTCTACATGTGCTTTCCTAATCTTTGGGTCTCTCTTCTTTGGGTGTCTGGTCACTTTTTCCCTGTTCTGTCCCTGACCCATGGTTCAAGCCTAGCCTGCAGACTCCAGCATCTCCTTACGATCTATGACCAGGGATTCATTTTCTGGAGCTACCACTGGAAGGCTAAACATGTATTTTAGCAGATTTCTTGCAGTCTTGAGGTTCAAAAAAAAAAACTAAAGCAGGAATTTGGGTGTGAGTGTGCTGAGTGAATCCTTGAGAACTGGTCTTTGGCAGGTAGCTGAGTGGGATCACTTCTAGAAGGGCTGTATATAAAGGACTTTTAGAGGACTCCTGAGCAGACCTGATTTTCAGGTCAAGGTTTGACCCATAATAGGCAACATATACAATAATACTTATTGCTTTCCTGCAGGGAAGTGCAAGTTGGAATCAAGGAGAGCCCTATAGTGACAGCCCTAGGACAGGAAAATTTGCAAAAGCAACTCTCCGTGTTGAAAAAGGGAAAGTTGAAATGTGGGTCTCTCTTCAGCTTCTGGGTGTTTGCATGCTCTTGACTGCTTTGCCATGCTTAAGTATAGATTTATGCTAAAACATAATCAGATCTGCGTTAATAGCATAGTGTATTGCTAAGCACAATTCCTAATAATTTGGAAGGGGATTTTGTAGTGCGTTTGAAGTTGCCATGGCAGGGCAAGGACATTGAAATCTTCTTGCCTTTCTGTGCCATGGAGCCTTGTGTTCAGGATGTCTGATGTTCTCACAGAGGCTGGAGTATTATTTTCCATACGCTTTTTCCCCCATTTAGCTTCTAGGTACTTAGACAAAATTGAGTAAAGAAGCCTTTACCTGAGAACCTTTTTACTGGTTGCCGTGCTTTTAAAGCTTTAAAAGCTTTTGCTGAAAAGGTACCTATTTTCTTATCACTTTTTTTTTTTCCTCTCCAGAAAAAGGGCATCATTTGAAGTTCTTTTTTAGCAGCTGTATTTCATCGTGATACATTATGTCAGGGCACATCAGTCACATGAAGATTTTATGGAAAAAAAACATACACTTTTTTAGATGTCCCTCTCTGCAGCCCCCTTCAAAACATGGTGTTTTTTCAAGAAACTCTTCAACTATCAACAGCATTATGATACTTGAAACATCGTGGGTGTGTAATGGCTTCATCTTACTCAATTATATAAATGCTACTTAAAGAAGGAGTATAGAATTTAATGTGGTGAATTTAGTAATTCTAAAAAAGAAAATTGACCAGTTTCACCTTTTCCTGATGTTTACTTTTCAGCCTTGGGGAAGGACTGCGTTTCTCTGTAACCAAGCTAATCCTGTGCTGTTCCTTATTTTACCATAAATGAGATACATTCTGAATTCAGATGAAAATGAGGTACCTTGATGAAAGTGGGCTTCAGGTGTCACACACTAAGCATTGTACATTTCTGTCTGCTCTGATCCTCCAGCAGACATAAGATTTCACCTCTTCACCTTTGAACAAGATTGCACTAACTTTGATCTTTTCAATTTTGTTCAACTCCAGGGAAGGAGAAGCTACTTGAAACATGTTATCATTTAGATGTTCAGAGGTTCTTTTTTTAAAAAAAAAAAAAAAAGGCAAGGGTGGGAAGGAATTGAAAGCATGAACTAAAAGCTGTAGATTTTTTAACTTGAGCATCAGCTTTTGTAGCTGGTGTGTATGCTTTGACATCAAAAGCTGCCTCTATATGTAGAACAAAACAAAATGTAGATTTTAAAAGTACACAGAATTATTAGACGCAAGTTTCTTTTTATGTAAGCATTTGTCCTTGGTGGTAATGTGGTAATCCTTTCCTAGGCCAAAGCAGAAGCTTTGTATTCTTGCTGCTTTGCCTATGGTCTGAGCCTGTTATTTCAGCTTCTGTACTTCTGTGATATTAATTCATGATACTGACAGTTAATCTATTTTATAACCGTTGTTATCTGAGAAAAATAAGAAACTAGGTTCTTCATTTTCTCTTCAAGCCTGAGAACATGTAACAGTGGGAGCAAAGTTAAAAGTATATTTTCAAAATCTTATGTGGTTTGGCAATATTCTTATAGTAATTATCACCATGTACCAGAATGGTGGGCTTTTTTTGCTGTTATTTTGGTATTACTCAGGGGGTATTTTTTTACTCTTAAAAGCCAGATTTTCACCTAAATCTTTAAGAATTTTAAATTACAGAAGCCTATTTCAAACTGCTCTTCACCTTCTGAAGTACAACATGTACTTCACTAACTGTAAGTCACTAACTACTGTATGTCACTAACTGTAAGATACTAGGAAGCTTCATCAAAATCCTTACATTAGCAATTGTTGAAAGTTGCAATTTTTGCC
Organism: Heliornis fulica; assembly: GCA_013399135.1. Lineage (NCBI taxonomy): Eukaryota > Metazoa > Chordata > Aves > Gruiformes > Heliornithidae > Heliornis > Heliornis fulica. Next base: position 388,156 of record VXBZ01009878.1, on the reverse strand, counting down.
TGTTGGTTCCTGTTTCTTCTTGCCTAGGTTATTCAGGCTTGCATTATTTTATCCCCATGTTCAACTGCAGTTGTTCAGGGATGCCCAGGGTAAGTAACTCTTTGTGTCATCCTCTCGCTTTATTTTGAGGTTTGCTTTGCACAGTGGTGCAAACAGGAACAGTTTTCCCCTTCTGAGATGTGCTGCTTGCAGAATTCACTTCCATTAACAATCTGTTGGAAGCAAGTTAATGCCATGTTAATTTACTCTAACATCTGATTTTTCCTGCCTGTTCTAGGAGTGCTTAGATAATAAATCATCTCCTAAATGCTATTTCATAAAATGGCTAAAGTCCTCTCACTCAGAAAAGTGTAACTATGATTATTAATTCAGAATAATAACTTATGTAACACTACAATAAAGAAATGAGGTAAAAGGTGATGGTGGCATGGTTAATATGGTTAAAATTATTGAGAAGTAATCTGCGTAGAGATCCTTGAGGTTGTTACTTTTGAGGACTGAGTAATATACTGTTATTCATCAGCTACCTATCCACCCTCCTTTTTTTTTCTGTTTTCTAGGTGTCAGGTAATTCTGGAATCAGTGACCCCAAGTCATGTTTCATCTTCTAGTTTCCCTGAAAACATTTGTTTGCACATTGAAATCGCTGGGTGCATATTCTGACAAAGGTACTTGTGTGCACACTGCGTCTTAGGAGTCTTTGACCGCCTGTGGACTCGAGACTTTTGTTTGCTGCTTTTTCTTAACTCTTTTGGGCCTGATTTTTCTAGGTGAATCAAATAAGGTATTTTTAAAAGTACTTAATTTTTTGTTAACCTCACCATCATATACCTCTATTGCAGGTGAGGTCCACTTCCGAGAAACTTCCACAGTGGCCAGCCTCGCAGCGTCACCAATTGAATGGCACCTACTCAAATACCACCTTTGGAGGACTATCATGAAACCACCACCTGGGCTCTTTCGTAATTCAGGACTTCAGCAGTTGTAGCAGAAAACTTCAGGTTCTCTAACAAAAGGCAAGTGTAAAATCAAAGTGGAAACAGTCTAAAACTGAGCACTCCTGAAAGTGAGATTGCTCGCTATCAATTTTGGGGTGAAAATATGACTCCTTGTAAGAGCTGACCCTCTTTGCCCAGGTACCTGGTACTGCAATGTGTGGTCAAAAACCACTTGCAGACTGCAGGGCCAAGAAAATACTCTCATATCTTAACGTCTGGCAGCAGTTTCAGACTCTGTTGGTAGGTATGGGAGCAAGCTGTCTGTAGTCTTCTCTGGGAAGTTTGCTGCTGGGAAGCACTCCCAGGAATTTGGGAGTTGAGTGCCAATCACTGGCATTTCCAAGGTGCTCAAGTGATGACCAGTGGTGACAAACTCTTAGTTTTGTGGGGTTTTGATGTAGGTGTCTCCACCCAGGTTTAATGATATCATTCTATTCCACTTAAATACTTTTCAACTTGCCATTTGACTAATTTTTCCAGGAAAAAGTGCAAAACCAAATTTTTAGGCCAAGAGACAAAGATTGTTCATTTGCAGCACAACACAACACAGAATTTTTAAAGTGTAATACATTATAAATTTAATTTTCCTGACAAGGCAGTGTAGCATAGTATATAGGAAAGTACCTATATTAAAGGCACTACTATCTAGATATATTTTTTTTAGAATAGTTGGTAGTTAAAAGCTGTCCTTATTGCACTGAGGAAGTAAAATCCACACTTGTTAGGCTCTTATTTCATCCTCTTTCCTATAGTCTCACCTTTTTGGCCCTGCTAACTTTCATGTCCATAATGAACTCCATTTAGCTTCCCTGCAGTAGGACCTTGTCTTTGTTAATCACTGACCCAGTGGCATGAAGCCGCATAGGNTTTTTTTTTTTCTGGATTTTCTCTACTTCCTTCAGCAGTTGTAACTTCTAAGAAACTGCAGAACAAACAGGTATAAAAGATCAGGAAGATGGCCTGAAAAAATAATCTTTAAAAGATGTCTCATTCATTGTAGCCAGTTCTCCACTAGCTGCTGACTACAGACTGATGGCTGAAATCTTAGGAGAAGTTAATGAGAAGGCAATTGATTGCTCGATGCTGTCTTCTCATGCAGAGGTGTCAGCCATTGTATCTTTTTTTCTTCTTTTCTGTTGCCATATATAAACTTCTCATGGAGATCAGCTGGGACTTTGTGGCAGAAATCACATTTAAAACAACTCAAATTGACTTCACCTTGGCCCAAGTCAGAGCATAGCTGCCACCTCGTCCAATCCTGCTGTGAGTCAAAGGCATTATCTGGGCTGTTACTTTCCTGTGCCGAATGACCTTGAGCCTCTTCTTCTCTTGGCTCATCATGCACATCCCTTGCTCCTTGTAAATACATCCACACACTCACCTTAGACTGCTGAGGTTCCCTTTCCCCAGCAGCTGGGGTACCAGTCCCTTCCCAGGCACTGCCACTCACATGGTTCAGTTCAGAGATGCCTACAGGACTTCTGTGTGCTCTTGACTGTGAGGACCTGATCAAAAAATAAGTTGGTAGTGCAGATACATATTACTTAGCTACTGGTGCATTTCCTGGGGTTAATTCCTTTCTGCCTGCACTTGAAGAGTGAGTGCAGATCAGGTGAAAAAGTAAAGTAGTAGCATTTCATACTTGCTTTGCTGGGGAAGAAATGACTGCCAGACTTCTGAAGCGTCTCAGCCCACTGTGATGCTCAGCACAAACATAATGCAGTCAGGAGAGCCTGGACTGGATGGTGTGCCTCACTCCTGATTGGGGAAGCTGAAATGCTAATAGACCTCAGGAACTGCTTCAGGTCATCAGACTGCTGGAGACTGCTAGTCCTTTCTGTGGAAGCTTTGAGATTCCCTAGGTTCCTGCAGAGACAACCAGTGCATTTGGTTACACGGAGAATCGCTTGCTGGGAAATAGCTGGTGGAGCAGTGAGAGAGGGGTGGGGATGGCAGTGGTGTCAAACAGGGGTGCTAAAGCATGGGGTTATCTTCCAGAGCAGAGTCATTACCCTTTGCTTTTTCTTTTTCATGTGGAATACCATGGAAACACTCCCATGAAATAAAGCTGCTTGCTCTTTGCCACTGATCATCTCCTCGATCTTCAGTCTGCACTAGCCTCTCCCAGTGTGAGCACTCAGATTTGAGCCCAAGGTGAAACAGAGGGTTGTAAGTTGGGGAGGATGCAATGCTGAGCACTGTGCAATTTCTAGTGGATGCGGTGAACCCAGTTCCTACATTCAGCAAGGTGGTCTAGCATGCACATAACCTAAAGCATGTCCTGCTTAAATACAGGGGACTGTTGTGTGCATGTTAAAGCGCTCTGCTGGGTCGAGGCCAGGACATTCAATAGTGTGCAGGCTGAGCCCTTCCAGACGACTCCAAAGACAAAATGTAAAGAAAGCGACAATCAGTCACGGTTACATGGAGCACAATCCAGCTTTTAAAAGGCTACTTTTGATAATTAGGTATTTTGTGTACTGTGGCAAGATGTGAATTATAAAACCACTAATAATAATGTAGTTCAGTCAGGGTAGCCTTGAAATTAGACCCCTAGCAGAGAGGTTGCACTGTATAATGATAGTACAGTACCATTTGTTTCAACACATTTAGCACTTCAGTATGGGATTTTTTGTGTGTTAAACACCAGATGTTCGAGTGACCCGAGTACTGACTTTAAAAGAAGACACAATAGAATAGTATGTCAAGTTCAACAGCACAAATTAATCTGTATTATCGTGCTGTCATATTATACCGTATGCCCTGTGTGAGCAAGATCTATGGCTAGTGCTTTCCTTACATGCAACTGTGTGAGGTGGTTTAGTACAGAGATGTTGAGCTTCCCAAATGCTGAAAAAAATCTGGTTCTTGCTTTGATAGTTTAAATTTTAACTGTAGCATCCTTACAGAGAATGTGTGGGAACATGACTGTAATCTCACAGAACCGGAGAAGCACACAGCAGCACAATGAAAAGTGTATCTGTTAATTGCAAATTGTGTAGTTAAGGACTTGAAAAAAAGAATCTGGGTAGCTTGGTTGTCTGTATTTTTCTCTTCTCTTACAAATGTTATAGGGCACAAATGAATAATCATTTACAAACATTTGAAGTAATAGTTTACCTGACATAGATGCTTTTGTCTCCGTGAGTCCCCATATCCCTCCTCTTCCCTGCCCTGTGACTTGTAAGCTATTGCTGCAAGATGGCAGGATGTCAATGCCCCCAAAATTGAACCTGTGATTTGTTTTTCTTTGATTTATGGGCTTGTAGTCAATAAACTTTATAAAGGAAAGTATCAGACTGAGCAATCAATCAAAGATAAGCAGATTCTTGTCCTTTAAAAGCATTTCACCCCAGTAAGCAAGGGCCTCATTCATCTTTTACAACCACTCTTGCAGCTTTCAGCTGAGAAAAGACTTGCTGCTGACTACAGCCCCTTCTGCTGAAAAGTCCCTTACCCTTGCACCTGATCTGAGATTTTTAAAATTCATTGCAGTAGTATGCTTCCCTTCCCTATTATTTGCTATCTCTACAAGGGTATATTGTGTTGTTACTAAAGGTGAATCTCTTGCTATGTAGGCTTCTGTTTTAAACCATCAGAGGCATGAACTGTTGTTTTGCAGAAACTATTAGTTTTCTTTGTTATTTTACCAAACAAAACACACAAAAAGGGTTCCCATTTGTTCTTCCAGTAGTATCTGAATTTCCCTTTGAGTAAGGCAAATGTTATCCTGCATGTTTTGCTTCTCTCAAGCACAGATGGTGTGCATATGCAGATTGGTGATTTTCTAATCAATACAGTGACACTTGGGAATATATGTAAGTATTGTAATAATGCATTAGTCAGGAGTGATGTTGTAACACACTGAGATCATACACATAAATCTAAGACACCATGTCTAGACACCCCAGGGAAGATAGCATGCCATGGGTTAGAGCAAGCATTAAGGAAGTGCAATATTTCAAATATGATGGAAAAATAATGCAATTTGCAGACTTTAATAAAACCATTGGGGAATTAATTTCACTAAGGGTGCACTTGCTTCCAAAACATCCACGTTCCTATGTTTACTTCATGGATAATCAGAACAAGACACTTTACGTGCTATCTCAGGCATAAATAGAGTATGATATCTATGAATTGTACTGTATCTTTAATGTGCTGAATATGAAAATAATCCCTTTATAGGTAGTGCTTTAGTAGTATAAAACTGTATTATGCACACAATGCACAGGGAGCATAAACCTTGGAGATTCAGAATTTGAAGAGCTTATAAATTAATCTCATAAGTGTTGATTTGAGCATGCTCAGGGTGTGCGCTCAGCTGTAAAACTTGACCAACCTAACCTTCCTATTTTTAATTATTAGCTTTTTGATGATCAGAGATTAAATGAAGATGTGTGATTTATGTCTCTTTCACATGGATAAGTTTCTTTTATCTGAAAAGATTTTCATTCTTTTTTAAAAGAATCTTTGCTGCCCTATGGCTGTTTTTGGTTATTTTGTCATCTCTGTTCAGCTCTTAGCATATAATTTTAATCAGCCAACCTTTTAAATTTTTGCCAGCTGATAACTACTCACAAGGAAGTAACTTGCAGTACCATGCCAGAAATGTTTGTGATAAAAATGTCAATTTAAACCTGGCCAAGGATGACAATCAGAACTGTTTCCAAGTGAGAAACTTGAACAGAATACATAACATGATAGTACTTTTTGCTTTCTGCTAGTGAAATACGTGCTGGAACACAAGAGGTTCCTGTAACAATAAACATCACAGTCAAAACCTCACTTAAAAGTTGGCTGCATCAGTACCTCAATCGGACACATCATCTCTTGTCATCTGAAAGGCTGATAGTAGAAAATCTTTAATACAGCTGAACGTTTCCATTTAAAATATGATCAAGTCAAATGCTAGCTGTAATCAATGCTATTAATTCTGCAGCTACAGAAATTAGTGAATGAGGGAGCTCAGGTTTTGCATAGTGGCAATGGTTTATATCCTGACTAACTGAGCCCTGTTTCAGAAAATAAGAGGTGCATACATTAGCATTGAGTAAACCCGAACAGTTCAGTATTTTCCCATCCCCTTGTCACTCTACTCCTTCCTGCTATATAAAGCCATTAATCCAGAATCCTGTGCTTGGTCAATAAGTCACTTTGAAACCAAAACCTGAAACGTGACAAGTTGAGACATAAGTGATACTTTAAAATGCACAGAAGATCTTTGGGAAGAGAGGGTTGTCAGAAGTGGGACCATGGCATGGTGCTGTGAAGCCTCTCCACAGATAGACCTGTAGATAGCCTGCTTCCTTCACAGGATTGTAAAACACTGTTTACACTTAAGCTCTTCCCATTTCAGAGTTAGGTTTCATCTTCTAGGGTCTTCAGGAAACCTGAATGGGCCTCAGGGCTTGTGCAGGGGTAGAAATATCTCTGAAAAATAATAATAAGGGACAGCTTTCATGAATCTCAATGGAGATTTTATCCCTCTGAGCATCTTCCAAGGCCTTTGTCACAGTCAGGGCAGAATGTCTCTGTTATTAGACCAATCTTGCTATTGTCCTCCGCCTCTTCCCATCCAGCTGGCACTACCCAACTATTATTATTATTCTTTATTATATATTCATTTTCACAGTCCTCATTATAACTGTGGAGTTGTCAGTAGAACATTAATGATCATCCTTTAACCTTATTTTTGCCCTCAAGAATTGTTTTCTCATCTCTTCCTCTTTCCTTCACTTTCCCTTGCTCTGGTACTTGATCTTTGTTGAATTTCTGCTATGTTTCTACTGCACTTCATCCATGTTGATTGCTGTCATCCTTCATAATACAATTTCCAAAGTCTGCCCACTTTATACAGTATGACATAAAAATGCACTAATGTTTTAGTTAGAGATGGTTTTGCTAATATCAGCGCTGGTGAAGCATAGCAGTCACGTTCAGTAAATATAATCCTCACCACTTGCTAGGATAGAAACCAGAGTCTGTATTCTAGTAGTTTAGTTTTGACATTTCCTAATAGATGGATCTTTGTTTTACCTCTTGGTATGCATACGACTTCCATGCAGCAGCTCCAAGTCATATACATTCTTGTTTATAGGTCCTGGCTGCATCCCCCACATCTGCCTTCCAGTAGCACACTTTCACTCCTCCTCCTCCTCCTCCTGGAATTCTGCAGCAGAGGGGTTGGATGAAGAGACTGTGCTTACCTTCTCTTCTAGTTCCTTATCCATATGTGTTTTGGATCAGAACATCTATAAATCCAGTTCTCTTGCTATGAGGGTGTAAATGATGGCACTGTTGTGAGACTGGGCTCAGTAGTGGGTCAACCAAGGTTGGGAAGAGGGTGTGATGGAGCCCCTCTGCCCAGAGGCCCTCACTGCTACATGGCCCTCACCAGGCTGCTGGAGATGATCGCTAAAGCTGGTCATAAAGAATAACTTGTCATCCTACAGGAATATCAGACACTAGACAGAGCACTTTAACCTTGCTTGACCTTTCACTGTGCTCTTTGACTAATTAGATGAATGGGAGTTTTATTGGTGTTACTTGACCTAGATCTTTTACGTGACAGTTCTGTGTACCTGAGCAGCCTAGTGCCTTAAATTTTGTAAATCAATATAGCTTTATCTATTTTTTAAAAGCTAGAAATGTTTTGTTGTTCTGGGGTGGGGTTTTGGGGTGGGGTTTTTTAGGCCTACTATCACATCCTATAAATAATATTGATTTTGTTTAGTCTGAAAAATCATTTAATTCTGAATTGGCTCACCTTGTTAGTCAAATACAGTTCTCGGTAAGTCAGGGCACGATTTGCATGTATCACACACTATTTTATCCACTGTGGTATGTGCAAACCTGATGTCAATAAATTGAGAACCTGTGCATGAAGTGCATCTAAATTTTCACATTATTAAAGTTTTTTCAGACTCTGGGATTTAACTAGCAAACAAGACAGCAAAGTTTTAGCAGATTTCTTAGTCTCATCTGCAGATGTTCTGAGATAGTGATGAGAATGTGCTACATTAAGCAAGCCGTAAGTGGTGTTAGATGAATTGCACTGGTGAAGCTAAAGAGAAAAAGTTAAACACTGATTTCACATTTATGTCTTGAACATACACTTTTCTTGGCCATTATTTTCCTTCCATCCTTCCAACATGGCACCATTACATTGCTGGAAGTACAAATGCTTTGCCATTTGTGATGTTCTGAAAAGAAGATTTTAAGACAAAATAATAATATTCAAGGCTAGGGCTATTGCTCCATCTGTTGTCTGCTCTGACACAACTAATATTATATGGCACGTGCAACTAGAAGAAACCAGTACAGTGATGTTCCTTCCACATGCTTCAGACAATTCTAAAGGCACTTTTGAGCATAACTTCTGCAACCTGCTGACATTTCCTTACCATGTGTTCCACACTTCAGTACCAGCATTTTGTCATTTTCTATTCTGAACACATGCATGATGCAAGTAATCCAATTTTCAAAACCAAGTCCAATGAGACAGTGTTTCAAAATACCTTTCTCGTTATCCAGCTCCATTATAAGATTCTTATATAAGTCTTTGTATTGCATGGTAAATAAATTCCCATTTAATCTGTTTACATATAAGACACAAAATCATGATTTGATTATCCTGATAGGAAATGTTTGGCACTTTAGGTACCAAATATATTTTCTGAAGATTGACTCTATGTAAGTACAGAGTGAATTCATATACAAATTCAGGTGTGAGAATTAATTTCAGGGCTCATTTTGTAGATTAGTCTTATACAAATGAAACCAAGAAAGTGATTGTTATGCTTCTATGTTGAACTTGCAGAATGTTAGTTGTGAGTAATAATACAGAAACTAGCTTTTTAAATTTTTTTACTGCTATTTTCCTTTCTCAGTGAAGACAAAATATCAGATTGCTCGATTACATTTTATGTGGGAAGAAAATAGGAATTACAAGAAGGTCAGTGCCTGAATTTTTAAGGAGACAACACATAGAAGCTGAACAACTTTAATTCGTAGTTCCAGAAATTAATGCATAATACTGTTTTCCTAAAATACAGCATTATCTCGTGGCTTTACAACTGACTGTGTGAAAAGCACATAAGCCTATTTTGTGTAGAAGCTAAAGAGAAAGTATTCATTTCTTCTTGTCAAGGGGATGCCCATAAGAATTTGTGATAGGCGTCTAAATACGGAGGTAAGTAATAAGCAGGTATTGAATTCTATTGAGATCAGTATCGAGATTTGTTGACCCAAAGAGGTTACAATTGACTGAAGAGTGGGGCAGTAAATCTTGTTATTGAACAAAAAGCAAAAGTCAATATATGTATTATTATAAACATTTTTCTTTTGGAAGAGATAATAAGGGTGGAGTGGTTTAAGACTTTAGATTTATATAGCTGTGATAGCATACAGCTTCTGTTATTTAGTCAAAGGATAGAGAATGCATGTTGTTTTGGTGGGCTTTTTTTCTAATTTATTTATTTTTAATACAGCTTCACCCATCGTGCCAAAGCCTTAAAGCCTGCATCAACTTTCACATCATAAACACTTATTCTCATTGTTTTATAACCCAGCTATAAAGTTTATTTTCAGATTGAAATTTGGCCTGCAAGCTTTTTGCCTAAGAATCATTTTTTTCCCCAGAAGGAGGAAAGGAATAAAGAAGATCTATTGAACTATTTATTGAATTTTAGAGGAGCACAAAAAAGACGTGTTGTGATTTTTATATAATTCAAGATTTAGATTGTATTCTTTATTGAATATTATTTCCTTCATGAAGCATGGATTTACTTGATGATAAAGTTGGAGACTGAAAATGTTCTTTTGGTAGTTTCAAACACTTGCTAATATTAATCCATATCTTGTATTGTAAACCAGGTTTTTTATGATTCTTATATTTTAGTCTGTTCCATTACGCTTTGGTCAGTGCATTATATCTTAGGTTATCACTTGGAAAAATAAAGAGGAGACAGAGCAAAGATGAAAACAGAAATATATCCAGCTGAAGATATTAAGCTTATTAATTAAAATCACATACATCCCATAGTGAGAGTGATTGTGAAGAAATAACTGTTGAATTACTGTTTTGTAACATTTATATCTGGGAGTATCTTGGCTGTCAGTAGAAATGATCCTTCAGAACCTCCAAAAATCTCTAAAATAAAATAATTTCTTGTTTTCCATTGCAGAAACCATCTGCCTCCTGCCTTCACAAGACCTTCTTTCATTTCTTTGGGATTCAGGAGCTTGTACTAATTTAGGACATTCACTGAATTTCTTTAGCTGCACAGGCTATGAGAAATGCATCAAACATAATCTCTGCTCTTTGCGCTGACTTGCTGTGAAATTTAAAAACAAACTCTAGCTTGCAGTTCTTATCTTGGAGACACTTTGTGGCCTGGTCCCAGTGCAGATGAAGACTGCTTAAAGCTCAGCAGTGAAGCCTCTGCTTGTTGCATGTTGCCAGTCTGGTGCCAGCAGCACAACATAGTTTGCAGCACGGATGAAGTTTCCTTTTGCAGAAGGCAGGGAGGACTAATCACCCCATCCAAAACCTGGATCCGAGCTCTGCTCTGCTACCTGGTCAGGTGCAATCTTGTAGTGACACTTTGATTCAGTTGCTTCCTGCACTTCCATGTTAGTGGCATTGCTTGCAACAGCATTATAAGCTGTGAATTACTCTATTGTGGGCAGGACCTTTTCCCAGCCATGCTTCTCATGTCTCCTGCAGCACTTAGGGATGGCATAGGACTAATCTGGAATTTATTCTTCATTCTTCTGGTGGGTGATGGACTTGGCCCTCCTTGGAGAAATTCTCTTCTTGGTTCTCCATAACCTCAAAAACGGTATCATAATTGAAATTATCTATTTTTCTGTCAGACCTCAGAATCTTGAAAGATACCTTGGAAACTAACTCCCACAATAGCAGTATTCACTGCAAAAAATGGCCTATTCTGAATTGAGTACTATTTCTTCTCTCTATTTATGGATATGCTGTTCTGGAAGTGTGTAGGTGGGAGGGGCAATTACCTCATCCCCAGTTTTGTCCTGTAGGAAATGTGCATGCATATAAACCTTTTTTTCCTGATGGAAATGGTGTGTCCTGGAGACCTCAGCTATCCCTAAGGCTGACCGGTGTTTAAGTCCTTTGACTTTTGTCCTTGAAACAGGAAAGGGTGAAAATGCAGAAAAAAACATTGTACAATCAAACATCACAACTATTTTTTTCTCTTCAATACAGAGGGATCACTGGTACCTATGGCATATCAACAGGGTTGGGCATGCTGGTGTTGGCAGACACTGTGGTGGCCTTCCTCCCAAAGATAAATGAAAAGCTCAGCTTGTACTCTTACCCAGTGTGGACAAGCAGACTAGGACATGTTTCCTTATTTCACAGTAAATATGTAAACTGCTGTATTTGAGTTTGGCTGGAGAAGGTTGTTGTGGAGAAGTTTGGCTTAGAGTAACTTGGGCTCCAATCGTAGTCAGACAAATTAAGGGAATATCCCACTGTCTGACTCTTCCAATTCCTTTCAAGGAAATGTACTTCAAGATTGTCTGCTAAAATATGTAGAGGTATAATTTCTTTTCCAAAGTAAGTGTCTCCCTGGGAGCAAGCTAGGCTTTCAGAATGCCATAGCATCTGAGCGTGTTTTGACCACTTTATTGCAGTTTTTGTCTGGTGACTCTGATGAGTTTAAATCAGTTGCCATTTCCAAGCTATTATGAGGACTGTTGATGAAAACATTCCAGAGTTACAAAGTGCTCACTGATTTATTCAAACGTACTGAAACTTCATTTGGTTCTGCTCACGAGACAGTTTTCAGCCTCTCTCTATAGATATGCATGCTGTTTAATGGCATACGAATTAGCATGTCTGCTTGTTGGTACCGATGTGGTAATGGTGGCAGTTGCTGAAACAGGTCATTAGATGGAAATAAAGGATCTCAGTGCAGTTAATGGTGAAAAACATCAGAATTTAGTAGGAGCAGGTCTGAGGATATCAAATGAACCTTTCATGTGTAGAGCTTCGGCGTCCTTAGGTTTTGGGTTGTGACTTGTTGATGTGGGGAGATATTTTTAAATTCTGTTTTTATGTATTGCATTTTATTTTATTTAGAAAATCACCTCCTTTTTGGTGTATGAGCTGTCTAAATGAGTTTATGTCTGCTGGTCTCCATTTAAAATGTGCTTAAAGCGAGTGAACTGTAAACAGGATTTGTGAAGTAGAAGGGAAAATCTACTTTATGGTGACATCCCTTTTCTGAAGCTCAGGTAGGCCAACTCCACTCCTTCTGAGTCAGAATGGTTTACGTGGGGTTCATTGGTATTCCCAAAGACAGACAGATCATGATTGTTTTGATCACAATTTGCTATTCTTGATTTTCCACTGTTCAAAGATGACCGTGCTTAAGCGAGAGAGGTGCTGCTCTCAGCACTGTTTGCCAGAGTGCGATTAATACCAGAACAATGTCAAACCAGAAAAACTTGATCTGGCAAAGTAACTTTTTAAAAAAGAGGTGGGCATAGTGGGCTGTGTGGCTGCACAGTATCACAAGGCTTGTAAGCCCAAAGGATTTTTTTTTTTATTATAGTCAGTGGGGAATGTTTGAAAAGTGAGGAGTTGATGAGTAAAAATATGATTCTGATTCTTGATCTTGCTGGGGGAGGCTGTGCTTTGATTTCTTTCAGGAAAGCACAGTACACACCTATGGTATTATATAAAACATTACATAATTCTGAGAATAACACCCTGAATTTTCTCCCTCTAGCTCAGGCCCAGCCAACCTCTAATGAAGCAGCAAGTGTGTGGTGTTTTCCCTCCCATCTGCCGTTGTGGCTTGGCTTGCAAGTGCGCGAATCTATACTTCTTGCCCTTGGAGTATATTTTTCCGGTGTTGCTCTTGGTTATTTTAGGGGAAAGACTAATACTGTGCCATTAAAACAAGTTCACCAGTCAGGCCAGATTGTTGTCTTTTCTTTCCTCCCATAGTTGCAGCCTTATTGTATTTAATAACACAGTTCAGGGCTTTCCTTTCTCTGTTCCTTGTCACTCAGAGGCATTTAAAAGAGGATTTAAAATGGCTATTTTTTGTGTTTAATCCTTGATCCCTTCTGCCCCCCACCTAGGCTTGCTTATTTGCTGGAAATAGCAATCTAAGTCCACATTGTACAGCTCTAGTTTATAGTAATTTTGACTTATGCCTTTGGAGTATAAATGATTATTCAATTCAGACATTCAAAATTAAAGTGAAGTTGCCAGTGGAAACGGGTGACTCATTATACAATGAGTGAGGACAAATAAAAAGATGCCGGCGTATAATAATCACAAGATATTGACTTTTGTTGAAGTCAGGATCACAATTTATTAACCCAAGAGGTAAATATTGACTGAAAGTTTGGGCAGTCTTTTTTTTTTCCCCTTCCTTTTCTTATCGCCCAGAGAAGACTGTGGAGGATTTACTAAATAACTCCATCTGCCTGCACAGCGAGACGGAGACTTTTGCATTTTGCCTGCAGTTTTATGCTCGCCTTTTGTTCTGACTCTCCCAAGGGCAAAACGATTTATAGCGTATTTTAGAGGAATATTTAAAATCACCCTAATTGCTGCTTCTTTTTCATTGATCTTGCTCTTGTCAAACCAGAACCCTTTTCCTAAAAAAGGTTTTGCTTCTAAGTGTGTCCTGGTTTTGGCTGGGATAGAGGTAATTTTCTTCATAGTAACTAGTGCGGGGCTGAGTCTGGTATTTGTTCTGGAAACAGTGTTGATAACACAGGGATGTGTTTGCTACTGCTGAGCAAACACAGAGCCCAGGCCTTTTCTGCTCCTCACCCCACCAATGGGATGGCTGGGGGTGCACAAGCAGTTGGGAGTGGACAGAGCAGGACAGCTGACCCCAACTGCCCACAGGGATATTCCATCCATTATGGCATCATGTTCTGCAGATAAAGCTGGAGGAAGCAGAAGGAACGGGCCAGGGGGGACATTTGGAGTGATGGTGTTTGTCTCCCCAAGTCACTGTTACGTATGATGGGGCCCTGCTGTCCAGGGGATGGCTGAATACCTGCCCACCCATGGGTAGAGGGGAATGAATTCCTCATTTTGCTTTGCTTGTGTGCGTGACTTTTGCTTTACCTATTAAACTGACTGTGCTTCAACCCACAAGTTTTCTCACTTCTACTCTTCTGATTCTCTCCCCTGTCCCACTGTGGAGGCAAGCGAGCGAGCGGCTGTGTGGGGCTTCACTGCTGGCTGGGGTTAAGTCACGACAGAGGTCTCCTCCCAGTGATCCTAGCACCAGAATGACTCTCTGCGTTTTGTCTCCTGCTCTGGCTGTTTCCTTCCCTGAAATTTCAGAGCCCATTTTTTTGACCCCAACACGCCAGAGTATTGCAGCAGCCCTCAGAAAGATGCCCTTAGGAACAATATCTTCTTGTATCACTTACATCTCGTTTACTCTCCAGAAAGGCCTTTTCAGTTGAATTATTTGTCAGCTGCAGGGCACCTTATTTTGCTCAAGCAAGCACCCAAACCTGATATTGTCCCATCCTCCTCAGAAAACCAGGTGTCCTCTATCTTTGACTGTGCCATCCTTGCAAGGAGCTGTGATGTAGTCTCCATCTTCACAAGCCTGCAGTTGACACAGAGTGACAAATTCCTTACTGTAACTTTCTCTGCTCTTCTAAGACAGTTTGTGCTAAGAGGTGTGTCCTGAATGTGGAGGCATTTACAACCCTTTTCTCATCAGGGTTCCCTCCTGCTTTAAACACAGCCACATTTTTTGTTTGTGTTTACCTATTGGTTTTGTTGTTACCAGTCCCTACTTATGGGACCACAGTAATGTGGTTGCACCTTTCAGGAGGGACTGGTCTCTGCCCCAGAAGCTGTGCAGCTGTGGGACACTGGCAGAGCTGCCTGGGGACCAGGAGGTGCTGGCTGTTGCCTCACAGTCACTGCCTGCTGCCACCACATCCCTGTGAAGCTTGTGGCCCATGACCCTGTTGTCTTCCAGGCCAAGGGAGACAGCTTTAGCATGGCTTTCTGCTCTTGCAGCTGATTTCTTAATTTACTTCTCTTCTGTCCTGCCTTTCTTCCCACTCCTCCACTTTCCCTCATTTTGTATTTTGTCAGAGAACCTGCTGCTTCTTTCTTGGTGTGTCCTCATCACCCAGCGGCTGGTTTCTTTGCTCACACATCCTCCTTCAAGGAAGGTTTTTTTTGTTGTTCAGAGTTTGATTTCTATGAGGCAGTGCTAGACAGGATTGGGCTTCCATACATTTTTAAACATTACAAAATATGTCCAGTGAGTTTTTAGCAGGTGAGGGCTGCTTAGTGAGAATTGGAAACGTGCTTTGAAAGCAATTTCTGAACATGCTGAAAAAACCCATCTGTGAATAAGGAACTGCAAGGTATTAGCATCGAATTGTTACACATGAGAACAAAGTCTTAAATCAAACTTTTTATCTGTGGATTTCTAAGAAAGCTTTCAATTGAGGTGTTGGATACCTGCATAACAAATATAAGCATCCTGAAAATAAGCTTTTTCTCATTGCCCCTGCAGAGCCTTCAGAATGAATCCACAGATCCCTGAACATCTATAGACCCAGATGGGAAACCACAGACACTGAGCAGCTGAATGCTCTGTGGGGTCTAGGAGGAGCTTTCACCCTGAAACACATTACAGCTTCACCGGGACAAGGAGCCTTCCCCAAACAGTGACTCAGGCTGACTCAAACACTGTTCTAATCACTCTGTAGGGGTAGAGACTGAAGCACAGCAGTTGCGCATTGGAGACTCCATGTCTGTTCTGCGCACTGCTCAGTGACTGACTTGTGCCTGGTGTAATGCAGCCTGTGTGACCTGATCCAGAGATACCCATTACCTCTGCAGATAAGGTCCATAAAACACTTTTGGGCTCGGACCAAAGTAAAAGGGGCAGAGGAAATGAGTTTAAAAGCCTGAGTGCATCTCCCAGTGTGCATAACAATTCACATAAAAATGTATATACATAGTTTGAAATAATTGGCAACTTTAAGAAGCAAAGCCAAGAACAAAAAGTATAGCCACTTTAGCTGATTATATATGACCACCTTTTGTCTCAGATGCTTCTGTAAGGAAAATCTTGCCTGTTTGTTGGTTCAAACCATTAACGCTAAAGTTGAAATGGTCTGTTCTCTGAGAATCCCACAGTCACCGTCTCTTTAACAAGCGCATTTGCTGTATTTTTAAATTTAAATTATTTGTCTCCTTTTATTTCCCAATGCTCAGGTGAAGACGCTTTTCCTCCCCAGACTCTGCTACCCCTCAGTTGCCCTCTAAGTATTTTGTATGAAAGGTCATGGTCTCACAATACTGACTCCTTGCAGAGTTCAATCGACTCTCTTTTGTAAGATAAAGCCATTCCCCATCCCCACAGCAAGGGAGGTCCCCTGGCAGCAAAACAAATGTGGTTAGTTATGTGTGGCATGAACCTCAGCTGCAGTGGGAGCTGAGCTCCAAATAACATGCAATGGAAATGTATCTAGAATTACAAGGCTAACCCATCAGAACCTCTCAAGAAATTTGACTATGAAATGTTTTATTTTGCCTAGGGAAAGTCTGTTTGGGTCTATCATCTGATTTCCAGCAAGGTCCAGTGCTCCTTGCTCCCCTCTTCCTTTATAGGATGAATGACATATAAAGAGGTCAAAGAGACTGCCAGTGTCATGCCATAAATCAGCGGTTCAGCTTAGACAGCAGCCCAAAAGACTCCTGCTCATCTGGTGTAAACTGACTCGCTTTGCTGCAGTCAACAGAGATCTGACAGCTGCAGATTTGCCCCAAGAGCTTCTGAATTCCCACTTTAGATTTATCTAACTGGTGTTTCAGAAACCACATTTTCTGCTGTCAATGGTAGAGATTTTATTAGTATTATCCTAATAAATAGTTTTCAACTACAACTTCCTAGCATATATATGCTTCCCCTCTCCCACAAATATTACATTACATATATGTGATTATAAAAATACCAGTAGCCAATTTAGTTTAATTTAAATTTAGATTTTGCCCTAAACAAATACTGATGTGCCCTGTATATTTTTACTGCCAGATCATGATTTACTAACTCCATTTTGGGGGTTAAAGAGAGCATGACCTTGCTCCATATGAATATTTAAAGATTACCTTGCACATGAAATCAGATGCTGACACAAGTCTCACAGGACTAAGAGGTTTTTAATCTTTCAAAGAAGCAGTGCCACACTGAAATATGTATTACTACATTCAAAATAGAGCATGTAACAAATGTCCCACTAGCAGGCATCGGAGACTGCAAATTTCATTCACCACAATCTGGTCTGCAAATATCAACCTTTTTTTTCTAGAAGGGAAATTGCAGTGCCACGAAGGCCAATGCTTGACAGCACAGTAAAGGCCAGCAGCAGCATCTCAGATATTGTAGTAAAAAGAGTTTGCCATCCTGTCCTAAATGCAGGAACCATTTAGTGCCCTTTTCAAAGCAATACAGGGATTTTACTCTTTCAAAAAGGTGAAAGTTTACTTACATTTCTGTACAAATGCAATTTAGAACAGTTTAGGAACCATGTGATATTTGTCTTTACAACCTCACAAGCCTAGAATATGAAAATCTCCTGAATGTCTCTCAGTACAGATAGTGAAAAAGAAAGCCTGAGACGTCTTAATAGAAAACAGAAAAAGCTGATGTTTAACCTAAATGACTAATTTTAAGATTGTTTTAGAGCAAAGATATTTTCTTAAAATCAAAAGCTTAGCCTGTCAGCATTTTTAACTCATTTCTTTCCACCCCAACTCAGCTTCAAAAAATGAGCTGGCAAGATGTAGAAGAGGTTAATTTCTCATCGTATTATGGATTTACTCAGTTTATATGATATTGCCATAGATTAGGTCCCTGATTATGGTAGTTCCAGTGTTTTAAGAGCATTATGGAAGTTTTGAAGGATTTGAAAATTTTGACATACTGACTCTTCCCCATCTCCTTTGGGGAACAGGACAGAGATTGCAGCCTGCTGCTCCTGGTCTCTTATGTTGTACTTCTGACAGGTTGTTGTAGAGGGTCCCCAGCTGAGCAGTGCCCCTAGAAGCTTGGCACAGTGCTGCCAGAAAGTGCTGTGTAGCTTGGTGGTCACCAAGGCACACCAAGGATTGATGTGGAAGAATCTGAGTAATAGAGGATTCCAGCCCCGAGGAATTTGGAGCCTGTGAAAGTACATATTCATCTCCAAATCATCAGCTGAGAGTTCTCCCTGTGTTTGCACAGAAGTTTATATCCAATGGCAGTAGTCATTAGAAGGAGAAAGACTTAGATGTGCTGTTTGGAAGTAATGGAGGCAGTGCTGGAGGACTCGGTGCAAGGAGAGTAGGCTCATCCCTTCTTGGAGATGCAGCTCTGCTTGCTACGGGGCACTGCAGGCTCCCAGCTGACCTCTTGGTGCTGGCCGTGCTGTTGAAGGTAGTGTCGCCCTAACCAGGCTCTCACCTGGACATTTCATGAGCAGAGTGAATCTTCATTGTTCCCTTTACAATCATTAAGGTCTTTTAATCTTTCTTTTCCCCGTGGCATGTCCTCCCCAGACCAATCTTCCTCCCATCTGTCCCCTCCCCCAGCAAGATAATGAGGCAAGGGAGCAGATGCCAGAGAGATAAGTGCACCTTCTAATTGAGTGAGGACATAAAAGGGTCTGGCAAACCCTTCGCGGCGACTTTTGCTTTCAGTGACTTCCAAACATTTGGTTTTAGATCAACAGATTTGCCGGTCAGCTAATCTATTTCCCTCTAAATCTGATTATTTCCCCAGATTTTTGTGTAGACAACATTTATTAGAAGTTTTTGGTCACCATAAACACAATTTGATCTGTTCTATCCTAAATGAGTGTTTTTCTCAGCGTGACATCCTTAGAGGATCATACTGCTAAGTCTCAAAAAAAGATTTGCAGTGAGTCACAAGTGCAGCAGGATGGCATGATGCCCTTCATAGAAATAACAACTACAGATGCATAAATGAATTAGAATGTGAGAATCTGAAGGTCTTTGCAAAATCTGCAAAGCATTTACCATCAACACTGCTGATAGTACAAATGGGACTGAACCAACTGATAAGTGTTCTGGCCCAATGAATTCACTTACTGTTTATGATCCCTCCAGTCATATTTTTAACTGGTTTGGCGTTCCCATTAAATCTGCCTAAATATTCCTCTTGCTGGTTCAGTGCTTTTGACCAGGAAACTTGTGAGTTTGTGAGGATTTATACTTGATCATGAATGATTCATGAAATGAGCTTACAAGACTAAGTTTAACATCTTATTCAATGCTGAGGAAAAAATGAGCATCTTCTCCTGTACTTGTAACAACTTGGCTAAGAAGGAAGAGTCTCAATGTCTCATTTTAAACGCTGAAATTCAGAGCATCTGTTGCCTTTCCAGCTAAACCTCCTATCTTCTAAGAAGCAAGGAAGCATTTTAATTTACTATTGAAGTCAGGCTAAACCCAAGAGTGTTGTTTGCCGTTTTTGTTTCCACCTCACCATGAGCCCAGGAGCATGGTACAGGCAGACTACCAGGGCACAGCCAACAGCCAGTAACTGCCTATCTTGTCGTTTCCTACTCACTTTTATTCACATGTTAGTTTTTTCTCTAAAACTATGCCTGGAATGAGTCAGTCTTGGTTTTAATTGTTTATGGCTGATTCTGTATCATTCTTGGGACAACAGAAAGCATAAATCTAGGGTGTGAGGGACTGGTGCCTCTTCCTTTTCCTCTCTCTTGAGCTCCTTGTGCATAGCAGACCAAAATGCCCTGTTCTTTACTATGTTTCTTATGTATACGTATGGTATTCATAGCCTGAGAAGTTAGAGTGCTATTTCCCTGCTGTGCATATTCCATAAAGATGATGCTTAAGTCTTGGTTTCGCACCAGTGAAATGGGGATAATTGAGTCGCTTTGATGTACTGATAAAAGTGCTTTGTGAGAGCTAAATATTTCTTTGTGGAACACGCCATATCGCGTTTGGAAGCTCTGTATAGCAAGGGGTAGGAGGAAGACAGAGAAATGGATCTGATGAAAAAAAAGTAAATCAGGATGAAACAGAGGAGGAGGTTCATGGTTATTCCCTTGCTGTTCTTTGTCTCATATATTAGCTCTGTGAGAGGATGAGGATTTTTTCTCTTCCTTTGCTGAATGAAAAGATGACAAGGCAGAGTATATCTAGGGACACCTGTGGAGAGACTAAAACACAATAAACATGAGCGTGCTATGGTGAAAGATATATTTTGCTTGTACAATAGACATTTTGATCCAGAGTTATAAAAAGTTTAAACATAACCCATAAATTAAAATAAATTCAAATGCTTTTGTTATTCAATCTCAGGGCGTGGGGTCTTTTATTTTTTTGGGGTTTTTTTGTTACGCTTTGCATTTTTTTAAGCAAGAAAAATTTTGAACTTGTGGTTAAGAGAAAAAAAGAAATAGAAGTACTTCTAAATAAGGTCTTCTAAGGTGTCCCTCAGGACTATGATTTTAAACTGGTCTTGCATTAATTGCCGTTTCTCTGGCTGTTTGTTAGGCCATTGCCATGCTGCGTTAAGGTCTCAATGCTTTTATCTAGCCCTCCCCTATTCTCTGTTTGTTCTTCAGGGAGGATGAGAGGAACCCTTACAGTATGCAAATATATAATGCTTTCTGTGCTGCTTTCTTTAGAGACATAAAAGGATTTTTTAAAAAGGCAAGTTGAATATATAGCAATAAAGACGTAAATCTTCAGAAGCAAGCAAGCTACACTCCCTCTGCACTTCACAAATGAAGCATGGTTTTTGCAAAGAAAGAGTTTGTTAGGAGAACCACAGAAAGCAGGATTTCCATAATGATTTGCAAGAAAAAATTCTGTAACACATGGCACCGTATTTCCTTCAGATCTGCAATCCTCTTGGGCCCAAATTCTTTACTACTTAATCACCGCAGTAATTAGAGATGATGTTGGCAAGTGTTCATTGAACGTTGTGTCATTTTACATCTTAAAACGTTTTGGCGTTGTTTCCATTTCCTTTATTCGGTGCATTCTGGTCCGTCCCCTGGATGATTAGACACAGCCGGCCTCTTCTTTGGGACCAGGTCAGTTTTGCAATTAAGAGCTGTGTTGGTCTGCAGTGATAAAAACAGGGACTAAATCATTCTATTTATGGTTTATATATTAATTTTCCACCAAACATTTTTTATAGTGACTTGTACACAAGCAAAGTGATGTGAAATAAATCTTAATGTGAGACAGAGAGGAGTCCAGTCTCAAAAAATGGCCTTCTCCTGCTGTAAGCCTCCAAATGTGAAGAACTGCAGCACCAAAGTATGAATAAACCTCAGTCTGGGCGAAGCAGAGTCCTGTAGATGAAGAATAAAGCTTCGGGGATCAGCAAGAGGAGGCTCGGTCCTGCTGAGCCCATGGACCCCCAAGCAGCATCCCCATAACACTGCTCCTTCCTCTCTCCATTGCTCAACATCAACCTGATGAAGCGGTGTCAGGTGAAGAGAAAGAGAAAAATGAAAGGGCTGTTCAACCCCCATTTGAAACCCCTGTCATAAAGTTTGGGGATTTTTTTGTGGTTTTACTACTGGCTAAGGAAATAGTATAGCCTGGCTTCTCTGCATTTCAGATCTGTTTTTGTGGCTGTTACTGCAGGAAAGTGGGAAAGAATTTTCTTACAAGAGATCAGAGTAGCTGAAACTATGTGAGTACCGTTCAGTTTCCTAAAATCCAAATATCATTAACTATGGTAACAGACTTATCAAGGTAGAAGTGCACAGTGGAAAATCCCTGCGCTACTCATTAGGTTTAGTCTGTCCTTTTGTGCTCTGGCTCTTAATTTTTTCAAAATGTTTTTGTGTGTGTGTGTTACCTTTTTAATAGCTTTTGATGAGATGCTGGAACCTTTCAAAGGTTACATGCAGAGGCTGCAGCAATTGCACGGCTGTGATAGACACTTCCAGCCACATGTTTTTGAGCATATTTCCAGCTGGGCAGACAGTTAAAACCAACTGAGGTTTCCCTTGCAATTTGCCTTAGTCTTGGCCAAAGAGTGGTTCTAATTTCCACTTTCAGTCTCATTTCTGACAAGCTGAAACAGAAAATCCATAGGATTTAAAGTTCAACTTAAATGACAATTTGTGTGACTAATGACCTTCTATAAAACAAAGTGGTAGATTATAATGTCTTTTGAAATGCTTTCAGAGGAGAAAAACACACAGTAAAAATTATATGACAAATATAAAAAGGGGGAAGAAAACAAACTTGGTAACATAAGCAAGCACTAACAGCCATTATGCTTTTAAATTATCTCTTCACAGCCTACAAATCTTTGCTTTGACTCACGCATACCATACATGTAGCAAAGAGAGAAATAATATTTTTTACCACTCAATTATAATTGAAATACTACTGTATCATTTTAAAATGTGTGAAAGCCAAAGGGTACACACAAAAATAACAAAAAAGCGTAGGCAAGGAGCAGTGTATAAAATGTTATAGAACTTTCCTAGCTAGTTTGATATACATCCCTCTACTGCTTTACATACATCTCTATGGGGAATGCAACTGTTCTGTCAAGGGCTTACCTATAGTTAGAAGCATGTTAATTAGGCAGACCAAAGAGGTAATCATGGTATAGTACAAATACTCTACAAGGCACCAAAACTCTTCACTACAACTTCATAGGAGTCTGATGTGCTTGAGAGTTTCTCTACAGGTGTATATCTAAGGCTGCCTAACATCCCATGCGGGGTCACACACTGCCAAAATCGCATGGACTGATACTGCAGGGGGATCAGAATCAGTGATAACACTGCCACAGTACTCATCAGCATGTGTCAAGGCACAGGAAAGGAAAAGTCATTTTAACAAACGTATCTCAGACCTGTAAAAGACAAATTCTTCTTTATATAGGTAAACTATAGAAGTCTGGGGACATGAAACCTGAGACAGGCTGTGGCACTAATCCCAGACTTAACCTAGCACTGTACGTTCTAGGAGCAGACAAGAAGTCCTAATGAAAATTAGTAATTCTCCATGCCTCAAACCTGATTAAAGAAAATCACCACTCCTCTTAATTCTGCTTACAAGCCTTTTCTGCAATATTGATTTTTTCAGAGGTAAGTGATAGTGCCTATTCTTTCTGCAATTAATCCCCAAGTTAATTTTGCATGGTGTTTTTAGAAGTCCACTGAGGTCCCAAATTACCAGGATTTTGACATCTCCAGAAAAAACCCTATCTCTGTGAAAAACAAAAAAATCTGGCCTAAGGCTGATCTCTGCTACTATGATGAAGACATTTATTGGTGTATTAGTGACCTGATATGCTTGAGGACAAGCTCTGGAATTATTTGAGACTAGAATTCAGATTGCATCTAGCCAATCACTTCCTTTCTCCAACACTCTTAAACTTCCAGAGCCATGGCTAATCAGCAAATGTGTGTGACAAAATCACTATTTGTGATGTTGTTTTCTACCCTAAAATGATTAATTTTTCTTTTTCCTTTCAGAATTGGTTGTGTTTATAAATCTTCCAAGAGGCAGTAATAGTTTTGTGCTGAAAGTTGTACCAGTCTTGTTAAATTTATAACGTATGCTATACTGATACTGAAAAAGGGTATATTTTGAAGGATTTTTATGTAGTCAATTAAAAATTCAGATGCCTCATGACTAATTTCTTTCTAACAGCTCTAATTATTGTTCTCTAGATTCCCACACTGCAATATCCCATTCTATATGTCTAAACCAAACACACAAACAAAAGGTATGATTTGCACCTTTAAAATACATTACTTATTTCTTCTTTCTTTTCAAATGCAAATGTTTCTAAATGACCGTGGGGCTGTTGGTATTACTATAAGCACCTTAGAGTGCTGGGAACAGACTCAGGGGCTGCAAGGCCAGGTACCTTCATACTGTGGATGAGAGCGCAAGAACACTAAAAGTTTCAAAATCTAGGGGTAATTCCAGTTCAGCCACAGCATAGGCAGCCTTCCAGTGCTGGGCACAGCTTGGTGCTTCCCTCCAGGGAGAGGACCAGGCTCCCAATGTCTTCAGTGCTCTGTCGTGTTGTGTGCTGTTGGGGTTTCGGTGACAATAAGAACCTCCTAGTAACATCTGAAGGTGAGTTAAAAATCAGCCTGGAAAGACAGATGACAGAATTACAGCACCAGAGATGCAGTTTGTTACCAGCTGTGGAAAAACAAAACAAGCTGAAATGTATCCCTTTGTCATTGAAGCAGGTGACCTATTTTCTCTCCTGAGGCTCACAGACACCCTGCTCTGGCCCCCAAAAGAAAAGAATTTGGGTTCTGCAACAATGGGAAAGACAATCATAAAGTAGCCTCTGGTTTTGGTCACTTCAAATCCACGTGGTATTTTGCACAGTATTCTTTGTGCTGTCAGACAAATAGGAGTTCTGCTGTGTGGCAAAAACCCTGTACACTGTAAAAATGAGCTTTAGTTTTTAAGCCATGTCACAGCAAATTGCCTTTGAGTGTGTTATAAAAATTGCTGTTCTTCCTGTGGGAAAAGTGCTGGAGAGGTAAGTTTCCTGTACTATTTTTTCTTGAATTTCTATGTGTTCTTTCAGAAGAAAGAAAATCTGCAATACCATAAACAATGTTTATCTATAAAAGCAGTAAATTCAGAAATGGTCTCTGTATTTTAAATGTATTTTATGTGAAGTTTTAAGTTATGATGGTGGCACAATTTCCAGATGCATTTCATATAAATACGGATTAAGTTAAATGCACCAGTTTGAGCTAAAATTACGAACCAAAATCCCAGTGCTTTGGATTACTCAGTTTCTGGATAACGGTTTAAGTGTTACATGCTTTTAAGAGTTATATCCTGAAATAAAGGATGAGTGTGCCTTCAAACCAGGAGGCCAAAAACAAGGTGGGTCAAAATCAGTAATAATTGGTCAGTGGATTATGGCTGTGTCAGAGTTATTTATAAACCCATATGTCCCGCCACAAGAAATGCCCTCCTGGTTGGAGGCCTCAGCAGAGAGTTCACGGGCTCAAGGCAGAGGTAGACTGAGTTACCTTCTCAGGCTTTGATGGACCTTGCCAGGTCTGCTTCTGTTACTGTAGTTTCCATTTTGTTCGCTAAATAAGAAACAGAAGAGTTCCAGTATGTAGTTCACAGAGGGCTTCATCGGTTGGTTGACATAGTGTCCCTGCCTGTCGTGAGGTTGAAGGGAATGAGAAGTAGCTATGCAGAGGCCTGTTGTGTGCAGGCAAAGAGAAATCTTTTTTATTTGTTTTATTTTTCCTTGTTTGCTTTTAGCCATGTCTCTGTTCGCAGAAGCTCATTGCGATACATTTGAGTCAGCAGCTAGGTAAAAGGTATCTTCATCACAGCTTTTTAGAAGCACTGTCTAATTATGACATACTGCAGAAGCTCAGCTGTTGCACATCCTTTAGTGGGCTTGTTGATTCCAAACCCTTTGGCTACAGACACTTTTACTGGGTGTCCTATTGACATCGCTCTTTTTTTCATCGCCATTCCCTTTTCTTTCTTGGGTTTCCTGCACTGGCAAGCCCACTCTGAAATTGAATGCAAGGACAACATCTTTACCGAAGGAGTAGGAAGTTCTAAAACCAGTGGTAGTGGTTAAGCACTAATAGTAATATCTCTTTCACAGAAACAATAATTGCCTTCAGATTTCTTCTCCCTTCCTGAAATCACTGTTCCTTTCAGCACAAGAAAGGCTATGAGAAAGCAGGGACAAACCTTTACTGCCCATCATTCACCTTATTTTACTGTCAGGGGCAATTTTGGATCACTTTATTCCCAGGTCAGTGTCATTCCCCCTTCTTTCTTCATCTCTGGGCAGTGGCCAAGACTTCGGAGTTAATGCAGGTATTGTTGTGCAGAAGTGGTAGTTGCTGTCATTGTTACTTTTACTTAATAAATAGATAGTATCCTCAAGAGAAGAAAGAAAGTATATGCTTTCTTTTAATTTATTTTGCAGGCATGGTTAAAAGGTAGGGAACTCATCATGTTCCAGCCAGACAGGAAGTTTTATTTACAATTTCTTACCTCTGTGAAGCCATGGCAAATTATATCAGCCCTTCAATTCGTGCATTATCATTACTTCCTTACTTTCATACCCTTTCCAGAATTACACTACCACTGACCTGATGAACCCATTTTCCTTTAAAATCACCTCCTATTCTATGTTTAGAGATTGCTTGGGAAAATTCAGCAGTGACTAAAAGAGCAGGCAAGTTTGCTGTGTATAATCAAAAGGTCAGAGTCTATTTTCAGGTGTTTGTTTGGGACCACTGCATAAGAAAGCAGGGAGCCATCTGTACCCATACGGGTGTGGAAAGCCCCTTCTCACACACACCACATAGGCCAGCACCAGGAAAAAGAGCCACTGACTCTTCTGATGCCTCCTGTTTGATCATGGATGCTGGAGAGGGCCTGAGAAGATGCACATCCCAGGACACCACTGTTTCACATTGCACCTGCCCAGAAGCAGCAATTTATTTATTATGCTCTTGTTCTGAAGGAAAGGGACTCTCATCCTTTCACAAGCACTGACAGCGAGACTGATGGATGGAGCTGCAGGGGATGGGTGACGGTATGATAGGGATCAATAGCTTTTTGAGGTTTACTTACTTTTTCTGCAGAGATCAAAACTTTCATTATGAACTGCCAACACACAGCCACTTGCATTTTATCTTTCTGTTCAACTAGCCCTGTCAACTCCATCAGCACAGAGCAGCAGCCAACACCCTGCTGAGACAACCACTCCCAACCTCAACTCTGTGCCGATGGGCTACATCTATTGCCCTGAGCTCCAGCATCACAGGGTCACTTCCCTCTCCTTGGGGCTCCTTTAGCTGCTTGTGTGTCTACCTGGAAAACAAGCTTTAAGAAGGTTACTTGGCCTTGTGCTCTGCAGCACAGTTTAACAGCATCCCGAAGGCCACTCTAATTACAAGCTCAGTTGTTTTGTGCATGAGAACGAAGAATGGTCACTGCTGGCACAGCGTTACAGGTCAGCTTAGTGTCCATCTTATTTACCGGATTAACAAGGTGGCACTAAAAGTTGTCTCCTACCTGCCTTTTTCCCTCAGAGAATGGCTGAGAATTTGATTTGTTAATTCTAATTATCTACACTATCTAAGGATGCTGCTGATAAGGAAATAGGCTGCTATTATACAGCACCTAATATGCCAAATAATTAAAGACTATACTGAAGAAATGTATTCTTACAGAGTACACACTGAATTGCTGTTCCTTGTTTGCTATGAGTTGTGAATTTGCTCTGAGTTATTTTCATCCATTGAGAATTGCCAGGCCTTATACCATGTTTTGCACAAGAACTCAGCTGCCCTTTCACTGTTGTGTTTGTAGGTCCAAGGATGCTGCCTGCTGTTCCCAGGTTTGTCTTTCTCTCTCCCTCTTAGTATCTCCTTTAGCTATGAGAAATGCAAATAACTGATTTGATTTCTGTGTTTTGCAGGGAAACTTCCTGGTGGGACTTGACTCAGGCGAACTGATGTCTTCTTCCAGCCCATAGAAAACCTTTGTCCTCCAGGATGATGGCAGGTACTTAAAAGGGAGCCTGGTTGGTCTGACCTCATTAGCCAGTAGTGGGAATGAGCAAATTTCCCTTTCCAAGTGCTCTGCACTTGCACAGGATTGGGACTGTTTATTTGACTTGTTTTCTTCTTTGTCACCATCCAGTGGGATAGGCTGAGTCACACCTCAATTCTCAGTTCTCTTCCACATGAAGGTTGCCATCCTTGGCTTGCCATAAATCCTGAACAGTGGTCTTGTTCTTTTTCTGAGAGAAATCCCTATGTTTACTTCGCCCCTCCTGGGTAGGAAGCTGGAGAGAATATTTGCACAGGCTCTGAATGCCTCTGCTCGGGATGATGGGGGAAAGCATCAGTATGAGCTGACATTTGGCACCACCTGGGAGAATGTATGTTACTTATTCATTGTGCTTTGGTGCAGATAAGGATGTGTTAAGTCACTGGTATACATGCACTGGTCCCCAAAAAGGTGTCAGTTCAGTGTTTCTGTAGACAAGAGACAACTGTTCTATTTATGTCCTTAAGCTTGAATAATTTTCGTTAGGGTTGCTGATGGTCCTGCTTTTCCAAACGAGACTAGCATTATGCTAAAGGGAATATTCTGTTTAGTATTCTGTTTCCCAGCCATTTGTCTTTCCTTCACCCAGGTAACTGCCAACAAGTTTGTGGGTTTTTCATTTTAACGAAATTTCTCTCTAGCTGTCGGCAGAATATAGAAAAAATCAATAGCTATTAAGACACGTAATACTGCAGGATATGTGATCCTATTGGTAGAAAAATTGAGGACCCTTTGTTTATTCACACTCCCCAGTGCCAGCTTTCATTATCTGACCTCACTGCCCATGTCCTGCTCTTCCCCTAGGTTTTCAGTGGGGTTTTTGTTGCCAAGTGCAGAGCAGAGGATGTTTTGCCCATTGTGCTCTGCTGCGTTCTGTGCTAGTTCCTCATCAAAGTGCCTTCAGGTGCTTTCTCAGGGCTCAAATTTTTTTTTTGTTCAAGAACAAGTTAAGAAAAAAGAGTTACTGGAGGTTTTAAAACCCATTTTCTTTTTATCTAGTGTTCTGTTAAAGCTTTCCTCCTAAGCAGCTTACAATAATATAAACAACCTGCAGAAAAAACTCACTGTCAATCTGCTGCTATAAATTCCTACAGGTCCAGGGGCTTCAGGAGCTGGATATTGCACCTACAGGCCTTGGAGTCAGAGATAAGTATCAGATAATTCACTTCTTTAAAAAATACTCCTTTAACGTTCAGAGGGGAGAGTGGGAAGGGGGAAGAGAAGAAGGTGTGTGTGCTGAGAGTGGAGGCAGGAGGGGGGGTGCCTCGTGTGAGGGATGAGGATGGTGACTCATGGAATTTGTGGAGTAGCTGAGTGAGTGCTCACCTGTTCCCAGCACCCAGGGCTGAGTGCTTCAGCATGCTGCTCAGCTGCAAATCTTCCTCAGTGTAAAGCTGCTTTTTTCCCCTTCCCACCCTCTTGTGAGGGTGCAGGCCCCCATCCCAACCCCTGGGGCTGCTTTCACACAGAGAACACATGAAGGCAGGCACAGTGAAATGAGGTATCAGCTGGGGGCTTCTCCCCTCGGCTGATGTTGCTCCATCGATTGCAGGCTGACGACACTGCACCATGGCTGCTGGGGTGTGCCGTACCTGGCAGGGCTGTGCCGCTCCTGCTTTCGGAGGTGCTCGGGAATAATAAGCAAAATCTAATTAAGAGAAGTGAAATACAGCAGGTTAAGTCAGCTGCCTCAGAGTGTGAAATGGAGCCATTACAAAACAAAACACTGTACAGCAGCATCTCAGGGGCTTTGCAGCCTTACAGTGATGCCGCAAGGCTTCCTGGGCATCTCAGTGGGGACGCACTGGCAAGAGCTGTTAATGTGTTGTACTGTCACTGACCATGGCAGGTTTCTGCTTGACACAGCTCCTGCTCCAAACCAGGTGTGGGAGGGACAAAGCATGGTGTGGGCATTGCAGTGGCATGCTGGACTGACCATGGTGGGAGAGGAGGAACAGGAAAGGGGCCAGGCTGAGCACAGGCATGGGGCCACTGCTTTGCACTGGGAACAATTCAGTGGCTACACAGAAATGCAAGGTGGCCTCTTCAATAATATTTTTTTTTCTTTTTGTAAAGAAACTCACAAACCATTGCCACAAAACCAACAAAAAACCCCCAAAATTTTCAGATTTTAACCTTCTGAGATCAACAAGTAGAACTTTAAAACAAGGAAATAATGTTTGTTGTTCTTGATACTATTCTTTGAAATGGTCAGATTAATCACACTATTTGAACTTTTAAAAAATTTGGAAAAAAAGTTTGATTTGATCTTGCTGGAAAAGCACCTTTTGTAACAGGCAAGAGTAGTTGCAGAACCCCTAAAATATTTTTAATGGTAATTGTTTGTAGTTGTGTCTCTGAAAGTTGGAGAAAAGGCACCTCGAATGTACGAAATAAAGTTGAGCACAAGTGAAACTGCTTTTAAATCTGTGCAAAAGGATATCCACAGGAACAGGATTAGTACAAAGAGAACATGTCGTCTTTGTATCTGAAGTCCTGAGGCTAATTTGTCTTGGTTCCACCCCTCCAAAAACTTTTGTGATGAATTACTTTTTTCAGGAACACTTAATGATGTTTCACTGTTAAAATGCTCACAAGAA
Organism: Heliornis fulica; assembly: GCA_013399135.1. Lineage (NCBI taxonomy): Eukaryota > Metazoa > Chordata > Aves > Gruiformes > Heliornithidae > Heliornis > Heliornis fulica. Next base: position 357,911 of record VXBZ01009878.1, on the reverse strand, counting down.
ATATCTAATACCTGCTGGGAAAATTATCTGTAAAGGTTATCACAGAAAGGCTTGGATGTAAAATGTCAAAGGACAACTTTATCTCTTTCCCTTCTTTACCCTCCCATCCCAACTACAGGAAGGAAAATTGGGAGAGTTTTTGTGCAAAGCCATCAGCAGGTAGGTGTCCGCTGCCTTCCAGCTTCTCGCTGCTCTTGTGAGAGCCCTGGGATGCATTTACTTAAGCTAACAGGCAGAAAACCGAAGACAGATAAAATTATTAATTCACTAAATTTTGTTGCAGAGCAGCCTTACAGAAGAGCTCCATGCCTGCCATCATTGCCTGAAGGACAATTTGTCAGCAAGACCAAGAGGGACCCACTGCTGAGAGCTACGCAAGGCTGGTGGAGGGCAGCACTGGCCATGGACCCTGCTTCCACAGGGGCATAGACACATAGAAGTATAATCTCCAGCTACAGGGTAACCACACATTGGCTACAGTCACTTTTCATTCAGGTCTCAGTACTCTGCCGCTTCCCTACTCAGGGAAAGATGTGGCTAAACATATCACATTGCCACCTCCACAAAATCCAGTGATTTTAATGCACCAACTTTAGTCTTAATGGTATCTAATGAGCTTTCTGATCCTGACCCCAAAACCAAGACTCTGCAGTGCTGTTAAGATCACTATTCCAGTAGTAGGGTTTTTTTGTTATACTGAAGCCTTTCAAAGAGATGCAGCACACTTAGATGTTAAACATTTTTGTTTGGTAACTGCAAATATTTGTGAATGTAACTTTCCTGTGGGTGGGAGACCTACATGTGTGATCCAAGTCATGGAAGAGTCTCTGCAGTATCAGTCTATGCCATCCCAGCCCTCTCCAAAGCCACAAGGAAGAAAGTCTCTGCATGCTTCTGAGGTGAGCATTCATCCTCCAAGTTAGTCCGGGTGTTGGTTATTAACATATCCATCTGTAATCTGCATGATGGAGACCAGCAGTGGACATTATGGTTGAGCCTGGCTACAGCCTTTGGCTTTGCTTTCTCTTCTGGTTGTGTCAGATCTGCATGAGCCCAGCAGTCAAAAGCTTGATGTAGTCTGCTCTGTGCATTGGATGTCTTGGCCCACGCAAGCTCTCCACGCTGGATGTGAGGGAAGGAACCCCTGAAAGCTGAGTGCACTCTTCATTATTCCCACTCAGCAGTTTTGCACAGTTGTAAAATCAATCCCTTCAGTGGTGGATCATTTCAGCACCTCTCTGTGAGCACTAGCTAGGGGTCACTGCTATCTATGTATCTGTGATTGCAAACTGACATGGGAAAACAGTTCAAAACTGGGTGTCTAAAGAGGGGATGGGTTTGTGGCCGTAGAGATTTTTGTGTTAGCAAAGGCAGCACATGGTGTGAGGTGACCCACCAACCTGGCAGTGAGCCTGGTTTTGTTTTTTCTGTTATTTGGGTTTTACCCATTTCTTTACTTTGTGTCATGTAGCCAGTGAACAGCCACTAGTATGCGATTACCAGGGGTTTGGTCACATGCAGTGGGTAAATGTCACAGTCAGCACTCTCTGCTCTTCTTCTTGGGTAAGCTGCGCCGTGCAACGGCTTGTCAGGATAAAATCTCTCGTGTGTATCTGCACGTCAGAACCAGGCCAAGGCAGTTCTACCCAACACAATCTCGCTCTGTCAGTACTCTGTTTCCTAGCTTGATGTTTCCCTGACAAGATTTTTTTTTTTCCCTGTGTAATACCTTCATAATTAGGCTTTTACTGGTTTTGCGTGCTACAGACATTTTGCCCCTATAGTGAAGAGTTTTGAAGAAAGACAGTCTTTACAACACCCAAAAGCTCTCCAGGTACGTGTTTGATGTGTACCATGGGTAGGCATGCTCTTGTTCCTGGTGGTTTGGATACCTGTGTTCACAATTGGTAACAAAACCATAGAAATACCTTGGGAGTTAAAAGGGACTATTTCTGTTCCTTATACTTTGATACCATGTTGACATACTCAGTGAAACTACAGAAAGGGTCAGCATCCTTTGCTGTCTTTTCCAGTGGCATGTTTTGGAATATCTCTCATTTTACTCGCATGCCCTCTCTGTTTCAGGTGAATACAGTTGTAGCTGCTTTCTCAGGGACAGCTTTCTTCTGTTTTGTGATGTGTCACACAGGTACAGACTTCTGACAGCTCCAAAACACTCCTCAGATAACTCACTGAATGCTGGTGGCATGGCAGGCAGAATCCTTGAAAGTCTCCATTGTTTTTGTAACCACATAATAGGAAACCCCTGACGTTGGGTTCATAAAAGATGGCTTTGCAGGACTAGGAGAAAATCCTCACTGTGCTTTTAGATGTCGTAAAGAATTAACTCTCTGCTATTATTTTTGTAAGAAATGAAGTTTGCATCTTCTTCTAAGTGTATGACCTTGACAACTTAAATGAACATAAAACTTCATCACTGGGATGTTGTCTTGTTAGTTTTTAACTCAGCACTCATTTTCCCTCGCAGATACCCTCCTCCCTTATGCCAGACTCCCCTGCTTCTTTTTTGCAGCGTGTGAAAACGCTGGCTTGAGCTGTTCTATTGCTTGGAAAGACATGGGCACAGTTAGTGGTTATTTAGGGACACGCTGCATGATGGGCACAAAGGGACCTGGGGGCTGCCAGCAGCATCCTGGTCAGTGGGCAGCACTGCTGCTGTCCGTGGGATAGGCCATGTGCCAGCATCATCTCTGGGGCTGCCTCGGGCACAGTGGCGCTCACGTCTGCTGCCTTCTCCCAGCTCCAAGCCACGAGGTCCTCATAGCCTCAGGAGGCCACTCCACTCTTCAGTTTTCCCTGTGTGTAAGGTGGGTGAGGTCAATCTCCATCCTGAGTGCTGCTCAGCAGACCACAAAGCATCTGGAGAAAGACAGTTGTTGTTATGGTCCCAGTTTTCAGAGCCTGGGGAAGGGAAAGTAAGGTGCAAACACAGCCTTTCCTCTGAGCTGGAATGCCAGTGAGCATTGCCATTGTGACTTCTGGTCTGGTGCTTTGTTCCCCTTTTCTGGATTAATATTCCAAATAGAAAAATGTTTCTGATAAGGTCAGTTATGGTACCAGATATCCTCGTGTTTCCAGGAACTGTTGCACGCATGCCTGAACCTCCCAAACAACTCTGCTGCAAAGAAGGTTCTCATTCTCCCATAACAAACCTTTTACAGCCATTCCCCTATGGTTGATGTTCATCAGAGGAGGACGCTGGCTAGATAGCCAATAACAGTATCAGGAGAAGGATTATATATGTAGTCATGTGAAGCATAAGGGTTGTCTCTTGTCTACATATCCCACAGATGTCCCCTGAACTTGTGCAGAAAGGCCATGCCTGGAGTGTGAGGATGTTAATGATGGTTAACAACGGCACCAAATAAAGTCAACCATGGATTGTCTGATGCTCATCCACAGCTTTCAGGTTGTCATTACCTTTCCTGCTCTTGATCCACATGTATTTGAACCTGCTGACTTGGAGGGAACGGTTTGTGGATGTGGCTTGCAAGGAGCTAGTCTGCAGTACGCTCTAATGCTGCATGTGTCTGGGTGGCTTCTGCAAGAGAAACTGAGCTAATCAACCCTTAAAAGCAAATGGGAGAGACACACACACACACACATGGGATAGGACATGATGACACAAATGAAACAAAAAAAACCTCAATCCAAAATTAAAATGCTAGCCAGGGCTATTCTGAACCTCTGTCGGCAACGCTTACGTGACCTGGGACATCTCTGATAACAAAAGTCATAGGTGGAAAGATTTTGCCAAAAAAAAAAATAAAAAGAAAAGAGAGCATATGCACAGCAAGCCTCTGAACCAGCAGTGCTAGGAGACAATTTTTAAAGGTCAGAATTATTATAGGACATTAATTAACAATCAGATAATGCTTAAATTGCCTCTGCAAATTTAGACACTGTGTAAGGCTACACACTGCAGAGGGTGCAGCCACCTGGAAAGAAATTGGACACTTGAACAGAAAATATGTCTTGCTCAGAGCAGAGCTAGAAGAACAAAATGAGAAAGCAATATGACTTCCCTAAAGTAATTAGGAGACGATAGTGCGAGTAAATATGCTTTTGCCAAAGTATGAGAAAACAAAATGATGGTAAATAAACCAGGAATTGGGCTTTCTGCAAGTGCTGGAAAGAGAAGGTAGGTTATCCTGCCTGCTAACAGTGGAACTTAAGACATCAGCAAAAAGCTAGAATGTCTTTGCAAAGAGGGGAAACTGCAGATGAGATTGAACATACTTGACAATTCCTGTTCCCAAAGGTACCAAACCCACTGAACGGGCACCAGTAAGGTCTTCATTTGGTCCCTAGAGACCTGAGGTTGGTTACATAGACTTTGGGGACAGTAGATGACATATGTCTCTAGAAGTGAATAAAAAAACATTCTTAAACATTATTTTTCCTTGCTCTTAAATTCAAAGTAGGTCAAGCCTGGACATGTATCTCTTGTAATTCAAAAACTGTTTTAACACTTTTTTTGATGTGACATGGACTGAGGAAATACTTAGTTATTGATTTGTGGAATTATCTACTCATCTGGTCATTCTATGCATATTTTACCAAGATAATCATAACCTGTTGGAGAAGAGCATTAGTCAAGGTCTAAGTTTTATTACTTCTCATGGGAGGCTGAACTGCAGAATTGAAACTGATTTTTGAAAATGTTTATATTTGGGGAGTTGGCTTCTTGTAGTGTTTCTGAACCTTGGAATACCGCTACTAGCCTTTCAGCTTGCAGAAATGCACAGTAATGCAGGATAGGTGGGTGGGTGTCTCTGTACTCAACCTGTACATAAATTTATAGGATTTATAGGTTTTGCCAAGAAATTAAGTACTGCAACGTCATCTTAAGTGCCTATTATACGTTGATGTGAATACTACAACTAACTTGTCTTCTCAACTATGAAAAGAAAATTGTAGTTAATGTTTTACCATGAATAGTGTGATAAAGAGTATAGAAAGACTTGGAGAGAGGATACATCTTCTAAAACATGGAACAAAGAGTTCAAAGTGTCTGGTATTTTTGCCTTACAAATTTCCACTGAATTTGCTCAACAGCCTGAGATAAAAACAGCTGAAGATTTCTATTTTATTTTTTTTCTTTTTGATGGGGACATGTAGAGTGAGGTGAGAACTCTCCAAAGATTATCTGCCAAGTGCCAGCTTTTAATGAATCCCATTTGTTTTCTTGATTAAGTCTGCTATTACCCCTGTTTAGTCTTGTCACGAGCCCATTAGCTGGAATTTTCATATCGTGGTTTAGAAGAGAAATTAGCCCAGAAGAGCAGCACTCATCATCAATTTTCAGTGTATTTAATATAGTTTACAATTTATGAATTCAGGAACCTGTAACCCAATACATACATACAAAAGGCAAACAACCATTCTTTGCAGCAAAATTCATAGGCCAGTTAGGGTTGAGCTCAGATGATCAGTTTGTGGTGATAACATTGTAAATTGGTAATGTACTTAGAGCTACAAGGTTTCTTAGTGAACTGGCACCTGACAGGCTGTGTCAGGTTTATGATTTGTGAGGCAGAAGCTTCCTTAGGAAGAAGTGACTCTCAAAAGGTTTGACCTCTTATTTTCAAAAGATAAGCATCCAGGAGGCTTATCACACCTTGCGGTCACAAAGTCCTCAAGAGCTTTGGAAGTGCTTAAAAGACATGTGATGGGTACAGTGTCAAACCTGCGCAGATGTAGCAGGGTTCCCAAATCCTTGACTGTCTGGAAAAGACTGTGAGAATAGCCCTTTAGGAGTTTTAAATATCTCCATCCTTTTTTAGATTGCCTAAATGAAAAGAGCAGAGTGGGGCGAAATGTACATTTTACCTGACATTTTGCGAATTTCAAGCGATGCCATTTCAGCAGCTGCTGGAAGCAAAGACCTGGACAGTGGAATTTGCAGAGCTGCCACAGAAGTATTTCATCAGTGAAAAGAGACGGAGAGGGTCGCGGCTGAACCACGGGCTCGTGCCCTGGTATTATTCTGTAATGGGAAACATGACTTTGCCAGGTACTGGGAAGCAAACATTGCAAATATTTGGACATTATGGCATTATTTAATATTACCTATTCAATGCTCTGTTCCTCTTTTCTTGTTTCTTTTGTGCCACTCTAAATGACTAGGCTGGCCTGCTGGCATTTCCATTCTTCCTTCTGTTTTTCTTCTTCCCTACCTCCTTTTCCGAAGTCCTGAAACAGAGCGGGATCTCGAACACTTTATCTCTTCGCTTAGAGCTCCCACATAATTGTCTGTGTGATGAACAGTGTGGGAAATATCCTGTAATCAAAGTGAAAACAACTCCAATCATATCGCTATTCCTCAAGAGCTCCCAAAGATACCTGGAAGAATTTGCTGCATTTCTGGGCCCAGAGTCTGTCACAGAGAGCACTAGTTGGTAATCACAGCTTTTTTTTTTTTTTTTAAACTATCTGAACTACTGAAGGAAAATTCTTTCCCATATCCTTACCAGGGCTGGATTGAAACACAGGGACCCATTTCATCCTAACAAAGTCTAAAAATTCAGCTCCCTGCTTAATTTCTTGGATGGATGGATGGATGGAAAATAAACATCTTTATAAAATCGGTAAATGACCATGACCACCTCTCCAAAGAATTCTCTCATAAGGCTAATCCAGATAGTGTAAGAAAAATGTACCTCTTGCAAAAAGTGTCTTTCCAAAACCCTGTAGTTTCCCTGCAAAATAATCTCTCTGGCTACAAGACTCTTTTCCTTCAGTAAATGTGTTTTCAGTCCCCTTTCAGTCTGTTCTGCTTTACATACTTGACACCATGAATCCCTAACAAGGTTAGAGGGTGAGTAACAATTTAAATCTACTTTCAAATACAGCTGAAAAATCTATTATAGTTGCAACCTTGAACTTTAATTGTATAAAGACATCTACTTCCTTGGCATTCACACAAGTGATGGAATTTCTTGCTTGTAAATCTGCCTTTCTGACTGTGTTGGCAGCTATTTATTTTGCCTCTAGACTTTGAAAAAAAGAAATACATAGATTTACACACTATAACATTACAACACCCTTTGAAATTTGTTATGATGAAGGTTATTAACATATTTGAGTCAACCTGGTTAATTATATGTTACTCTTTGTGCTATTTTACTAGGCTACACAAGAGGCTGCTGAAATCCAGCACTTGTTTTCAGTTATACATACATGCTTTAGAAGGAAATGATTGTAAGAGAACGCTTTGAAATTATATTGGTCAAAGATTTTCCAGTATTGCCACAGACTAAGGAAACAAGAGGAAGCTCAAAGGATCCATGAAAGGTAAACAAAGAGTCTCTTTTTAAGTCTGGTTTTGTGGTAGGTAATGGAAAAATCCTGAAGTATTTTCATGGACTCACAGTTTCAAACCTTTCTGGTACTTCTGATGGAAATAAAAAAACAAACCCATCACCACAAAAACCACTCAACTTCCTCACTCCCTCTGTTCCCCTCCCCCCCACCCCTGAAACACCCAAGTAGTATGTCTGGCTTGAACACCCATGAGCTGAAAGATCTCTTCACAGGAACAGTACCTTTCCCATGGCCACAGGCATGGTCTTGGGGAAAAGATTATTTTCAGAGCTGAAAGCTTGTGCTTCTCACAGTAAAAGACCAAGTGAGATGTTCAACATGTTTTGATTTAACGTGTTATATCAGGCCTGTTAATCATAGATATAAACATTTTGCCTTGAAAATATTTATTCAAATAATTCACCTATTGTTTTCTCTCTCTTTTTTAAAATTTAAAAAGAGATTTGTAGGCTTTACAGTTTGAAACCAACTGCCATTTTTGGCCAAGATACCATAGTTCAAATTTATTAGAACACTTGGAAAAAGAAAATCAGATTCAGAGCTACGCTGAAAGTTTGTGGACCCTAGGCAGAGACTTGAAATCTTTGTATTTCCTCTTCATTTAGAAAATGAGACAAGAATTTTAAAAATGAGACACATTTTGGAAGATTATCATCTAATTTGATAATTCAGCTAATGAAATGCTGCTAAGTGAATATAGCACATGATATCAATTAGCAGCAAGATGTATGTCCTCTTTACGATGCTTATCAACAGTATTGGTGAAGCAATATCAGCACTGTGGTGTTAGTGCTGGGAATACTGTGTAATGCTGTATGCACCAATCCTGAATAATATTGACTTATGTTAACTCTTGAATCAGTTCAGCCCCATCCTCGTACCCTAAGCTTTCCTATCTGAAAGAGATTCATTTCTAGGAGGAATGCAGTGAGACAGTACTCATGGTATGGGCTTTTGAGTGATTACACGGTCATAAGCTAAGTCCCTTTATGGTGCCACAGAAGGAAGAAAAATTAGTAAGTCCATTACAATTAATATACTGCATCCAATAATAAATAGTGTAGCTTTTCAGCTATACTAGAAAGTTCTAAAAATGCAAAGAAACACTTTGCTTCCCTTAATGTTGTTTCTTTTACTTTTGAGTTGTATCAAGCAATTATGCCACTTCAGAGGTGGTTAGTTTTGCGAACAAGATATTAATAATTTATGTGTGTTAAAGGTATTGATCAAACAAAGGTAGAAGCATTATCTTTGAGTTCCTTCTATAATCCATTAGAAAGTAAGTAAATTGCTTCAGTTTTGTATTAAAATATGAGGCTCTGTGTGAATTCTCCTGGGGAGATGGTGGGGTTGTGTGTTGGGGACCAGAGCTGTAGCTTGTCTCTTTGCTTTTTTTCCAGCTCTGACAGTTTCATTCTCCTGTTTGAGCAGAAAGTCATGAACATTGTATTTATGCAAGGTGAGTACTTGTGCAAAGTTGGTAAGGTTTTCATAGATCCAGGAATCTACCTGCTTGTGACTTCTTGCTTCATCAAGGACATAGTGTTTTCCTGACTTTGAATTGTTCCCCTGTTTTATAGTTACATGAAGAAAGCTTTATTCCTCTGTTTTGGGACTGTGGGATGTCTATGACAGGAAGGGATGTCAGTGTTGAAACCAATCTGTGCAATCCCTATTCTTCTATTCCTGTTCTAAGGCAAAGAGAAGAGTGATATAAACCAGAGGAAATAAATAATTGGTGAATAATTTTATTAATTGAATTCTTTTTGGACCACCAATCTCATTATTTGTTTATCATCCAGGCTTCTACTAAATCTATTCACAATTCAAAAAAAGTCAGCAAGTGAACAGTATTGAACTGATCCTTAATTAGGGCAGCTGAGATGTCTTGTATAATTAACTGGGCTTTGTTCATAATTATTTCCTGATACTTGGAATTGTTTTCCACAAGTAATGGAGCAATAGTAATGGTAACACTAAGAGATCTTTGATTTTTCAGAGTAAAATAATGGCCAGGCTTACTGTGCTTAAGTTGTGTAAGACCTATTTGTTCTCACTGACAGCTAAAAGTAATCACGTAAGGTTGGCTGGGGCACACAGGAAAGTTTTGTGAAGCTGCTTCTCTTAGTGTAGAAATAAGTATGCATCCAAAATCTTTAACGTGTGGCTTTTCTAATTTGTGCTTTCTGATGGTCAGCCTGAGATTGCTCCTTGGGCATCTACATGTGACTCCTTGCCCACCAGTAAGAGTTTCCTTAAAGCCAGTGCCCGTCCATGGAAATCAGCCATTGCTGATACAACGTGATGAAAAAGCTGCTGCTTGGCAAAGGTCTTCCCAGACCTCCTAAGTGGAATGACCTCTGCTGCCACATTCTGCAGCGTGCATGCAGAGCTGCAGCCATGTAGTTGGGGTGCCAGGGGATGAGGTTCTCCAGGAGGTGGGTTCCACACCCATGGTCATGCCATGCATCACAGCTAGCACCACATGCCCAGCCTCCAGCAGATGCAGCGCTTGGACTTATGGTAGGGAGTACATGTTGGTTGGTAGCTCTAGAAACCTGTCCTGATGTCTTAACTTCAGTTAACTTCAGACCTCACTTCTGTAAGTGATTTTTGAGGGAAGCAGGGAGAGATGTGGGTAGTAATGCTGGAAACAAGGTAAATGGTTTTTATTTGCAGGTTATTGCTGCTACTTTCCTCCTCCCTTTGATGCTGGCTTAGGACACGGCTGCAGAAAGCTGGAGGAAAGCCTCAAGGGTGTCATATGTGATGAGTCTTTCTCCAGAATGTACCCAGCCCTCCGTGGGGAAGTTGCAGCAGACTCCAAGGTATGGGCACCTTGGGAAGTGGGGTTTGCTAGGATGTTGCCTCTGATTTCAAGAGCACTAGTAGCCACTCTAATGTAGGAAAACAGTAGTTGAGTTACAGCCTGAGGTTGGTTGGGATTCATTATGAAGCTGCATGAAAGAGCACGTGGGTTAAAGAGGTTCACTACTAATTAATAACTTTACTCCTAACAAAGTAGCTCCTTGCTCCTGGGGTTAGGCAGAGTGTGAGAAGAAAAACAAGCAGGGAGCTGTCTGCAAGCTCCTCGGGACTGAAGCAGCAAATGAGCTATGTGTACAGTTTAGGGAGCTGAGCATCAGCACCTGGTGTAAGATGAGCACCAGCAGCTGAGTACCTGACCCCCTACAGCACCAAGGCAGCAGGGCTGAACTTGCACGATCAAAATTAGACTTTGCTTCTAAAACTCCAAAGTGAAGAAAACCAAAAGGGAGGAGGTTTTGTATGATTTTCTGTGAGCATTCTTTAATTTGACTAGTCATCCCCAGAGAGCTCTTGGCCCACGCTATGTTGCTTTTAGGCTAGAAAATGCAGAATGGAAGTTATGAGAATTATTCAGCTGCCGCTGCGCTCTGCCTGGCAGACTCCTCTAATCCGCTCGTGTGAACCCGGTGAATGTAGCTCATTGCTTTCAGATCACCCTGTTGCCAACAGTGAAGACAAAGTCCGTAAGCTGTAGAAACCTTTCAGAGTTGGGATGGTGTGAGAAATGTGTCTCTTCCTACCTGGAGAGCAGAAGAGTGGTGTTCTGGGGTGAAAAACCCTCCTGTTTTCATCCTGTTCGTGATTTGGCTGACCCATTACCTATGCATTTTGTGTTGGTAACTAATGTCTAATTATTTTTTTCACTTTTGAACCCCTTGCAGCTCTCTAAAGTTTAGTCAGTAAGAAGATTAAAACATAAATGCCATTAAATATGCTTTAAATATCAGACCTATTGAAATATTACCAGGTTCTGTATCCTCTTAAAAAATAATCCCCATTCAAAACAGAGAGGAAATGTCATCTGCATGAGTGACTTCTGAGTTTAAGATTGGATTATACAGGGAATTATGTAGAGTAGCTTTGGAAATCTGATAATTAAAAAAAACTTTGGACTCTTTTATTTATGACATTTTAAACCCCTGTAACATTTAGGGAAGTTTCCAGCCTTGTACATGTGCTGTTAACCTCACGTGTAAAATTTTCTTGAGTAACTGGATGTGAACTAAAGGTCATAGAGCCTGAAATCAGGTTCAGTCAAGCTGGATTTGCTGGGATTTGAAGGTGATTCCTGGATCTGCATGAGTGGGGATGCAGGCAGATGAGGATGTTGCTCTTGGCCCTCACATGTAGGGTGTTCTCCTGCTTCATAGGGAACTCAGGCTGAGAGTAGCCTGAGGTGAAGGTTAGCTGTTATTAATGTCCTCCTGCATCATCCTGTATGGGAATCCTGCAACATCCCCAGACAGGGAACCTTTGTGTTTGAGTGTCCATTTATGAATGAGTACAGTGAGTCCTGGGAATGTCTCTGAAAAGGACTGAGAAAAGTCCCATTAAAGCCACTCTGGTTTGCACGTTTAAGCATCACAGAAAAATGCTTGCAAAGGGTCAGGATAGAGCTTACTGGCTGTCCCAAGCCCCACACCTCCTGTCCAGCACGGATGCCAGACATCTGTAGGATGCTTTCCACAGGTCTGGCACCAGGGTAAGAGAATGAGGGTGTCCTTGCATCCATCTGTTGTGCTGGGGAACGGGGAGGAAGAGCAGACAGGGTTTCTCTTCAAGGCTGGTGTGGGGCAGAGAGAGAGTAACGCCTTCACGCCAGCTTGGCTTTTTGCATCCATGAATGTGCAGCACAGGCTTGGCAAAATGTCACAGTGTTGGGAGGAGAGCACTGCAACTCACTGCAACTGTGCCAGACCTGAACCAGGAAAGCCACAGTGTCTCTGTGTCTGCAGCCACCTCCGCAGCTGGTGTTCGCTAACACCCGACTTCATGCACCTTTCCCATCGGCAGCACCTCAAATGGGAGACAGACGTGTCTGCTTGTGCTCCTGATAAATATTGACTGGGGATTTTATCATAAATATGCAATGAATCTACGAGCCAGTGGGAAATGTTAAAGCAAACATGTTTAGGACAGAGGCTTTCAAAACAGGGTAGGCAAATTCTTATTCCAGCAAGAGGAGACACGTGCCTATTCTTTCTTCAGCTGGCTAAGCAACAGCGGGAGTGTTTCCTACTAAACAGGCTCATTAGCATAAGAATAACTACAGGGTAAATTTTCAAGCTCATTCCAAGTGAATTCAAGGGGAGGGGGGAAATATTCTTTTAATATGCGCAACTCATGCAAACAATGATATGAAACTAATTCATTTCATCATATTATCACCATATCATATTAACTTAAAAGAAATAATAATGCAACATGGAAATGTTTGCATATTAGAGAGAACTCTCATTGTACCCTATTAGCACCATATCGTATTAGTATTGCATTAGGCTATTATGCTCCAGTGCTAAAATGATGAAATCCCACTGTGAAAACTGATATTGAATTCTTGTAATGTTTCAGAACCATTTTTAGCACTGCATATAAATAATTCATGGGAGCAGATCTAATGAATTGATGAAAACCCCCATCCCTTGACATTGTGAGAGTATTTATGAATGTAAAGTCATGAACGGGATTTTTTATTATTTTTTTTTTAACGGAGATGGGCTGGGACTGGAATATCTGGCTTATCACCAGACCCAGCTTGCCTGTGTCACAGAGAGCGTGGGTTCTGGCAGCCACATTTCTCTGCTAACATGGCAAAGGCAGTGTCTACAGAGTGGTCTGTCCCAGGGCCAGGGTGCAAAGTTCACCCTTCCTGATGGGCTGGCTTGGGGAGCCCTCCATGGTGTACTGAGACACCCAAGAGGTGAGGCCCCCAAGGCAGAAATTGCTGTGCTAGAACCACTCTGGTCCACCTGCATCCACTCTCTGAGCTGTTAATGAGAAAGTATGTATCTAATTTGAAGGCTTTTATGGAGATCTCCTCTCACACAACTTTTGGGCACTAATTTCATAGAGAGGTGTACTGGCAGACCAGGCCCCTGTTCAGGAAAGCAGGGGGCTGCCTAATGAACTGTTGAACAAGAGCTCACTCAGCCTTCATGGGCCCACGAGGAAGAACCGAACAGGTGACACCACCTATCCCCACACTGGGAAACAGAGGGAGCTGCTCGATCCAAACCATGCTGATGCACAAAGCTATAGGAGAAATGGTAACACAGGATCCCTTCATGAACACATTTGCTTCCTTTTCACCAAGATGTAAATCCAGAGCAGGAGGTGCATGGAAAGCAAAGCTGGAATGCTGTTTGCTTTGCTTTCTAAAGGGATGTGAGGGTGCTGACAGGCTGTGTACCCCTTAGCTAGGCTCAGAGACAGAAGCCCTTCTGAGCCCATGGATGCCAAGTCTTGAAAATTTGTTGTGCTCCTCAGTCTGGTCCTTTCTTCCATAGTCTGGGATGTGCTGCTGTGCCTGCAGCAGGAAACATAAATCAGGTGGGGTCAATGGCTCCGTTTTCAGTGCAAGAGGCAGAGATGTGTGGGAGGTTTCTCTAAAGGTCAGCAGGAGTCCCGCACCCACAGTACTTCCCACCAGTTTGGAGATTTCAAGAAAAAAAAATTTGACAGCTGGCTATGGGATGGCTTTGGTTTTGCAGGTTACAAAGTCAGTGCATTGTGGTCTTGTTTGAGCAGAAAAGGAACTAATGCGGTAGGAGATCCCAGGGACAGTGTTGTGCAGAGCAAGAGTAGCTGAAGAAATATGAAGTGTAAGGTGTCTCATGACTCTTTACAGACACATGATACACATGACTGTTTTCTTGAAGACTGGGTTGAGAAATGGATCCATTCAAGAGAAATTTGATAGTCCAGTAGTAGGAGTGTTTATTTTTCTCTCTGCTTAATTTTTTCCCCAAGCACAGTTTTGGTTTTCCATCCTTTCCTCCAGCAAATGCCACTGTAATCCCTGCAGAGATGTTGCAAGACCTCTGCTAACCCCACATTTTCCGTGTCCAAAACTTGGAAGAGTAGCAGTGCACAGAGTTTATTCCAGCTGGTTCAGCTACCTCTACTTTTCACTGGTGATATTAAATTACACACATATCCTAGGTGAAAATAAGTCAGTTCTTCCTACAGTTAGTGTATAAAGTAAAATAAATACCATGTTAGAGAGCACTTTTGTGCTGTATTTTTTCACTGAGTTGAATACCATACTTCACAGTTCTGTCTAAGGTAGGTAGAGGAGAGTTTTCCTATGATCTGCAGTTACAGAGATGGCTGAGCGTTCAGCTAAAAGTTCATGACAAAAGTCACGCATTTGTTTTTTTCATGTTGGTGTATGAGCAACAATAATAGCACATGCCATCTCTACAGCAGCAAAGGAAAACATGGGCTTGTTCCACCAGAATATTTATGTTTATGGATAGATAGGTAGGAAGTGGACCCGAAGTTAACAAAGCAGTCAGTAAACTATTTTTGTGCTGTGCTGCCAAAGTATTACTTTAAATCGGTTCCAGCAGCTTGCTGTGGTTTTCTGAATTTGTTTATGTGAGTCAGTATGGCCTAATTTTTTTCCTGTGTGAAGCTCTTGTTTAGTCACAGCCGTGAATCATTTCAGGTGAATGTGACAATTCATAAATTGTTCCATAGCTATAAATAGCAAACATTTAGAAAATACTCCTTCACCTCTAAACATTCACTGCTGTAATTAACAACAAATACCATCGTAAGCCAGGAACAACTGCTGCTAGTGAAGAACGTAGTATGTGAACAGGAAGGTAAGAACATGGCCATGCCCAGCTAGGATGTTGGTAGAGAAATGGAGAGCTGTGCTCCTGCACACACAGCAGTGGGGACGCAGTCATGCTCAGTGCTGGTGCGTCCTGGGCTTGGGACACAAGCTGAGACCAGGGATGCAGCACTGGATGGTTGGTGGCCGCTGCTATTGTGCTTGCTCTGACTGCTGCAGACAGTCTGTGTCCCATCTGCCCACCCACCTGTCCTGCCTGGTGAGACCTGCCAGGCCACAGAGTGGGGAGATCCCATGCTAGTGAGATGCGATGTCCTCTGCCTGCGAAGGAAACTGTTTGACAGGTAACAGGTATGGCACTCCCAAACTTTAAGAAATGCTTTTAAAATTATTAACTAAATATTACCATATGCTTTATTATAATTCTCGTTGTTTCAGTGTGATATCTAACAGGAAAAATTATGGCAGTTTTGGACTGTTTCAGTGCTGGAATTATTTTTGACATTCACAAACAGCTCTTCCAATGGCATATTGGATCTCCCGTAGAGATCGGTATTCAAACAGCTTACTGTTTTCTGGGCACAAGTGCTCATGTCTATTTGCCACTCTAAAAAACCCAATCTTTAATTATGAGTTTGGAACTCAGATTTTGGTTCTGATCCCCGTGAATGAACATGACTGGTGCAATTCTGCTTTTGCACTTCCTTGGATTTGGCTGCTGTGGGGATGGGAATGGCTGCAGTGTAAGCCAGCCACTCTAAAATGTCTTTTCTTCTTTCAGCATCTTCACAGCTCTGCATTTTCTACTGTCTCCCACAAATGAGGACTGCTGACCTCCTGCTGATGCGCACATCACTGCAGGTGAGGGATACCCATCTGCTGGGCACATTGTACTGAGGTACCAGGAATAACTTGTGGGGTTCTGAAGGAACTGTCAAGGCTAGATTTCCAGATTTTCCCTCTTGTCAGGTAGTCCAAGTCTCTGTACACTGTGCTGAGGTGCAGACATATTCTAACTGGGTTGTATTGCTCTAAGAAAAATTCCTCTTGTGTATGCTGTATTCCTTAATCTTGCCAGGAGTCGTTGGAGACTGGGACAGGGGCCAGTGTCTCAGACTGTACCCCTGGATATCTATCCAACCCTTTTTTTTTTTTTTTTTCCCTTTCCTCAGACACATCTCTCTCATACATCTCCTACAGCCTTTGTTTCCCTGCTCAGACATGTTTCTGATGCCAAAAATCTAAAGCTGGACCCCTGGCAGTATTGACCTCCCTGTGCCTGTCTCCATTTCTAAATAGCAGGGGGGAGAATTTCTATCAGAATCAGAAAATACATGAGCTGAAGATGTCCATAGCTCTGTGTGAGCTGGACTGCAAACAGCTCAGCTCCTTAAAAATTCAATTTGGTTTAGTGCAGTGAATACAGCAACCTCCTCTTGCTTTGCAGAGCATCTCTCAAGTGTGTGTGCACAACGATGTGCCTTAACCTGAGCTCTTGAGCTGGGGCTGTGAGCTGAGGTCCCTGTGAGCCCGAGGAGCCTGGATCCAGTATGGCATCAGTGCTTCTGTCTGTCTGTCCAAGGTGCAGCAGGAGGGAGGCAGTCTAGCGATGAGCAGGGACCAGAGGATGCTCTGCACCTTATCCAGCACAAGGCTCTGCCAAGTAATACAGCAAAGCCCAGCGGTAGCATGCCTATGGATTTCATATGGATTTCATGCAGCTTTAACAGGCTTCTGCACAGAGAAAACATCCTGCGCTTGGCTGCATAATAGCTGAATCGCTCAAAGCCCAATTACAATCAAATCTTGCTAATTTGTGCCCATAACTGGAGATTGAGTGAGAATGACAAAACTTCAGTGAGTTATGGAGCAAGTGGCACCCATGTTTTAGGAAGTGTGGCTAATGCATTACAGAATTCATTATCACCTCACAAACTCCTTCTCACACCAGGAAAGGATGAATGCGCTTAATTCATTTATTTTGACAAGGTTAGTTTCTTAAACATCTTTTGTTGTAGCTGATGTTTATACTGTTAAAAGAAAAAAGTAATGAATTGTAATTAAGGAGATGTTATAAGAGACCCCTCCTAGTGAGTATGGGTTATTGGGTACAGACTGTGGCAGGCGCAGATAGATGTCAATGTGCAGCTCTTCCCTGTGCTCACAGAAGCCGCCCACACAGCTGGTGCCCGGCGTGTCCTCTCTGCAGAACAGCAACACCGGTTGCCCCTGTTGTCTTCCTGTTGGGGGCCCGACACGTTTTTTAAAAAGCAGACAGACAACCAAAATAGCTCTCATTTGGTGTAATACCTCGGGGAGGGGGGAAAGGATTAAGCTGAGAAGGAATCTCCCCTGTCATGAGGAGGGGATGTCTGGCACTCTGAGAGTGTGCCACACAGAAGTTTGACTGAATGTTGCTATTCTTAAATTCTTACCGGCGTGCTCACTGCTAACGCGTCATCCCTCGTTGAATACGAAATACAGTTTGGAGGAAAACAGATCAGATCTGCAGGTAAGAGGCTCTGCAAAAATGGGATTTGAACCTGAGTGCACCAACCTTGAGGCAAAGCTGTCCTTCCTTGAGTGCCAGACGTGCGGTGGGGGTAATTACCATTGCTTGCACTGGCTCTCTGGTTCGGATGCTGAGCGAGGCAGAGGTCAATGCATGGCATGAATCTCCATGCTGATCCCTGGGCAGCCCCTGGTTACAGGCAGGCATTTTGTTCTCTTGCTAGGAGCGCAGAGGTTGCAGGTACCTGTATCTGCCTGTGTACCACTTGTAAATCTATAATTAATTACCACAGGTTAAACAGACTGAGGAAATAACCAGAGCCTTTTTGAGGAAATGTAATTGTCAATATAGCAAGACCCCTGAATTATGGATTCAGCAATGATTGCTATTACAGGGATGGTGTTAGATGAGTATCATTTTGTCAATTAACCTTTTACAATTCATAGTTTATTATAGCCTAGAACAATCCACTTTTAAAGACGTTTTGTAAAACAGAAAAAAACCAACCCCACGACTCTTGCTGCTTTTAACACTTAGTACCTGCTCTTTAGCCTTTGAACACAGACTGTTATACTTGCTTAGCATAATGTATAACCCTAAGTCACAAAGCTAAAGAAAACCCTTTTAATTTATGGAGGATTTCATTTTAGCTGAGTGTTCTGAAGAGTTTCCTAACTTTCTGACGACATGTCAGGCCAACCAAGGATACAAGTGTATCTGTGTTCCCGGGTCCAACCACTTTACCCTACTATAATTTAAGCTTTAATTTCATAACCTGCAGTGCCCTGGCTACTTAGCAGAAGAAAAAAGCATTCTTAGTCAAGACTGTGTAACAGAGAATTCTTCTGCTCCAGCAGATAAAATTCTGATGACAAAGTAATTATCATAAAAATTATTCTTTTCTAAAAATACTCCACTTTAAAAAAAAATCTCTACTGTAGGAAAGGGAACGGAGAGTATTTTTGATGAAAAACACTTGGAAAAATGGCGATATGGTTCCATTGCTATACAAATACAATTATTTTTCTGCTAGAAACTGTTGCTGTAGCTGCGATGGAGAAGGGTAGGAGAGAGGTAAGGTTTGCAGGGAGAGGCAATACTTTTTATTAGAACAATTGATACAGTTGAAAAAATCAGAAACGCTTTCAGGAGATTTGTGTGTCTAAAAGCCTTTCCTGTATCAGCTGACTAATAAAAGATATTTTCTCTGCTTGCAATCCTTCATGGGTTGGTATACAGCCATTTCTGTGCCCATGATTTGTCCGCTGAATCCTGCAGTTCTCAAAAGTGGTATAATTTAGTAAAGATTCATTCTGAAATACTAAAAAAATAATAAACACCTCCCTTAAAACCCTGAAAATTTAGGATTGGCTTCATATTTTAAAGAGAATAATTGCAACTCATGAAGGAACTTCCAAATGTATGAAAAAATGTGGTCAACACTTTCAGTAGCTTTGAAGCAGCAGCAATCTAACAAAGCACCTTGCTCTTGCTGTGCTGACAATGAGTCCAGTGTACAAAAAAATTAAACAAAAAAGACATTTTAATTTCAAGGTTCACTGGAAAAAAACATGAAAAAAAAATCAATGTTTGCCAAAGAGAAAGACAAACTCTGAAGGGAAATAAAAAATGTATTTATAAGATTCAAAGATAACTTTATAAATAATTTGGCAATAAAAATGAGATAAAATATTTGTCCCTCTTAACTCTAAATATGCAGGTAATATTCCTAATAAATTTACCACATGAAATTACCTTAAGGCATCATCTAGTTATATTGCCATCAAGAAATTATTAGGAAAAAACAACAAACAAAAACACTCAGATGGAAACCCCAGCTGTGACAGAATGAATGGCTGAGGCTGGTCCCTGCCTTGGCCTCATGCCTCTCATTTCTCCCCACTCCTGGTGGCATTGGGGCTGGGGCCTCTCCTGCTCCTTCCCTGACAACACTTTGCCTGCTGTTCCCTCCCTGGTGCACCAGGAGCTCATGGAAGAGCATTTGGAGTAGTTATGTCTCCACTGCGTGGCTGCATCACCCCAGAGCTTGGGGGAGACTTCAAAGCCCCCCAGGTTGTGTGCGAGACACATAGAGCTCCTGCACAGCTCCGTGCCCTGGGAGCCATGGGCTTGGACCCATGGAGTGTGTCTGCAGGTGCACGTGCTCATCATTTCAAGACATGCTGGAGCCCCTTAGCCTGGAGCAGCCCAGCATGTGTGCTGTGCCTTTGGCCATGTCTGAGCTCCACGGTGCCTTGTGCCCTATGTGGGCTGGGGCTACCCACACTGTAGCAGGGATGAGGTCTGTTGCAGCGGGCAGCCCTATCCACACTCAGCTGCCTTCCCCCAGGATGGCTGCTTTTTCTGGAGGCCTGGTGTGATGCTCACACACCCCGAGCTGGAGCAGAGAGCATGCTACCTGCGAGTCACTGTCCAGGGCAGGCTTTGTGGTTATGCTGGTCTGGCTGCGAGTGTGCAGCTCCTGTACGTAAAGCCTGTAGAGAGAGCTACAGCCTCAGCTATGCATGAGGCACAGCACTGCTGTCACGCTGCTTCAACCCAGCAACAACCAGTAGAATGAAGGGTGGTGGGATCTAATGCTTCATGGGTGCTGACACCCTCGTGCCCCTATGCCTGTGCCTGAAACCGCATGTGTGTGTGGCGGCAGGGGCAGGGGTGATGATGGAAAGAGGGAGGGCAGCAACAGCTGCAGCCATGCATGCCCTCACTTCTGTGGACAGAGGTCTGCAGGACTGGCTGCTGAGCACCAGCACCTTTGGTGCCATCCTGTACCCCAACAGCATCTGTGAGAACAGACCAGGCATGCATGCTACTGGCTAATTAGCTGCAAATGGGTTTTAATTAGATCACCCAGACACACAGTATTCTCGAGTAGGTTTCACAGGGACAAGCAGGATCAGCCCCAGGAGTGTGGTGAGAGGACCAGGGCAGCACCTTCCTGCCTGCACCTGCCCAATGCTGGCAGCTCCCTCCCAAGGTGGCTCTCCTCTGGGATAAAGCTGACTTTCCACAAATGCTGGAGAGGAGAATTAGACTTGGGTTCTCTGCTAGGTCTGTAATGCCTTTTTCCTATTAGCTTTTCGATACTCAGCTATCAGAGCTTTCCGTATGGATGTTTAGGTTTTATATATATACTTTGTCTGACATCCAAAACACTTTATAAATCTATCCATTTAATTCTCCTGTGCTGTGCAGCATGCCATAGTGGTATTATCTTCACTTTACTGATAAGAAGATTTACATTCACACAAAGCCAGGATGGAATTGGGGTAAAGACCAGGCTCAGAGCTCCAGATGTGACAATAACCAGCTGCCTGCTGACGGTGGTAGCTTGTACGGCTTGCTCTTTTCCCTATGCGGTGGGTTTGCAATGTGGCTTCTTTAAGAAGTGGCTAGAAAGTTTCTTAAGGGTCCAACAAGGTAAATACCAGCTGGGCGCCCAAGGCCAAGCTCCCAAACCCTGTTGCCCACAAGGCCAGCTGGGCCAATCAGCACTGGTCACAGGCCTCTGAGAATCACATTTTAGAGCGAGACAAATGCAAACACCCACATTTTGCCACTTGAGAAGGGAGTGAGAAGATGGAAGAAACTTTGCAGACACCAAGGTCACTGAAGGGGGGAGGAGGAGGCACTGAGAGAAGATTCCCTGCGGCCTGTGGAGAATACCATAATGAAGCAGGTGTCCCCCCACAGCCCATGGAGGACAAAGAGACCCCACTTGTAGCCCATGGAGAAGCACCTCGGTCAGGCGGGAGTCCACCATGGAGAAGGTGGAGGAATATGGAAGAATCTGTGACCTACATTGGAGCAAGCCTCTGACAGCACCTGCAGCCCATGGAGAGAGGTAAGAGGCAGAGGAGAGAGATGGAGCCCCACATGAGAGCAGGTTTGCTGGGGGTGCTTGTGACTCTGTGGGGGACCAGGCTGGGGCTAGCAGTCTGGGACTGAGAGACATTCTATGAGTTTATAGAAGTGCCCCATGCTGGGGCAGTTGGTGAAGAGCCGAGGCCCTGTGGGAGAGGACTCATGTGGAGAGGGTCATGGAGGACTGTCTCCTGTGGGTGGGACCCCATGCTGGTGCAGGGAGAGTGTGCGAAATGCCCCCCTACCCCAGAAGGAAAATAACTCATGAGGAACTGACCAAAGACTGAAGCTTCCATTCCTTGTTTCCCCCCCTTTCCCCTGTGCCATTCTGGGAAGGAGAAAATCATGAATAAAGTTAGGTCTGCAAAGAAGGGGCACAGGATAGTGTTTTAAGAGCTGTTTGTGCTTCTTATTATCTGATTCTGGTTTCTTTGTGAGTGTAGTGTAATTAATTAGAGAGTTTTCTTGCCTTTCTTCTGTGTTGAGTCTGTTTTGCCTGTGACACTAATTGTGGAATGATCTCTCCCTGTCCTTATCTCAACTCCAAAGCCTCTCAACATGTATTTCTCCCTTGTCCAGCTAAGAGAGGAGCAATAGAGTGACTTTGGTGGGAATCTGGCCTCCAGCCAGATTCAAACCACCACATCCTAGCAATACACCACAGGTCGGCCTATGGATTTCCTCCGTACAGGCACCTTTTTGTTTCAGCTTGGGCTAAACCTTGCTTAATGTCTGGGGTTCTGTGGCACTTAATGAAAGGCCATGCTTGATTTCAGCAAGCAGAGCAGCTAAGCATCTTTAGGAAACTAGAATGGCTCCAAATGGAAAGGGCATGTGTATTAACACCTGCAATATCTGCACCTGTAAAACCATTCAGAAACATGAACTGGGAGGGAAGGGGGGGTATGGGGACGTTGCAGTTCTGTGGTGAAAGACTCGGTCTCTGGTGCTGAAGTAGGTAAACGGGAATGCATCCTGAAGCAAAAAACCCAATACACTTAATTTGATCTCCCAAAATAATTCCACCTTTTGGGGGTTTTCCTTCCTCCCCTACTCTGCTAATTGCATGTGTCAGAAGGGATCACAGTAGTTAATTTGAAATCATTAAGTTGGACTGCCTGTTCAGCATCAAAGCCATTTACAAACTATGGGTTCATCTAAGCACGTCAACTATGCTGTGCTAGCCTCAGCCCTCCGGAGCATGCACTGATCTCTTGGATTTGGAAACAGTGGTGCTGCTTGGCTGGTTTGCATCTTACCCCAAGAAGGTTTTAAAGAACCCAGCTCCTGAGATAGACATAAATGTAATGACCTAAGTGCAGCAATGTCTTGTCAGCTACGGGGTTGGTTTGGGGGCTGTAAATCTGATCATATGCTCTGAATACAGCCAAGGCTGGATTCACAGCTCTGGGAGGAGAAATCAGCTCTTAGTGGACAAGAGGATTTTATACCCAATAATTAGGCTAAATGAAGCTGTTACACAGAACGGTGGCAAAGAGCCACGTTTTGCTGGCATGCTCTAATATCACATAATACATGAGTGTGGCTTATGCAGTAGGTGCTGCTTTCTCCTTCCAAAATTTATATCACAGCCCTAACCACTGACACTTTGTTCTCTGCCAACTCCTCTGCTCCCTTCTCTCATGCCGGCAAAAATACAGTGGGACACCTAAAGCTATAGGCTTTGGCAGGATCATGGGAATATGCTGAACACACACATGCTGATTAATTCATTGCCTTAGCAACTGAAAACTCTTGGATTATTCTCACTTATTTATTGGTCCTTTCAGAGTTAATGTGAGTTGTAAAATCATCCACAGGCAAAGTTAACTGCTTGCACCTGCAAAGGCCAAAACCCTCTTTTGATCCCAGAAGATTACCTATTCCACACCCGTCAGATACACACACTTTGAAGCAGCAGCCCAACAGCAGCCGCGTCGTACACTGACAGTACGTACACATGGCCCAACTCCCCCTTCCATGGTGCCACCTGTGGTAATGCACAGTAGTTTCCCTTGCTCTGTGGGCACATGGGTGACTTCAACACCAAGGGAGGAGGGAACCTTGCTTCTGGAAAACAGCGTGTAGACGGAGGCCTTGATGGCTCAATATCGTCTTGGTTTCTTATGGATCTGTAGAGAAAGACATCCAGGGTGCCGCTGTGAGCAGGGCATTTGGGTGCCTGTCTGTGTGAAATGAACATTAGCAGCAGCAGCATAAATCCTGATGTGGTAGTTGCAGCTCGGTGATATGCAGCCCAGCAGCCAGTGAGCTGTTGCGTGGTGTCCCGCTGTGCTCACATGGAAGTGCCTCATGTGGGACACACAGATGGGCTTGCTGGGTTGTGGGCAGTCAGTGCAAAAGGAGCCAGCTCATTAGATGGGGCTGTCTCTGTTTAAGAGCAAATGCTATGTTCATGTTTCAAGTTTTTTATTTAGCTTTCACAGTGCTCAGTGAAAGAACCTTGTTTGCTGAATCCTTGCTACCCAGTGAGTGTGTCGCTTGGCTCAAAGTCCAAGGATGGCAATGTCTCAGCTCTTCAGTGATAGTCCATGGCAGTGACAGACAATGTTTTGTATTCTTTGGAACTTCTGTCTGGGTTTCATACTACAGCATCCTACTGTACCTCACTCAGGTGTTTTTGTTACTGAGGGCACCCAAGAGAAGTATCTGGATTGCTTGCTCCTTCTGGCTGTCCTCCTTGTAGGGCCAAGGGTGCATCTCTATACATGCATCTCTACATGTGCGAGTCCTAACAAAAAGCCTGGCAATTTTTTCTGGATGGCTTTCCAGAAAGTCTCTGATGATCCATGCCTGCTGTCTCTGGGTGCAGCTGTCCCCTGACCACAGACATATTGCATTGTGTCTGAAGACCCTGAAAACATGCATGAAAAAAACCACTCCAATTTTTTGGCCCTGGCATCTTCTGAAGCCTGCCAGACCTGAGGAAGGTCCTTCAGCCTTTTTCTGGGACACCAAACCAAAACAGGATCCCATCTCTCCCAGAAATGTTCTGGTGCTCATGACCCTTTCTCTATGGGGCATAAACCAATTTCACTACTTTTCACATAGTTGCTGTCATTTCTCTATTTCTATACAAACAAAAGCTGCCTGTTGGTAAAGTTGGATCTTAGAAACATCTAAGTGCTATCGGAAGGAATTTACATTTGCTTCAAGGAAATTAGGTGACTCATTCCTGTGTCCCTTCTACATCTGTGTAGAGGGAAGTCAACACCCAATGACTGGTATGAATCAGATATCATCTTATCTGTAAGGCCAATCTAAATGCCTGAAGACATGTCACAGAGTGAACCCAGAGATGTACTCCTTGACACAGAGCCACCATATAAAAGGTGCTGAGGTATAGGTATATGTAGGAGTGAGGGGTTGTATGGATATAATGAAAGGAAAGAAAAAGCCTCATATCTTCACAAATCTCTTCTGCAAGAAAACAAATCTCACATCTTTTGCAGTACTCCCTCTTTCTCACTCTCAAAAGAGGGAGAGACAAGAGAGATGCAGGAAAAAATATTGCACGTCTCTCTCGTCTCCACTTCATTCTCACTAGAGAGAGAGGGAGAGATGAGAGATGTGGGAAAAGAAAGTCACACATCTCTTTTCTCTCTCCATCTCTCTCCCTAGAGAGAGACAGGGAGAGACCAGAAAAATTCTGGAAAATAAATTGCACAACTCTGTGTTCTCTCCCTCGCTCTCTACAGAGATTCTGGAAATTAGAACACACATCTCTCTCTAGAGAGAGACGGAGATACGGAAAATTAAAATTCACATCTCTCTCATCTCTTCCTCTCTCAATAGAGTGAGACATGAGAGGGATGCTGGGAAATAAATTGCACATCTCTCCCATATCTCTCTCTAGAGATGAGAGAGATGTGGGAAAAAAAAATGGCACAAGTGTCTTGTCTCTCCCTTTTCTCTCTAGAGAGAGAGGGAGAGTCAGGAGAGATGCAGGGAAATAAATCTCTCCCTTCCCTCCATCTCTCTCTAGACCTGTGGTAATATAAATCACACATCACACTCGTCTCCCTCTATATCCCTAGACAGAGAGAGGGAGAGACAAGAGAGATGTGGGAAAATAAATCGCGCATCTCCCCTGTCTGTCCCTCTCTCACTAGAGACAGAGAAGGAGAGATGAGAGAGATGCTGGGAAATAAATCACAGATCTCTTGTCTCTCTCTCTCTCATTCTAGAGAGAGAGGGAGAGATGAGAATGATGCCAGAAATTAATCGTGCGTCTCTCACCTCTCTCCCTCACTCTCTAGGGAGAGAGAGGGATAGATGAGGGAGATGTTGGGAAATAAATTGCACAAGTGTCTTGTCTCTCCCTTTCTCTCTAGAGAGAGCAAGGGGGAGATGAGAGAGATGCAGGTAAAAATATCTCTCTAGAGAGAGAGAGGGAGAGACGAGAGAGATGCAGGGAAATAAATCGCCCATCTCTCGCGTCTCTGTCTCTTTCTAGAGAGAGAGGAGGAGAGATGAGAGAGATGAGTAGAAATAAATTGTACATCTTTCCTGTCATAAATCACACATTTCTCCCATCTCTGTCTCACTCTAGAGAGAGAGGGAGATATGAGAGAGATGCCAGGAATTAAATTGTACATCTCTCCCTTCTCTCCCTCTCTCTCTAGACACGTGGGAAAATAAATCGCACATCTCTCTTGTCTCTCTATCTCTAGAGAAAGAGGGAGAGACAAAAGAGATGCGAGATTTGTTCTCTTGCATCTTTCTCGTTGAGAGATGTGAGGTTTTTTCTCTCACATCTCTCTCATCTCGAGCTAGAGTGAGTGAGATGACAGAGGTTTGAGATTTGTTCTCTCACATCTCCCTTATCTGCTGAGGGATAGAGATATGAGAGATGTTTTCTCTCATCTCGAGAGGGGAAGAGAGAGGTTGAGAGAGATGTGATAGATGTGTTATCTCTCATCAAGAGAGAGTGGGAGAGAGAGAGGAGAAAAGTCTCCTTCAGTTCTTCTGTGACTTGTCTTATAGGATACCATACAGCAGCCTCCATCTCCGATGTTTTCCCACAATGCAACAAGATCTATCAGTGAATAGGGCATATTTTTTCATTATCCAGTAGTTTGTTGTATGGTGGGGCTTCTTCAGCACATGTTACCTCCTCTGGTGACATTCCAAAATCTTTTCCTTCTGATCAGTATGTGATCCCTTCTAGGATTACTGGGAGATTGGGGTTTCCTATTCAAGCCTGCTGTGTGATTTGTGCAACCCACTTGCGCCATGTGGCACCAGTAGCATGATGTGTCAAAGGAGCCTTCCCCTTGAACATCCAGCTCAGCACCAGCAGTCAGGGAGCTAGGAGGAGCTGGGCTTCAGTTCCAACCACTTCTGAAGCAACTTGAACCCCTTCATATGCTGCCAGTATCTCCTTTTCTGTTGGAGTGTAGTTGGCCTCAGATCCCTCGTAGCCCCGACTCCAAAACCCCAGCAGTCAACCTCAAGTCTCCCCTGGTGCTTTCTGCCAGAGACTCCAGTTAGAACCATTCTCCCCAGCTGCGGTGTAGAGCACATTTTTGATATCTGTCCCTGCCTGGACAGGTCCTGATATTTCTTTTTTGATCTGTTCATAGGCTTGTCTCTGCTCAGGGCTCCACTGGAAATCATTCTTCTTCCGGGTTACATGGTATAGGGGCTCACAGTTAAACTATAGTTTGGAACATGCATTCACCAGAAACCCAACAACACCCCAAAAAGATTGTGTTTCTTTTTTATTGGTTGGTGGAGACATAGCTGCTATTTTATTGATAACATCCATTGGAATCTGATGATGTCCATCCTGCCATTTTATTCCCAAAAACTTGATCTCTTGTGCAGGCCCCTTGACTTGACTTTCCTTTATAGCAAAACCAGCTTTCAAAAGGATTTTGATTATCTTTTTCCCTTTCCCCAAAACTTCCTCTGCTGTGTTGCCCCACACAATGATGTCATCAATGTACTGCAGGTGCTCTGGGGCCTCACCCTTTTCTGAATCTGCCCATGGAGACAGTGGGGCTGTTTCCGCCTGGGGCAGGAGATTCCATTTGTATTGGATAACTCTCCAAGTAAAAGCAAACTGCCCTGCACTCTGCCACCAAAGGAATAGGGAAGAAAACTTTGCAATGTCAATCGTGGCATACCACTTGGCTACCTTTGACTCCAGTTCATACTGGCGTTCTAGCATGTCCAGCACATCAGCCCTCATGGGTGGTGTCACCTCATTCAGCCCACGATAGTCTACTGTCAGCCTCCACTCTCCATTAGATTTCCATACTGGCCATATTGGACTGTGAAAGGGCAAGCAGGTTCTACTGATCACTCCCTGGCTCTCTAGTTGTTGAATCAGTTTCTGATGGGGATCAGAAAGTCTTGGTTGATACAGTATTGTCATTTTTGAACTATTGTGGTAGCGATCAGCACCTGTTGTTCTTCAACCTTCAGCAACTCCACAACAGAAGGATCCTCCAAGAGGATCGAGAGAGGTGAGAGAGATGTGTTCTCTTGAGAGAACATTCACTTGAGAGAATCATAGATGTGGGTGCAGATGTGATACCCACAATAACTCACTCTCTCTCTAAAGAGAGAGTTATTGTGGGTATCACATCTGCACCTTAGCTCTGGGCAGGGGCAAGTGTGGGTGCAGCTGACTGTGCTCATGTACCTGAGAGCTGGGTAGGGGAACAGCAGTCCCAATGGATGCCTCTGGTCCAGGGAGACATGACAGCATGGGAGCAGCAGTCACATCTGCAAGGTGGAGCACTGCACCTGCCACTGCTACAGGCCAACAGGCACCTTTCCAAAGAGGCAAGCTCAATTTCCCTGGAAAATAAGGTTGCTGACATGTTTCACTTCTAGAGATTCTTTTCTCTTGTGCTCATATCAATTTGTTCCACATAGTATGGCTTTAGAAATAATTTGTTATGCATGCAGCTTTGGTCCCTGCTTGTTGCTTCTCAGCAGCCAAGGAAGGGCTGGACAGTGTCCTGGTGTGAGTGGTGGGCACCCACCCGCTTACACAGGCATGTTTCAAGCTAATGGTGTTGGAAATACTCCATGGAGAGCAAACAAATAAAGCTCTGAAGGGGATAGTTATGCTGAGAATAATTAACATCAGCTATTCCAGAGGGAAACTTAACTGGGTACTTAGGTGCCTGATAGTTAAATGACATTCATTTTGTTTAATTAACTTCTGATACCTCCTCCTCTTCAGTGTGGCTACAAGCAGAAAGGAGATGGAGAACACTGTGAGAAAGCTACAGAAAGCTACCTGTAAGGCCTTCACATGTCAAAAATAAAGTTATTTGTCCCCTGCCCCCTCAGGTAGAAGCTGTTTTGAATGACAGTGAAACACTCGAAATAAGGAAAGATAGGTGGGTTTTTTTCCCTTCCATCCTGGTTTCTAAGAAGCATGGTTTATAAGCTGTCAATCATTTCAAATGATCTCAGTCCAATGTTGATTCAAAAATCATGTTTGGTGTAGCTGGAAGTGTTGTTACTAACTGATGAGCAAGTCTGAATGCTGAGAATGAGAAATGATTGACATTCTTTAAGGTAAAGAAGGAGGCTTCATCCAGTAGAAGCTGCCACTGCAACAGATGCTGTTATAGCTTCTGACACTGATCGTGATGAGTGGTGTGTAATGTCAGTAAAAGATGAGAGGCTACAACAACAAAGTGAAGAGGAGGCCTCTGAACAGAAATCCCATGGCACCCTGATAGCAGTTAATAGCCATGACTTTCCTGGCTAGAAATTTGACTTTAAAAGGTCAGGCATATATTGGTTAACTTATCACCTACTTGGTAAATAAGCACAGGAGCTTTCTAATTAGCGATCTATTATTATGTGACTCTGGTTAATTTTTTAATTTTTTTTTAGCCTTTGGTTCCTTTTTCCCATGGCTTTTGGCAAACATGTTTCCTGGCTCCCTTTTTTTTTTTTTCATTTTGTTTCAGATTTTTCTTTTGGTTAAATATAGTAGGTATTTACAGAGAATAATTCATAGCAGAGCTACACGTGGTCCTGAATACCATGATGTACTCAGGGGCAATACTGCATTTTGGGCTTCTTGCTAGCAATATCAAACAGCAAGTTTCCACATGTAGTTATAAACTTTCTCCCTAAGCAGGAACAGTTTTAGGTTTAAAATGCCCTCCTTCATTCTGCTATGGAAATTCCCTTGCTGGGTATGCTGGAGCCTGGTGCAAACCTGGGAGCTGTATGGAGCAGCAGGACTGTTACTCCTGGCCGAGGACTTGGGCAAGGGACCTTGAGATACTGTGACGTTTTTGTGGAGTGGTCTTTTATTGAAATCCAAATTTGGGGGAGTTTACTTAAGATGACAAAAAAAAAAAAGTGGATTTTTTTCTCTCTCTTTATGGTGGGATGTTCAGCTTTAAGACTCCTGTCCTCCCAGATTTAGTCTTGCACGTGAAATTGAAATTGTCTGTAAATTCTATAAATATTCCTACTATGGTAATGTGTAAATTGGTCTCTTGTATCCTTTAGTAGCAGAATTTGATCTGGTTATGTTTATGTACCCTCCTGATGTGATGATGATAGGGTAAGAATGAGGTGAGTGGGGGTCCAGGCTGAACATGGCACCCTGTCATCCAACTGCTGTGGCCACCTGCCTTCCCCTACCATGGGGATGTGCTCCCAGCTGCTGTGACTGGGATGAATTGCTTCACTTGCTGCCTCGGGAAAGCTGGGGATAACTCACTGGCCAACCTCTGGGCCCCACCAGGGTGACACAGCCTGCCAGGCCCCATCCTGCCCACCTCACTGGGTCAGAGTCCCACCACCTTCTCTCAGCCTTGACTGGTGGCTGAGCACCCTGAGGCTCTGATCTGGAGTGGACTTGGGCCCTTACCTCTACTCCCAGCAGGAAAATGCCACAAGGTGCGGTGGGGTCACCCTCCAGTTCTCATTCTCCTCTTCATGTTCCTTTGTGCTTCAATGTCTGTAATTGCTGAGCTTACTGTTGGACTGTAGGGTAGCTTCAAATCTGTCATCTTCAAGTGCAAGAACTGCACTGCCCATTTGGGGACAGCATGTTCAGCAATGCAGAGCTGCTTTATAAAGAAGTGCTTTCTCTCACATGGAGAACTTCAAGTGCATTTCTTCAGTATCTTCTCACAGCCAGGGATATCAGGGATCCAGATACATTGTGAAAGGCTGGATTGCTCCTTCTCACTCTCTTCTGTTATACTGGCCGATGAAAATAGCTCTGGAGATGGATGCTAGGGAGTTTTCAGCGTTAACTTCTGTGTTAGTCATGCTTAGTACTGATAATCAACAAAATTATCTCCCAGAAGTGTAGAGGGTTTGCACTGGGCGTGTTTCTGAGAGACTGTGTAGGCACAGGCTCCCTGGATGCCCACCCTAGGCCAGGCAACCTAATCTTTCTTGCCTTCCTGTTTTGGGGTGATTGCCATGTGAGGTAGATAAGCTTGGCATCCTGCACCCCAGGACTATGCTGTCAGTTGCACAGTATCTTCACCTGGATGGTAGAAATTGGTGTGAGCAGTCTCACAGAGCTACCAGTCTGCTGGGGGATGTGTTGGCCAGCCTCATGTTTTGCATGCCACTAGCATTGGTTTGTAAGATGCCTACTGCATAGTGCCTGGAGTTTACTGTTATTTTAGCCCATAATCCCAGATTCCTTCCAGTCTTCTGCATCAAGGATGATGTTGTACCTTCTCCAATGCAGACGACCATGGCAGTATCTTTTTGCTATCTGTTTGTGAAATACAAACGACTCAAAACAGACAGGCCTTTCACAACTCAGACAACTTTTCAGAAGGCCTCCTGCAGAACCCTGCCAAGACATCATTGGTCCCCTACTAGATGTGACCACCTCCAGGAGTTCCTATTGCTTTCTGCACGCTGAACACCGCTTTCCTTCCTACTCCAGCCTTCCCCTTAGGAACCGTACTAGTTCAAATACCCCTCTGTAGAACCATGGGCCTTCAAAGGAGACCATTCCTTTGTACAGCAGCTTTGTTAGAAAGTAACATCAGAGGTTTAACTGCCAGATAAAAGTAGAGTGCATTAACCCCCACAATTGCTCTAATTAAGTCAGGGTGAAGTTGTGAAGTCTGGGTCACAACTAATGGATGCACCATTAACACCTCTCGGGCATTACAGCACTTAAAAATATCAAACAGAAAATGCATTTAGTGACTTTCAGGTGAAGAACTGGTCACAGTGTTTGGAGAGCAAGCAGTCATGAAAAGACTGCAATTTCGCCACCTCCCCCCACTCTGTTTCCTGCCTTCCACGTAGTTACTTTAAGGTTAACTCTACTCTGGAAGATTTCTGCCATCGTGAAGCTGCCAGATGGCAGGTTACTTGTGTGTTTAAGTGCTTAACACTTCAAGAACTTACGTTGACCTAGAGACCTTTTTTCAGAACTCCAGCTGTGATCAGCAGTCCTGTGCTGGCAGGTATCTGTGCTGGCACAGTCGCTGAAGGTCCAACTCTCATCAGAAAGGATTTCCTAGTGGGTAAGGTAACTTTTCCTCTGACACCAAGGGACTGGATTAGCACCAGTGGTTTTCCATAGTGAGAGTGGGTGGATGGACAGGGAAGGTTGTCCCAGCACAGAGTATGGTTTGTTGTTCTGCTGTGGAAGTTCTTGCTCCCTCCCAGTTTGCTTGCAGAGACACGGGAGCCTGTTTAGGCTGGTGCAGAGGACAGCAGGCTCTTACTGGCAGGGGTTTGCTGCCTTGGATTGGGATACAAGCTGCAAACACAGCTTTGTGTAGGGGAAGACATGAAAAAACCAAGTCCTCTCCAAAATTTCTTGAGGTTGCTTCTTCTCATAGGACCTTTTCCAGAAGGCTTGTTCATGCTGTGTGCTTTGTCCTGTGCTTCTGGTACTGACTGAAACCCAGCTTATCTTCTCCATGTGACCAAGTTGTTGTGTTATTTTCTCCTGGCACAAAGCTGGTTGAGCTGCAGCCAGCCTATGTGCAAACTCTCCTGTGTGACCATGGCTAAGCCTCTCTGGTGCTCATACACCCTGTGTGTGGGGAGAGGCTTGGCCACATTCCCTGGGACTTCCTGGGGTCTCCTGAGCAGACGCTGCTGCTGAGGAAGGCTGGGAAACTACAGGCATCTGTACAGATGCATCAGACCTCACCCCAAGAGCATGTGCTCGGTGTGGATGGGTGTATAAGACCGTAAATGTGGAATTCCCTTTTAACTCGGCTACGCTGCGGTAAATGTGTCAGGCATGTTTTGGCTTTTACTTGCGAGTGAAGAGCTTCCCTTCTCTGCTGTGCCCAGCCTGCTGCAGCCATTCCTACATGAAGCTGTGTCTGCACAGACAGCTCCCTGCCCTTCTCTCAGCATACAGGTGGGATCCTGGAGTTGTAAGGAAAGATGTATGTTTTAATTTCCTGACAGCAGCTTGTTAGTCTATAAAATTGAAATATGAAATTGTTATTTAAGTCTTCTTTGTATCATTGTTTTATACTGAGAAAATGCAGCACAATGAAATTTCAAGGTGGGACAAGAAGAGCATCAACAGTATTCCTGGAAATGCCCTGTGCGGTGAGAAGGTGTACCTTGAGTATCGCTCTCCTCTCACATGTCAAATTTGTGCCACTGTCCACATTCAGAAAGAGGAACTGCTACTGTAAAACTGCAAAGCCTTTAGGCTTCCTGATGAATCCTTGGGGTATAATTTAAGGAAACAGGGTCATGTGTTGGACACTGTGTCTTGCACGATGGTGTCATTATCTCTTATGTATTAGCAGGCTACTAATGCTGACATCTAATTAGCACCAAGAAACTGATTAACTCTCAATAAGGTCAAGAGAAAGAAGAAAAATAGATCTCAGGCAAGCAATTAGGTCATTTATTTAATAAATTAAAATACTTGTGATTATAAACTTGCTCTGGCAATATTTTCTGTACTGAGCAGCTGATGGCAGAAACAATGATAGAATTCAAATAGTAAGTGTAATTCCATGTTAATGGCAGCGTAATCAAAACAGAGTGTGAAAAAACCCACCTGAGCTTTCTCTAACAGATAATATATCATCTAAAATAAATGCATAAATGTATTTATTAGGGAAAAGGTTGCATTCAAATACCAGAAAAATAAATGGAATCTGTTCAGATTTCTTATTCTGGTACTCAGGTTGTTCAATGCTATGGAAGCAGAGTACATAAAAGGTGCTTCAGTACACACTTGTTACCTGGCAGACATTTATGTTTATTACATACCTGCTGCAAACTAATCTGAATGCTTAGAAATGGCAAGCCAGAAAAATATTGGGCAGGCAGCAGTCACCATCTTTGTATGTCAATCTTGCACTTTTTTGAGTTTGGTTGTTGTTTTTGCTAAATAAGGTAAAAGTGGTTTTTTTCTTTACGCAACAATGAAATGTCAAATGCACCTGTCAATGTGATGGGGCAGTGTGTTTAACCCTCAGCACTTCATGTTTGCTGCCCTTGCCACAGTGCCCCAGAAGGGTTTGGTGTTTCATGGAGGAGCACTCTGGAGCCATCCAACAGACATACTCCCTTCTTGCAGTCTCAGTTTAAAGCATTTCTTAATTGGGTTCATTTAAATGCTAATATTATTGAATGCAGACTCCTCTAAATCACTGAGGTGAGTTCTTGCCAGACTCTGTCAGTAATAATAATAATTTCAAAGGTTTGAAGTTCAGGTTGAGCTTGGACAAGCACTGAAGGTGTGCTTGTTTGTGTGTCCAACACAAGCCATGGAGCTTCTCACACCTTGCTTTCTCCTGGCTGCTTCTTCGAGCATTCCTCTTCCCTGCTGCAGGTTCAGCTCTGTTGTCTGCTCCCTTGAAACCCTCTTGCTGGCATTTGAAGGCCACCTTTAACAGAAACCAATAACAAAACCTCAGACAACCAACCCCTGACCATGTCTGCCTGATAGGTGTGTATATTGCAAAGAAAGCCCAAAATTCCTGCCACCAGAGATCCCTATAGCCATTAGCAGCCACTTCCACAGTTAACAAACAAAATTTTCTGGCATGAGAGTGGCCATTTTAGTGGCCATTTTATTACACAGTATATGCCACGCATGCCGTGTGGCAGGAGCAAGCAGCATGTTACATGTTTGTACATGTATTCATGGAGGCCTTAGCTTGTCCTCGAGACATAAAAAAGTGTACATCATGGAAGGTAAGGTAAATCATGTGATGTCCACAGTAAAAGGGTCTTCTGGAGAGTGTAGCTGATGGCATACTTGCTCCTCTTGTTTTTTCTTCCTGGCCTCTAGCTCTCTGAAGTTCGGGTTCTACTGCTGCTTGAAATGAGAGCTCTCCTCAGGTTTTTACCAGAGCTACCTCTAGAAGATGAGAAATGTAGCCAGACCTTTTCAAAGGCTCAAGATTAGCTTGAGACTGGCAGTAACAGGCTGGGAGGGGACTTGCTACTTCTTCCCAGCTTGCTTCAGTTGTGGTGGGGATGGTGGCTGGGGAGGGACCCTCTGTGGTCCTGCTCATGGTCCCCTGAGCAACCTCCAGTAACTGCTCTCTCCCTGCTGCTGTTGTTCCCAAAGGGTGCTCTCCTAGCAGCTGGTATCGCAGGGCCTCCGAAGCAGGGAAAAATGTGTGGGGTGGGCAGCACTGAGTCACTGCTGTTGCTCCCTGTAGTACTGGTCCTCAAGCCATGGTCTGGCCAGACCCTGGAAGCAGCAGCATTCTCTGGCTGGCTCTGGCAGGTCCAGAGTTAATTCCTGGCTAGCATACCTATCTCTAGATAGAATGAGGAGTGCTGCAGAGGTGGTTTAAAAGAGGAGGAAAATAATCTCTCAAAATCTTCTCTTAATATTTCCCTGTTGTTATTAAAACAAATCTATTGAGGATGAATATACAGTATGTAGCATCAAGCAGTGAGAATTTTGTCATTGGTACCTAGTCTTCAACAGTTAGTTCTTTGCTTTTTTTTTTTTTTGAGGTTGTCTTGAAAAAGTTGTCATAAACACCAACAAATGCAAAGCAGCTTTCAAGATGACTTTTTGTTATAGTCATATTCCTGAACTATTCATCTGTGTTAAATGCATTTTGCCTTGAATCATATGTCATGTTGCCAGAAAAGAGTTGTTTCCATGCCAACTCATTTGCAACATGAGGGAAAAAAATCAAAGCTACTAACATCTGCAAGATGTCAGTACTGATATAAGCCACTTGCAATGAAAAACACAGAACTGCAGGAGGGTTTGCCAAATAGGCACTATATATAGGGTAGGATGTCATAAACTAATCGCCAAACAGTGCATTTCCATTCCTTTTTTGGCTGCGTTCTTGATCTAATCTCTTGACCAGAAAAGGCTTGCAGCAAAAGGAGCATCAGTGTCTTCTACATGCATTTCTCTTGTAAAGCATGAATTACTTGGATTTTTTTTTTTACTAAAGCCTCTACAAAAGCCACTTAATTTAAAACACATAAGAACTTGTACAAGAAACTGCTGCTTCACTTTCCATACTGTTTCCTTTCAATTCTCTCGACTGCAGGGTCTTCTTTTATAAAGATCCTATTCATCAGTAAGATTAATGAGTCCTGGTGTCTGAAACTGTGCCTTCCANACTCCCCCCTTTATTTTTTTGATAAAAGAAGATTGTTCGTTTATTACCCAAGTATTATGAAATGCCAGAGGCTGAGGCCCTGAAGACTGAGCAGTTCAAATATCAAGGTATGTTTAATTTTGAGAGGATCCAGGCATTGTTGTGTTGGGAGAGCCATTGGAGGCACCTGTACCTTCTTTGGGTATTTTTGCTTGGAGATATCAACACAGTTCTAACTTTATAAACCATTCTTTAATACAGTGATGCAAATACATTATTTTATAGCTGAAAAGTATAGCAGATGCTGAAGTCACTTGTTGGGTGTGTTATATGCTACAGGCATTGTCATCACACCTCTAATACTGTGTCATGGTGTTCCCTTGACGTGACACATGGGGTCTGGTTTGCAGGGTGGTGTGTGTCTGGACCAGACTGAATGCAGCTCGCACCAGCAGCCAATCCTCCACCACCGAGTGCCTCGGGGAACGTGCCGTGTTGGGGTCCCCCATGTGTACCTGCACTGGGTCCCAGCAGAGATCCTGTGCCCCCTGTCCCTGCTAGTCTTGAGTGTGAACAGTAAAAGAAAGTAGTTCCCTTTCCAGAAAGAGTGGCGTGATGCATCGAACGGCATTCGCAAAGCCTGTCCCTGTGGCACGGGGCTGGTGATCACGCGCCGCAAGCCTCCCAGTTATGTGTAATTGCTAAATTTCACAAAGGAATATTCATGCTTTCTGAGTATTGCTTACCCCATGAAAGCAATTACTGGAGTTGTCACGGCAGCGTTACACGGCAGTGAACGGAGAGGAGTTAATTTCATGGGAGTCATCTTTGCATAAGAGAGATTTGAAATATCAAATTGAAACATTTATGGCAAAATCTTTTGTAAAGGGAAGTTCCTGACTAGCTTTGCTTGCTGGCAAAGTAGGGGGGTGGCGGGTGGGAAATAACCGATCTCCTGCATTTCAGATACTTCCATAATTTCACTTCTATTTTTAGAATGATAAAATTCTCATACAGATCATTTTTATACTTCATAAAGATCTCAATCCAAAATCGTATGACTTTGCTTTATTAAAATGGTTCTGCTGAGGCTTTTTAATAGAAGGTTATCACAGGCAAGCAGAATTGAGAGCAAATATAGGAATTGATTCCTACAGTACGCTATTTATTCACTGAGTTTTGAAAGTTAAATCGCAAGTAAGACCACTTAAGGGTATGGAAAATTACCCAGATTTTTTTTAATGACAATGAAATGCCGTGAGCTTTGCTATTACTGAGCAGAAGTTAATGTTACAGCACCAAGGCCATAGAGTACGTGCCTCATAATATTGGTTTCCTGTGCAACTTTAGCGGCTCTGTATACATTTATATGTGGGTACACATACGTATCTTGCATGTTTATTAATATGGATATTAATATTTGTAATAGGTTAGGTAAACAACACAAAATTGACTTTTATCTGAAACACTTTAGTTAAATCTTTGAGACAACTGTAATTGAAAGAGATTAGAGGGTATTTACTTTCTGCTTCTTGAAATGTATGTGCTTTGTACAGTGACAACAGCAGCCTTGGAACTAAGTGGTTTCTCTTTTCCTCTGCATGTACTACCTCAGCAGAGCAGGGAAACATCTTTACAAGAGGAAAATATGACTGTAAAATGAATTTTAGGAGTTCATTTGAACTCAGTCAAGCACAACAGCTAGAAATGCTTTAAATTGGATTTATTTTTTTTATCAGATTTCGGATTGACACTGTCCTGTACTGTTATGCTTAGAATTATAACCTGGGATTGTCGCACTACGCCTGTCACCACTCTCAAAAGAGTGCAGCATCTCTTTCCCTTTGCACAAATATCAATGCAACAAGAGCAGGTCAGTTTGCATATGCCAAACCTTAAAGAAGATTGAGTATCTCTCATACAGGGGTTTACCTTCAAGAATCTACATGATGAGATGATGATTATCAAGAAGATCTGAGTGTGTTGTGTTGGTTCAAAGAGAGGACCATCTTAGTGGGTATGTTGGGGGGAGCCTGGGAACCCCTGCTTTTCTCATTACTCCCCAGGTGGGAGGAAGCCGGCCCTTCATCTTCTCACGGTTCTGCCCCTGCTAATGATGGTGTGGGTGAGGCAAGGTCATGGCCTGGCAAGAGCAGAGCTGGCCTTTCTGTGATGAGGCTCAAAGTGCTCCTTGTGCTATAATTGACACAGTTCTGTAATTATGGACACTTAGCATGAGGATGGATGAGCTCTTGACCAAAGGGGTTGATCATGCCTTGTTTCGCACTCAAAATCGGTATTTGATATAGCTTAAGTATATTTCTGAGAGAAAATGGCTGGCCGCAGGAACCCAAAGGTGTAAGTTTCTGGATTAGTATCCATTCAGGCTGAAAATGGAGAAATATGTGTAAGGAAATGCACTATGTAAGTAAATGCAGAAGTCTGCGGTCCTGAGGCACCCCAGGCTGTGCAGTTGTCTGACACAGGCCACCATGTTGTTGCTTAACCTGCACCATCCTCTGTTCTCAGTCTGAGTTTAGCTCTGAATAAGGCTGACCCAAAATGTAATTTACAGCATTAGGGCATAGATGTGCCCTAACAGCCTATTCTGGTAGCTAGGATTTCTTCTTTCTCCCCTTTATTTTCAGAGAGATGAATAATGGCAGACAAAGCAAATCTGCCATTGACTGTCTTTAGCCTTTTGCTTCCTCTGACCTCCTGTGGTTTCCTCTCTCTGAACATCAGGCAGTGCTATTGCCCAGGACCCAGTCTATTGCTGTGCTAATCATTTATCCTCCGTGTGATTCATTGCAGGGATTTTTATTTTTTCTCATCTGAATTTCAGGTGTGAGCTTCTGGCTTTACTGCCATGTCATGGCCATAGCTGACGTGGAGAGACTTGCATTGTGGTAGGTTATATTCAGTCTCTGTTTTCTCCTTTTAAGAGTTTTAACCTGTGTCTGTCTGCTAGGTGGGACATTGTCCTCGCTTAAGAGCAGCACTTTGCTGATTTTGCTGTGTGGCGATCACAAGGGTTAGTTTTAAAATAACACTTTTGTCTAGTACCTGTGTTTCCTAAGGCAGCAGTTCCTTGCTGAAATTAAGGATTAACACCAGGCTCTTTTACTGGAAGTGTCTTCCTCACCCTTGCCTGTTAGATAGGAGAATCTAATGGGCTCTTCTTACTTCAATTTATTGTTCAGTTTGTTAGGTTTTCTTTTTAATTTTTTATGAAGGGTGGGTTTTTTAATCATTTTGTCCTATAGGACCCTTGCACCTGTGTTTTGGATTGGCTTTTTTCAAGTGCTCGGCCAGACTTAAGCTAGATGAGGTTTGTGAGGAGGTATATAGTTCGAAAGAGAGAACGATCTTTGAAGCATTTCTTGTCTGAAGAAAGATTTGTATGCCTAAACTGCTTTTCTCCCTGTATTACCGTGTCTAGTGTAAAATATTACTTCAGTTTACAAAGCTTGTTTAATGTGCTTCTTTACATCATTGTGGCTATAATGATTCTCATTGCTACAGATACATTTAGACACTTAAAATTTATTTTGGTTCTAGTAGTACCCACAATGTGTGCTGCATCTTTCCAAACCCTTAACTGCAGTCCTGAGGGCCTTAGCACCATCCTTTCCCAGGAATCAGCACCTGATGCTTGTTTAAACATCTGTCTTCCCTCAGTGGACAGTATCTGTGTGGTGGGAGAACTATGCAGGCTCTGAGGGTACGTGAGCTCCTTCCATCTCTAGTAGATATGAAGCATCTCTTGTGTGTGCCTCGGACTGGATTGCTTTACTAGATGAGGGTTTGATCAAGCATAGTCTGTTTAAGTTGTAGTCAGGTTCAGATGCTGCCTGGTTAAACAACAAAGCACAACACCCACATTTCAAACATTACTTTTGCATGGATTGCTCCTCCACCATGTTCCTGAGACATTAAGCTTCCAAATCCTGAGTTGAATGAGTGCTTGCTTGTGCCTTGACGAAACCAGGCTCTCGCTACTTGACGGAACTCTTCATCACGCCATAAATGGTGTCACACTGCAGAGGTGCTAAGCATTAGGGCCCTGCTTCCTTCCTATAAACTCAGTGCTGTTCCACCAGCCTAACTGCCCCGTGCAGGGGAGCATCGATAACCGCCGTGCCACTTTCTGCTGGCAAATAGAAACATTTCTGCTTTGATTTCCCTATGTGAAAGCCTTGTTCTGTATCACTGCACACACTTCAACCTTCCTACCTTGTGTTAGCAGTTTAAATTTTCAGATTGGAGCACAGGTATTACGGAGGAGGGCCGGGATTAATTCTGTGCTGAAAGAGCGGCTCTAAACAGAAACACTGCTGATGCACTTTCCTTTTTCACCTTACCGGGGAGATTATACACGCATCACCTTGGTTGTACTGCAGACTGTGCAAATATCATTCTTGAGGCTATGTATGCCATATTTTAATACTGCAAACATGCAGCTGTTCTGAGCATGCTTCAACGATGTGAAATGTGTGCTAGTTACTGTGACTGAGCAGCACAGGAACGCACAAAACGTTAGTTGATATTGATAGTGGAAAAAAACTCAACATACCCAACATGATGTAGTGCAGTATACTCTGGAGCTAGCATTCCTATTAAGGTGTGGCTGTTAAGTTTAAAAAAATCAAATACATATACTTCTTAAAGTTTAATCTGGTCCTTGAGAACCTTATATGAGTCCATTAGCACTAGGAAGAAATCCACTGTCAAGAAATTGCAGTAAGGGACTAAATTGCAAGCAGAATGGGAGAGTCTTATTGCTACACCACCCCAATTATATCACTGCTTTTGTTTCTTTGCTGCAAGACTGATAGGGACCTACACATGCTTAGATCCCAAGGGGTTTGAGCATTAGTGAATTTGAGCATAGTGAAAATTGGAAATCAATAGGAGTCTATAATTGCAAACAGCATCGTTTTCATTGGGGTAAATGATGGCAGCCATCCACAGAGATGCCAAAGACATGAGTCCATCAAGTGTGTTTGTTGGAGCCTTCTGCTCAACGTTAGAAATACAAGGACCCGGTTTCTTGGCAAATTAAGCATATTACTTGCCTCGTAATTCACAAGGGAAGAGGAAAATGTTCACTGACCTTTCCATTCAGATGAATATTTTGTATGTAGTTTAAGAGGAAAGAGGAAGGTTCATTTTCTGGATGCGGATTTTAAATGTATTGGCAATCTTGCTGAGGAGGCAAACACTGTTTAGTTTCCAGTTCTGACTGTAGACTGCAAATTCATCTCGGGTCTGGCTTGAAGCAAGCTTCATCTCCAAAGCTGAGAGGTAATTTAGTCTCCAGAGTTACTCTGTCCTGGCTTTTGCTTAAGCAGAAGCTACCAATTCGATGTGACAATGAGGTTTACTATCCACTAGGGGCCAAACTCTGTCCACCAAATGCTTCATTTCCTTTCTGAAGCTCTTTTCTTCCCCAGCTGATGAAATTGCATGCTTTTTTTCCTTGACTTTTTTTTTTTTTTTTGAGTCCACTACTTGATATGTTCAATTCCAGACTGTCCTTGAGCTCTCCAAGTCTCAGGCTGAAGCCACAAAATGCAGTTAACTTGTTCTAGAGAAATACACAGCAATTATGAATATTATGACTGTATTTATCCACAGGGAGGGCAGGCAGGCAAAATATAAAAAGTCTGTCTATTGATGATGATCAGAACAGATGCCAGTTTTCAGAGATGGGTGGAATTATATCCATTGAAGGCTCAAAACCTGTTTTTTTCAATGTGTGTAGTAGTTGAAATGATCTTGTTCACTGTGTTGAAGCAGGGATTGTGAAAGGTCTCAACAGGAGATGACTCTCTAAAGGTCTGATTCAAAACTCAGTGAAGTCAGTGGGCAGCCCCTCAAGCTAGACGTGCTCCTAGACTGGGAGGGGGGGGCTGGTGGTGGTCCCTTGTGCGTGTTGTCTGCTTTCAGTGTTTGAGAGAGCTGATGAATGGAATAGGACACTACTGCGATGCACCAAAGCACGTACATGTTCAAATGTAGGTGTTCTCTGTGGTCACTGGCAAATAAAATTTAATGCAGTGGGCTTTTTACAGGCATTTGGCATAACTAGCATCCTGTATCCTTCCCCAGAGTCCAAACCCAAGAATTCTGAGGTTGTTCTCGAGCTCTTCATTCTCCCACAAGGTACTAACAAACGAGCTATTGGATTAGTTACAGCTTTCATTAAAATGTAATTAAAAGATGTCATACTTTTATAGTTGGACTCAGCTGTAGCCAAACATATGGGCATAGTAAAACATTTCACAGAGCTGAAAGATTTTGTGATCCTGCTGAGAAAATTATAGCCTTACAGCTTCTTGCTTAATTATTCTAAAATTAATAATAACAATTGTTAAAGTTTCCCTTGTTCTAACAGAGCAGCTTTTAATATTGCTGGCTGAAATGCTCAGTGGTGAAGGCAGTTGTTCCACGGTGGATACGGACAGACCCCTGAGCAGCTCGGTGTCTCCGCTCCTGCCTGGCGTGAGACGCCTCGCCATTCTGAGCATCTGCGTGAAATATCGCATGCATTCGAGGGAAGGGACCTGAACCTCTGCCACCTCCAGCCTGGCTGCCAGCTTTGTCTGCTTTGTTGTATTCTCCGCTGCTGGAGGTGTGCTGCTGGCAAATTACTTGGGTATGGGGTCAGGCTGAGATGTTGATTATTTAGGTCACTTTCCTGAAATGGGGCTTTATTCCAGCAGTCTGATGTTAGTTGTACAAAGTCAAGTAGCTGCAAGAGGAGTGAAAACTATGCTGATAACCCAGTGCCTGTGCAGCCAGGGTACAGATCTTTGGTTCAAGTCATTCCTTGCTCAACAGCAGGGATCTGAGCTGGGGCTCCCCATACCACAGCAGTGCCCACAAGGCTGGAGGTTTATGCAGCTTTCAA
Source organism: Heliornis fulica (assembly GCA_013399135.1). Taxonomy (NCBI): domain Eukaryota; kingdom Metazoa; phylum Chordata; class Aves; order Gruiformes; family Heliornithidae; genus Heliornis; species Heliornis fulica. The sequence goes on along the minus strand of VXBZ01009878.1, from coordinate 315,060 downwards.
TGCCAGTTTGTGCCTTGCTGTGGATGTACAAATCCCAGGGCCTGGGTGGTAAGGAGGATATTTCTGTGCTGGCAAGTCTTGCTCTGGGCCACTCGGTGGCTGTGTCTTAGCCTGGCCACGCATCCAGCCTGCCTGGCAGTGGACACACAGGTAGGCACCTGTTGAGGTGGGTGGGCAGGCAACTGCTGTGAGGACATCAGTGAGTGCAAGACAGTGGGCCCACACGTGGATAAGTGCTACTACCCATCCGTCCGCTCCTCTCTGCAGAGCTGGCTTTAGGCATAAACAAATGGGGAAAAACCTCTGTGATCTTGGAGGACTTTTCCAAACTTAATGATCCTATGATTCTAGAATACAAGTGTCTGTGAGATGTGGGGCTGAGTGCTGATTAAAACTCTTCTCCTCTGCCTGGGCAGCCAGGACAGGGACCCAGACTGACATTGACAGGGGGACTGCAGAAGGGGTGATGCCAGCAGTTGGGGGTGCTGCAGCTGCCCCCATCTTGGGGTACAGGGGCGCTCAGAGTGGCTCCCCACAGCACCCCTGCTCTGCCCTCTCCTCCAGACCACCCTGAATACCAACTGGGGAGGGGCCACCTTGGGGATGCAGGCTTTTTTCCCTCCAGTTTTTGGAAAACAATAATGTTTCAGGTCCTCTTAAGATCTTATCTGTATGCAATGTCCTCTGTACTCTGTCCTGGGATCCAGCTGGGGTATTTTGAATTATAAATACAGAGAGAGTTTGTTCTCTGAAAGTAATCAGGAGGATGCTCATTTATTTTACAAGTGTCACAAATTTCAAGGTGGATCCAAAAATTTAATTTAAATAAGCATTACTTATTGCTATTCACTTTTTCCACTTGATGGTAAAACTTGTTCAGAAATGAGAAATTGCACCATGTACTCATAGCGGGTGAAAAAACCATAATAAGCAACCTTACTGCAATCTATTTGCTGGGATTACCTGAACATTTATAAGTAACTAATCCGTTCAGAGGAGCCAGAATCAGCCTGCATGCATGAAAAATGCAGAAGTTGCAAGCTATAATTTGAGACAGAATTAACAGCTCTCCAGTAGCATCACTTATTGCGAGTCCCAGGAAAAAGGCTTTGCCATGTTGTATATAATACCTGGATACTGAAAGCACTTGCTTGGACACTGCAGTCAGTATGTGCACAGCATAACAAGCCCTATTCTTACTGGTGTAATTAACTGTCATTAGTAGCTGGGTCACAAAGCAATGACAAAAGGTAGAGAGGGTTTCCCAGCACCAGCAACTCCAGCACATGCATATGTACCCATGCACCCAAGGCCTTGCAGTGCCCACGCCGAAGTCTGGGGCTTCAGGTCCTGGGCTCAGCCAGGAGCGTGCAGCCCTGCTCTCCCTACCCACACAGAGCTGGATCGTGCGAGAGTGTTGTCACTGCTTGGGCCAAGATGAAGGTTTTGGTGAGAGGGTAAGATCAGTAGCATTGGCAGGGTTTGAAATAGGAGGAAGTAGTACATTTTTGCACTCTTGTGCCTGGTAGATGGCAAATGTTTCCACTTCATAGAGCAGCTTTCCTGGAGAAAGCTACCAAAGTGTTACTTTAATCAAACTGTCCTATTCAAAGGGCTGTACCAGATCTGTTTAATCCTCTGTGTGTGGTGTTTGGAAGGGATGGACCATGAGCCCTCACCCTCGAAAGGCTGCGAATGAGGGAAGGGGTAGGATGTAGGAAAAGCTGAAGGATGCAACATCATAAATTAAACAAGCTGCACTAGGGTCAGTTTTACTTGGGGTACAAATTCCAAATAAATGATACAGTGTGGGACTGACTGTTCTGATATTGCAGACATCTGTCTGGAGATTATTTCCTAACAAAAGAGTCTTAGAGATCATTCATATAGTTTGTATTCATGTCAGGTTTTGGTCACAGACAAATTCACACATTCAGCAATGTAGTTAATCTCCTAGATACCCACCACAGAAGAATAGGGATTAATACATTTATCTTGTAAAACAATGCAGTCCTTCTCTGAATTACAACCAGAAATTAGACTGTAGTTATCAAATATGCTCAGTGAGGTTATGAATCAAGTCACTGCATTGTTGAAATTCCCATCTCTTACCGCCTCCCATTTTGAAGGCTGCCGCCATCAGAGCGTCAGCTGCCAGATGGATTTGCTGGAGGCAGGTAAGTGCCTTCTCCAGCAGTGAATTGCTGTGTGAGGGCAGAGAGAGGGGTTTGCCTTGCAAATGTCATCCAGAAGTCCAGAAAAGATATCAGGAGACGCCCCTGGACTTGGTGATCCATAAAACCTTCATGAAAGTCAATGACTTCCCAGCCTGGATTGAAGCCATCGTTTACGTGGCATGCCAGCGGTGATATATCTGTCCTGCAGATGCGTGCAGGACTAGCAGGTGTCACGCGGCACACCAGCTGAAGTCTCTGTTAAGCTCAGAAAAACTTAGACTAATCTCAACATTTTAAGAAAACCAAACAAAAAGCCCCCAGCTCAAATTAGAAATCAAAAAGCTGCTGCTGGCTATAAGGGAAGAAGGTCTTTTGGATTGTAGTTTAGGAGAGGGGGGAGAGGAAGGGCTCTTTCATTTCCTATCCCTCTAAATGTATGTGGCACGTATATTTATAGGTTAATGGTACCTCTGAGGAAACACATCTCTTGCAGTGATTAACAGAATATTTATTTTCTACAAGCAGTGTTACAAAATCCACATAGTTCCTGCCTCCTAAATGATAATTAATCTGCTGGTATTCGTTGCCCATCTCAAGACTTCTGCGGTGCAATGCTGGTGTTTCTCATTAAAATGAATCCTGGAGGCACTTTGTTATTGTTTAGACTGTGAAAACCACTGGGCTTTTTTCATGGAGATCTTTCTTCCCCCTTCTGTATGTTTTGTAAGTGCTAAACGCAGGAGGATTTTAGCATGTTCTTTAAAGGACTGCACATTAATAATGCATTCTCGACCACAAAAAGAAAATCAAATTGCTGAGTGGTAGTTGTATAAGTCAACAGCAGCCAGGAAAAGGTGCTGTCCCTTTAATCTGTGCTACAAAGAGATGCCCTCATAGTCAAGACACTGTCATCTAGAAGTCAACTGATTCTTGCTTTACACCCTGCCCTGTCGTGCTTTTCAGCAGTGCTTTAGGGAGTTATTTCAACAGCACTGTAGATGACAAAGCTTGGATTAGTGAAACTTTTCAATTCTATCTTTGTTTTTTTAAAAGGCTGCCTGCTGTACGAGAGCGCTGGTATGGCCTTTTTATGCATTTCTGTCTCATGCCATAAGTAATTATTTATTAATGTAAACCCTGCAAGAAAGATTGACTGTGTCAAGAGGAGAGCAAGGAAATAATAATCTAATAAAATTCTATCCTGATGCCCTTGTCTGATCCCAATACAAGAGCCAGTAGTTCTGTTTTTTACCACATTGCATCAGCTAATTCCCAAATTCAAAAGCAGTTTTGTTCAGTGGTGCTAAGACTACACCAAAACGTGCCTGCTATTAGGATCCTCTTTCAGTTAATTGATCAGAGTTAATAACATTAGCACTGTTCTGCATATAAGCCTGTGGCAATGCTGCGGTATTTACACAATATGGAGGATTAGGGTTAGTGGAGCTGCTGGTTGCTTTCTGAAATCAACTGTCACATGAATAAAATGAACAGGGAATACAAGCTCAGAAAGCGGGTTTGCTCTGGGCTTAGCTTTTGTTTTCACTCCTAACCCCGTCAGTGCTGTATGCTGCTTTGACAAGTTTCGTGACCAAAGAGCTACACTCTCCTATCTGGGCTCTGATATAACTATTTATGGACCATGAACTTGTTTGAATGCCTAATCGGGCATGGTCCTTCTCTTATCTGCCATGGCAGCAGCTTCCAGGAGTTTGCTGCTCACCCTGGGAAGAATCACTTTCTTTCACCTCTCAAATGGGTCGTCTTCATGTTCCTCCAGGTACCTCCTCATTTTCACACAGCAGGGATAAATTCTGAATAACACTGCTTTGCACTTGTTCCATCCATAAGCAGTTGACAGGCTTTATTAAAACCCAAATTTAAATCTTGCAGCTCTGTGGAGAGTGAAGGTACAGTGAGGTTTGTGCAGGCTGATGAAAGATGGGAAGGTTTTCAACTGTCAGGAGGTTTGGCAAAAGATCCTAAATTACATATAAATTTTCAGTTTCAAATGGCTCTGAATATAACTTCTCTTGGTCACTTGTGGGGGGGTGAGGGGGGTTGGCAGTGTTCAGATCACACACAAAGCATCAGCTTTCTAATTTTACTTTGCCTTAAAATAACTGGGGAGGGGCTGGTCCCCTCAGCCATGCTGCATGGCAGAGGGACAGCGTGCTTTCAGCAGGTAAAGTTTCCCTTATATGTGAGAAACTTTGGGTTAGTTATGAAGAAAAACTTCATTAATTCCTTCTTGGGTTTTTGTTTCCCCCCAATGGCAAAATGCCCAGTGCAAATCAAATCCTTTAATTCAGCTTCCAAAAAAGAAGAAACTATCCTGTATGCCTGAAATATTAATTAAAAAGAAGCAAAAAAAGAAAGATTTGGACAGATCCCAAACCAGCTACTCAAATATAAATGTCTGCAACTGTCATATGAACTTCTCAGTAAATGAGACTATAATCCTTCCTTCCTAAAGTGGAAATACTATTTGATTAGCCCAATTAAGAGAGGATTTCTGACAGAATATTACTTTAGGGTGTAGTTTCCTAAAGGATGAAAAGGTGCCAATTTAGAAACAACTGTATGTAACTAATGTTATTAAAAAATAGAAACAAGGAATGACATAGTAAATTAACCACTGGAGCTACATGTTGGCTTGAGTTTCCCTCCAAAGCAGTATTAAAGATGCAGAGCAAGTAGGCTACTTTTACACAGAGTAGATTGGTAAGTTGATATCCTCCTCTGAGCTTTTAATTCACACAAGTGGTGCATGATCACTGATGTGTTTTTTGGTTTGTTTGGTGGTGGGCAGGTTGGCTGGTTTGGTTGTCATTGTTCCCTTGTAGGACTTCTTTTGACATGCTGTCCTAGACTAGATGTTCTCCAGAGGTTGGGCTAGATGATCTCCAGAGATCTCTTCAACCCCCTACAGTTTTGTGACTCTGTGATTAGTGCGTAGGCAGGGCAGTTGACCCTTCCTCCTGGCGCATCCTTCCCAGCAGGCTCCAGCATGCAGACATCCCTGCTCCCCATGAATCGTGGAGTATTTCAGTGTGGCACAGAGTAGCTCAGAGCTGTTCACAAGAAATAAATACACATTTTCTAACATTATCAGGCCGTGAGAAAGTTGTTCAGGGTCAAATGAGGTTTTGTTTTCAAGTGGTAGCCTCTAGTTTCTACGTATTGACTTGATTGTGCTGCCAGAGGGGTCACATGTTGATGAACATTGTTTTAAGAGGTCTCTGTTTATTCTTGGTGAACATGCATGTAAGCATCTGAGTAGTCTACTTATGAGAAACTGGGACCGCTACTAATCTGAGCTGCCTGTGTTTCGGCTTGTCTATTTTAAATGTTCGACTTTGCCCCACTATTACCGAGTTAGCCTGTGGTTTCCTTGCAAGTACTCTTGAATTCTGTGTGAGGCTTGAAGAAAAGCTACAGGGAAGCCTTATGCCTGTTTGAATCAAGGCATACCAGCCCCGGGGAGCGCTGAGGGCTGCACGGGCTCCCTTTGGAGCAAAGCAGGAGTATGCTGCCAGTGCCCAGGGAGGTACCAGGCTGCCGTGGGCTGAGCACTGGTGGGATGCACCCTGCTCTCGCTCCCAGCACAGCAAAGCTCTCCTTGGCATCTGCCATGCAGGAAGCTGATTTCCAACCCTTTCTTGTTTTGTGCAGTATAGTGTAAATATTTTACAGGGTTGCTTAGAGTTCTCCGTGTTTGTTTAACTTCATCAAGGCAAGGAACGTAAATTTTCTGGGACGATTTCTGTTGTGCACAATCCACAGAATTTCATATTGAAAGATTGTCTACCCGCACAACCACATTTATTTTCCAGTTGCCCAAATTAAGACAATCTATAAAGAAATGTTCATTTATTAGCAACTGGTGTTTGACAGTTTATTTCATGTAAGCCTCCAGCTTTCCTTGGCAAGCTTATTTGCATAATGTGTTATTATGTCTAAATGGAAAACTAAATGCCTCCATGTGGTCTTTAAATGACAAGTGCTTGTCAGCTTCATGCAATATTCAGAAGTAATAGATCCAAATCACAACAGCACTCACTGTGATGTACAAAGAGAACAAGAAACAAAGCCGAAAAACTTGTTGCGTATCCTTCCCTGACAAATTTACACTTTGGTACAGAATTGTCAATTAGAGTTTTCATGTGTTAAACAGTTGAGTTCAACTGTGAAGGAATTTACTGTAGCTTTATTCTGCACTGCTTTTGAGTAATTACAATGCACACTACTTCTTTTTCTCCCTCCCCCCTCTCAAACAGTGCAGCTTGGGGAATAATCTTCAGAGGACCTTGGCAAGATATAACCGAGAACTTCTGCCTTAATTATTTCTGAAAACATGAATGCTCCCTAACAATGGTTATAATAGCTTCGGAAGATCTGTTGTGAAGTTCACATTTGAAATAGTCCTTGTGCCTGAAATCTGCAGAGTTACACGTTGAATTAATGCTTTCTTAAAATAGAAACTGGCATGTTTGTGTGTGGCTCCAGGTTATTAGAGGCTTTGGGAACGAAAGGTCTCCGAGTCAGTTCTCATGTAAACATTGTCTGTGTGGGCTTTCCCTGTCTGTGTATGATGCTCTGCTCAGTCTCTTGCAGCCCTATTCCACCCCAAGCACACCTGAAATGTCAAAGTAGCTTCCAGGAAAGAAGGAAAAGTCCAAACTCTGTACTAGACATGGGCAGAACATGATATGTGGGTTCAATTAAGGGCTGGGGTTCAACCCAGGAAAAAACCCTGATAACAATTAATGATACCACATAGCACAGTCACGGGCAGTTCTGTGCTTAATCAGTACTGCATCTCCTTCTTGATAAATGCTATTGTTCTCATTTCCCGTTAAAGCTTAGAAAAGTACGCTGTATTTTATATATCAGATTATTTTTTAACTTTTAAAATGACTTGATATCTTGTTTTCTATTCACTAAACTGCACGGAATACTTTCAGTTGGGTTTGACATCAGCAAACACTTTTCAAGATAGCATTAATTGAAGTGGTTTGGAGTGGGAAGTTTGGTTCTGCAAGTTCTGTCTTTTTTTTTTTTTTGAGGGGGGGGTTTCATTTTCTCTCTTTATACACAAAATTCCAGACTGAAGATGGGGAGGAAACATAAAAATATTAGAAGGAATTTTCTGTCTCTGGGATAAGTGTGGGGTGAGAGAAGAAAGAAAAGAGGCCAGATGCTGCACACAATTTTAGCACTACTCTAAGACCCAGGAAAACTGTGTTAGTGTGGATTGTTGACTTTGTTGCTTCAAACTGCCCAGTCTGGTTGTTCTGTGGTGCAGGGAAAGGAGATAAGGAGATGTGGCTAAAAAGGGCAGGAGGACAGGAGAGGAGACATAAGCTGATACAAGGCAAGTGTCATGTGGGGAGCAGGGCAAGCATCAAGGACTCATGTCACATGTCCCAGGCCAACTTGGGGGTCAGCCCACTTTCAGGCGCCATTAGTCACCACCTTCTTTTTTGCCTCTCAGAAGCTGAACAATGAAGGCTCAGAGAAATACCTGATGCTGCTTTCTTTAGGTTTTGGGAAACGATAGGGGTAGTAGGGAAGCAGAAAATCCCACCCCTGCTTCCCATGAGCTATCCCTTGTAGATACCTCTTCAGGCACTAATGCCAAGCAAGTTGTCACTAACCTCATGCCATTTATATCGGCTACTCAAACATTTAGGGGGTTTGTGCCTCTCCTCTCTACACACGCTAGGTTACCCTGTGCATCCATTCAAGATGAGGGGCTGTAAATGCTCTAGGCTTGTGTGGGGTGCAGGATGCTTGGCAGTGGTAGGCTGGCTGGGCTCTTGAGCTGCCCTCATTACAGGAGCAACAGGAGCTGCAGTTAATGAGGAGGTGAGAGCTCCCAGCTCGGCAGCGTATCTGCTGTGAAGGAAGGCGGTGTGCAGCTGATTCCCTCCAGGAGGTCAGGGACAGGCATAAAGGAAGGGAACAACAGTTCATGAGTTTTATTAAACAGTGTTTCAGTCCCAGGCCACGGCTTCCCTCGGTAATTTCACCAGTAGCTCTGATTGATGCAATCAGCGTAATTAAAGTGATCGTATCACTAGTAGCAGGCCTGGTGTCAGTGGGGCAAGAGGCGTTTCCAGTGCTGGTGACCTGTGCCTCGCGGTGCCTTTGACCGCCGGAGCTGAACTGGCAGCTGGTGGAAAGCTGATGCAACGCCTTACGCAGGGTCTCGCGTTAACTAGGCAGCATGCTGTGCTCTGGTGACCTGTCTTGATGAGTATGCTCTGTCATTTGCTTCTCCTCAGGCTAAAACCTTCGTTCCCCAAGTGAAGGAAAAGCAAAAAAAGCTGTAACAGCAAACATCCAGGAAGGTTAAGTTGGTTTTGACCTGTCCTGCACCCAGTACTTTTGTTCTGTCCCAAGGCACCCCCACCATGGAAGGCCCTGCAGGATGTGGCTCCAAGGAGGGTCTTCTCAGGCTGTGGAAGGGCTAGGTCATCCCAAATGTCTGTCATGGGCAGGCAAAGCGGGCAGGTGTTCAGGCACTATGAGGGTTGGCTCAAATATTCTGAGCAGCACATGCAATCATCAGGAAATCCAGAGACTGAGTTGCAGATAGGTCACAAGTAGCCAAAAATATGCTCATGATGAATAATTTCCTTAGCTGTGTGACCATGCAAATAACACTACTTGTCATAAAAATCAGAGGTGGGCTCCATAGACTGGGATAGCAGGTGAGTTGTGAGCTCTATCTTCAGTTGCTCTCTGAGATCTTTGGCTCAAAACAGGGTGTAGTGCCAGTTCTTCTGCAGCTTCTATCCCTGGGTGGCCTCAACAGATCTTTCGGAAAGTAACAAAGGAGTTTTCATCTCAGTGTGAACGATGTTTGTAGGTGCAGGAAAAAGAGGATAAACTGCCTGATGTTAGAAAACAACAAAATACAAAGCTTTCTACTGCATCAGTATGTACATTTCCTTTGCCAAAAGAATAGGTGAAATTATCTGAAGAAGATGGCAATCAGACTGGGTCTCAGAGTAAAGTGTCCAACAGGGTGAACTTTTCAAAGTACCACTGCTGATTTTGCAGCTATTAAAAAAAACAAGGCAATTCCTAAAAAAAAATCCTTGCCTTTTTAATGGTAACCCTCTTTGAGATTAATTATGTATGTAAAATTCTCAATGAAGAATGCAGCATTCAAGGAACTCATGTTGAGTTTCAGTAGTTAGTCCAGTGATATTAAAATGAAACGGGACCAACTTTGTAGGGGGCAATTATAACACATTACGGTGTGAATTGCACACTGTGATTAAACTCATAGGAGGTACTCAGCAGCAGCATTTGCTTTGAAAGGGGCACTGATTACCATTTGTACTATGCATTTTGGTAATCAGAAGTCATTATGGAAAATATTGCATCAACTAAACAAATACCCCCTTAGCAGAATGAAACATATAGATTTTTTTTTTAAAGTAGCCTTATGTAGGTAAATAAATAACTTCTTTTTTCAGCGTGGGACTAGAACTCGATCAGCTCACGGAGTGGGTACGCTGTCAGGTTACAGCGTGACCGAGTCCTGCTGAATGAGTGGTTTAAAGTTAAAACACCTCCTGGGGTTGAGTTTGTCTTTCATGTCTTAACTTCAGACTGGTTTCAATTACATTATAAACCATCATTTACTTGTGATTTATAAAAATAGCCTTGTGAAAGAATTAAATGAGCGAGAGGTGTTAACACTTACTTTGGAAGTCCTGAGTTATTTCTATTAAATGGCTTTGTCTAGGATTTAAGATAGGGGAGTCTTAAGGTTCTTACTGCCCATAAAATACTAATGGGCCTGTGTTGCAAAGCTACTCTATTTTTCTAGCATGTTTTGACACCCAATATTTTAAGGGATTTGGAGGCAGGTTTTGTATCATGGTATTAACTGGTTTTATGAAGGCATTTTTGCCACTGATTTCATGTCAAATGTGTCAAACGTGCACATACACACTCAGAAGTGCGTGGCTGCACCACCCCAAACTTGTCAGGTTTCATCACAAAGCTGCACCGAAGGGTCAAGCTGACAAGAGGTGCCCCCTGCAATTTCTCAAAGCAAAACTTTTTTGCAAGCCCACAGAAAGCAAGTAGCTCCTCTCTCAGAGATTTCTCTCTTTCTTTCTTAATTTCTTTGAGAGGATGTAATCTAGAGGAAGTGTAATGTTAATCCTGTAACATTTCTGGCAGCCAGGGACTATGTGATTGCTTTAAAGATGCAAACTCATCTTCACTGCAGCTTGATTGTCTCCCCTCCTTTTCATCCTGCCATACCATTTTGATTGCTTAACATAAGGTCTAATGTCAAGTAATAATAAAGCAATTACAAGAAATACAATTCATTCTAAAGTGCATTAAGCAAGAACTAAATTAAGGCGCATAATTAACAACAACAACAAAAAGATACATTGAGGACAAAATGTTTTAACCCCTATATTTCTTCTGACATTAACTACCTTGGCATTAACTCAAAACTGGTAGGGAGAAAAGAATATAGATTATATGCACAGACACAGTAGGGACTTCTGTGATTTATGCAGGGAAATTCACAGATCTGCCATGCCTGATCCTTTCTACAGAGTAATATGCTCAGTTTAAACTGTCGTGCTAATCTATTTTTTTTTTCCTGTCCATCTGGTACAGTTATTAGGAAATTGTACTCAAGAAGGTTCCAATAACAAACAAAAACCAGCTCAATATTCCAAGTTGCCAGTATTTTTCTCATATTTGTTCTTTTTAATTAGAGAGCGTACCAAGTTCCAGCCACAGGACTCAGGCATTTATTAAGTGATAGAGAAGCAGCACTATTTTATTGACTAATTCCCCAGGCTTTTATTATGTTTCCTAGCAAAATGTGATTTACAGGAAAGTTAATAAAGGTATCTTCACCTACTGCACCTGGAGACAGGACATCTACAAGGGGAAGACATTTAGACTAATAAGTGAAATCACAAATCTGGGAGCTGAAATTGGATTTTATTTCTGGGAGTATGGCAGAGAACTGATGCAGGTTTGTGCATTCAGCATCTCCACTCTTAGCTGGCTCTGCCTATAAAATGAAAGTAAGAGTTTCACTGGAATTTTAAAAGCATTATGCTAAGTGATTGCAGTACTTGAAACTTTTTTAAGTTTTAGTGCTGAAAAGCATTACTGAAGTATTGCTTCTTGTGTATTACTTTCCATTTGCTCCCCACAAATCCTTAAGACATTCTCAGAATTAATTCCTGATCTGAAACTACTTGAAAACTGTATGCTCTTCCAAAATTCTTGTCAGTTTATGACTGTTTGGGGTTTTTTCCCCCTTTTCTCGCATTTCCTTTGGCATTTGTGTACGGTCTGAGCATTGTGCTGAGGGGATGGTCTGCAGGCTCCCCTGTGCATCAAGACAGTCCCTGCTATGTACACCAGTTCAAAATCCAGCTATAACCAAAATCATAGTACAACAGAATTGGACAAATGCAATTTAAAATAAATGCATTGATTCTGATTCTTAATAAGGTTAGGCATGCAATTGTGTGATGACTAATTTGTGTGCCTAATTACCATGATTGTATGTGCAAATCAAGTAATTATGGAAGTAAATAACCATAATCAGTTATTTTCATGGGTAATTATTCAATTTTATGCACAATGGCAATAATTGGGTGTGCAAATTAAACATGCAATTGTGCATGCATATTCAGCACACACTTGTGTGTCTAATCTTTTCATAAATCATCCTTTTTTTTTCCTGAGGATTTTTTTCATTCCTTATCCCTTACTGTTGTGTGGCACTCCTGGGACATTGCTATCAGGGGTAAGGATTTGGAAAATTGCTACTCCAAATCTTCCTGACAGCCAAAGGATTGCTCCCCTGAAAGATGGCTGTCTCATTCCTGTTCTTACCTCAGGTGCGTATCTTATTTTCCAAATTGGTCAGGGAATTTGTGAAGAGGAGCCTGAATCAGGTATGTTCTATCCATTCTTAACATTTCAAATATGTAATTTTGTAACTTATTAAAACCATTCCAACACTTCAAAGTGCACTTTTTTTTTCACTCCTGTACACAATTACCTTGGGTTTTCAGACATACACAATGGTGTCTTTGTCATCAGGAAGGACTTGGTGATGCACTGCATCGAAAGAAATGTCCCCAAGCTGTCATTAAAGGCAGGGAACACACTGTACCTTCTTGCTTACCACACAGGTCTCATTTACAAAAGCACTTCGGCACTGACCTAATTCAGTTCCCACCTAAAACTTGTAGAAAGAAATCCCATTGACCTCAATACAAGCAAAGTTTATCACTGCCGAGGGCTTCCAACAATGTCACCCTGTTCCTTCTGCATTTAGACCTGAATTTGTAAGCATACAATTATCTTTAAGCATATATGCTCAAATGCCTCTAGCTTAGGAGCCTGAGAGGCATTGTCCAGTGAAGGTCTGTCCCGGGCAAAGCTGCTGAGTTGTCCCCAGGTATCTGCTGCAGGCAGGATGTAGCAGAGGCAGCTCAGCCAGCTTGGTAGCAGCTGGTTAGGGATCTTGCCTGTGCAGTGCCCAATATCAGAGGACATTCATCCACATCTTTCCTCCCCATCTCTGCCTGCATCAGGGAGGCAGAGGAAGCCCCAGAAGCCTGACATCGTCTCCCTGCCTTAGGAAGAGTGTCTCACTGCCCTGTTTAACCAAGGGATTTAATTTCCATTGTTTGTCTTTTATGTCCCTTTTTCTTCACAATAGATTTCCCCAGCCTCACTGATGCTAATCTCATTGTCCAGGAATCTGGAAAGTGTAATTAGCTGCTGCAATAATGATCTATCTGTCACAAGACGATGGTCATTCACCGCACACCATCTCAGATGTTTTCCAACTAAGTGCATGAGTTGGGAATCACTGTTGAAAAGCAGCACAACTGTTTCAACATGTTCTGTGTCAACTGCAGAGTCTTGGCATGGTGCGTAGGACCAATTCCCACTGCTGATACAGGGTGTACAGCTAGCATAGTCTCCTGCTCCCAGTCTGATCTGTTGTCTAACCACAGGGGATTTCCTGGTGGGCAGAACCTGACCACCTTTGTGGCTGAAAAAAAAAGTTAATAACAACCTGTGTTGATAGTTCAAAGGAAATGCTTTTTAATTTGATAATTTAGCTATGAAGTGACTTTTCTCGGCATGGTATGCTTTCCTATGGTAAAGGGCCAGGTATGTCAAACCCAGAAGCCATCAAATTTTCGTTGAAATGAAACATCTTGTTCATGTGCAAAGCATTTCTTTTGGCTGTTTCTCTTCATAGAGAATTTTTAAATTTTAGGTTTTGAAGCATTCTGAAAAGAAAGACAGAAAATCAGAACTTGCATAAAACAAAAACTGGTCTGCTGAGTGCTTTCCTGGAAGCCATGTTACACCAGTGTCACAACTGGGCTTCCCAGCTCAGGATGAGACCTGCAGCCTTGTGCAGAGGATGCTGTGCTGGAGTCCCTGAGGCCAAGCCATCCCAGCTGTACATGGGGTCATGCTCTACCATGCTGGCTTTTCCAGTCAGCCTCAAGCACCTTGTGAGCTCTTTCTCCCTACTAAGAGATGTGAAGGTGTGTAGGTGTTTCTTGGTGTGTGGTCCCCAATTGCCAGACTGACCTGGTCTCCTTGATGAGCCCATCAGAGGGCCACATGCTCAGTGCTGTGTTTCACACCACTGAGAAGCTACGTAAACTGTTCTTTAAAAATATAAAGAAAGATAAACTTTCTTTTCCTTAAAATTTTAGTTACGCTTTCAGGGAAGGATAGTTATTTTTAAGTTGTATCGATACTACCCAAAATATTGGCACTTTTAAATGTACATAAATGCACACAAAATAATTTTGAATTATTATCCCTAGGATAAGATAGTCTTCAAAATATTCATAAATTAGGATAATTGTGCTGGGTTCCTAAATAGTAATATGGCTACTGAAGTCAAAGTGGTGCTATAAATCACTAACTATAAACAATAAACACTGGCTGTTGTCATCTTACAGCTCTGCTGACTTCACAGAGCTGCAGCTGCCTTTTGGAAAGTCTTGCTAAATGTTTCTTTGTGTCAGAACAATTCTGTTTATAAAGCCTATATTTTCCATATTTCCTCATCTTTATTCTGAGTTGCTCAAAACATTTGCATTAAAAAAGTATCTTTGTTTCTTAACAGTTCATCTGCTTTGCTGCTTGCCATGCACATGCCAGGAGAATGAGACCAGCAGTGACAAGAAATGGGTGTTTTCCAGGTTAAGAAGCCGTGTGCCGTAATGAACAGGAGCGACCTGGAGATTGTACATGACCTGGTGCCCTGCCTTCTGCTTTTTCAGGAGGATGCAGTCAGAGATATTGCTCCAGCCTGACAGTATGTGACCTTGGGGGACCCCAGAGGATTCAGGACAAATTGGAATCCTAAGCAATTTATTTGGAGTTAAGATATTACTCTGGCCATTCATAGAAATCTTCCCTTTGAAGAGGTATTGATCTCCAATAATGGCAGAATAAACAGTTGAACAAGAATCCTAGAAAGCCGCTTTCATTGTAGTTCTTCCTTAGGACTGGAGAGATACAGTAAGTTGACGCTTGTTCAGGAGCCTTTTCTGTATCTCCTCTGTGTGGGGAGACTGGGCTAAGGCTGTCTCAGAGCAGGCTGGGATGCTGCAGGGTGTAACTGTGCCGCACATAAATGTGTTACGTTGCTGCCGTTTCTGTGGTGGGAATGCTCCTTGAGTCCCCAGAAAGACAGATCTTTGGAGTTCTAAACTACCAATACATGCAATCCAAAGCCACACACACGGACGGTGTCTGGCCTCTCCACTGATGTGAGGGTGGCTCTCACAGAAATCCTGCCAAGCTGGGGGCCAGCTGGTGGCCCGTGTGCTGGGAGCCCTGGGCAAACCAGATGTGGCACTGACCAGCCTCACAGGGAGCTGATCCTGTTGGTTCCCAACAGGTGTGGGCCAGTGAAGTTATGCAGCTGGCTGTAGGGTGATGGCTGAATCTCAAGGTAGACACTTTCTTGGCAGCTCATCTGTTGAACTCTAATTCATTCACCCTTGATGCAGCATCTCCAGAGAGCTAGATACAGCTGGTATGTATAGCCAGATACAGCTGGTATGTATAATCTAACTACCCCATCCTGCTAACAGGTGCTGATGCTGTGGGAAAGTGAGTCGCAGCCTGTGAGGTCACCACTCTACCCTCCTGGTTCCCAGTACCACAGGTGGTGGGGCTGGGTAGGAACAGTGAGGGGCTTGAGGAGCAGCTATCCCTCAGGAGAGGCTCAAAACAAATTGATTGCATTAGTTTCTTCTATGCTAAGGAATGACTGCTTGAACAGGAGACAGTTTTGTTGTGGGAAGAACAGTGAAGGCAAATGGTTTCTCCTGGTGTGATCAGTGCCTTTTATTTCACCACTGCCTAACTGAAAGTCCTTGCTGGAGAAGCAAAGGTGTTACCCTGTATGTTTGGAAACACTAATACAAAATACAGCATTCACTCGGAAACCAAACCAATGCTAATTTAGTAAAAATATTTTTAAATGCCTTTCTATGAGAGGCAGCTAAGCCTACTGACAGCTGTATATCTTGAAAATTACTGCTAATCAAGTCATGTCCTTTTTCTTTACCCAGTAAAATGCTCCATGTCCTGCTGTTTGTCGCACTTGTCTTGTTACTTCTGATTATACCTGTTTGAGACTTATGCTTTAACTTAAATAGAACTGTTTTCTCAGTGAAGCCATCACTTGTTTCATATGGCCATTGAATGGCATCCTGTGGTGCAGGATCATTCTGTTGTGTGAGCGTTGCTCAGCTTATGTGGTACTGCAATCTCAATAAGAAATGATGTGTTAGGCATCCTGTTTCATATACAGCTCTGTTCTGTCCTCCTAGCAATGGCAGGAGCATTCCTAACTGGAAGGAGGAATCCGTTGATAACCATGGTTTGGACAGCAGAGAGGAGGGTGACAGCTCAGGGAACTGTGCCAAGACCAGTTGTTACAGTGGGTTTCTACTTCAAGTGCATTTGAATCATTAGTTGTTGTCAGCAGCTAGTTGTGCTGCCTACTTCTTTTTTCATGTAAATGGTTTCTCCATTTGCTGTGGCTGTATTTCACATGAGACATCTCTTGCACTTTTGCATAGGTGGAATGACAGGGATCTGGGGCGGGTGGCTGCAGGTCACCAGGAGGTGCCACAAAGCAGGGTAACGAGAACAAGAACAATATAGGAAATGACTTAGACTAGAAAACTGGAAAGCCGTGAACTACTTGTTTGCCTGTGCTTATGGTACAGTCTCTGGAATCACTTCAAATGTGTAAATTCCTTGGCTCACCCCAGAAATCTTAATTTCAAGACAGCTTCTGCATATTCCTTATTTCACTTGTGTTGGGGAGAACTGTAACAATATGGAAATGGGAATTTTTTAAGTTACTTAAGACAAGAGTTGCATTTGTAGCCATCAGCATGCTATGTCTGGCAATGGAAGTGGAGAAGCAGGAGGAAAAACCCTAGACTTTAGAGTTCAACGTGTCTAAGGCTGGCACCACAATGCTGCAGGTGTGCTGTCCACTGGCAGGGCAGGAGAGGATGCAGCTGCAGAACCTCTGCCTTCTGCTTTAGCAGGCTCCTGTTTGCTTCTCCCATGTGGCTCCGAGGAGCCCAGCTCCTTGGTACTGAAAGCTGGAGCATCTTCCTCTTGCTCCTCACCTGTAAAATAAATTCAGAGTCCTGTTTGCAGAGTGGCACTGTACTGGTAAGGCAAAGAGGAGACTCTGTGACCATCTGCTTGAGGGTGGGATTTGCCTCTGCATTTCTCTTGCTATCACTTAGCTATAAAATGCAGGAAGCAATCTTTTCCGATGTCATAGGGATATAGGCAGCTCAATTAAAGTTGATGAAGCATGATCCAACATCCTTGGAGCCAGAGCATTATGGATATGCAAAGTGAGACTTTAAGTTATCCATTACTGTTTATGATACTTTGCATCTTATTTTTACAAGCAGAACAGTACCTTGATCAGGAAGTAGGTCTGATTGCATGGGAAGGAATGTGATTTTGAGGAGGAGAGAAATGTGGTTGTTATTAATTATACATTTCATCTGTGTACCTGAAATATCTTACACAGACTGGATAGTAGGACTTTCTCTGCTTCTAGGATTTCTCTGCTTCAAAAATGTGCTGTTTATGTACACTTGTCTGTTGGAATATGCTCAGAACAACTTTGTGATGTAACATCTGATTTTTCCATTGACAACGATCTGCTTGTGGCCACATAAAATACCTCCTAGCTTAGACCTGACAATGATCACTAAGGATTTGTTTATGAATGGTTTAGAAAAGAATATTTACTTTGCTTTAAGGGCAGCTGGGAAGACTCATTTGATTGGATTACAGAAAGTGAGAGGAGTAAAGAAAACCTGATCCCCAATATTTAATATATCAGTGTCATGAAAGAAGAGAAGATTAACTGTCACGTCAAGATGCGGTAACTGTAAGTCTGCCGGTTGGCTATAAAAGGCTAGCATTAAAGGAGGAGCAAACAGAACCTGCCTGCCCACCTCTTGCATATCACAAAACCCAGAAATGGTAGCTTTCAGTTTTGACAGGCAAAATGTTTTCTGATTATTTGCCAGCTCTTCCTCATCTCACTCATTTGAGTGGTCCTGCCAAGTTCCATGAAAACAGTATCTTTAAACTGTCTCCAGACACTCTGCTAGATCATTGTAGCTCCATTATTTGAACAGAGCTATGTAATTTTGCATCATCAGACCACTGTTCCTCTTTATTTATGCTCACCATTAAATCAGGAAAACCTTATCTAACATATCTGGTAGTGTGGCACTCATGACATTATTAGGAGCAGGTGAAGCATCTCCAGCCTACTCTCATTCCCTAAATTGAATCTGAGTTTTCTGGTTCATGCTTTGTACAGATTGTAATGCTAATGCTCTTTTTCTAACTGGATTTGAGGCTCTATCACAGCCCTGAATCAGTTGTGAAGCCCCTGTAGCAATGAGTAAGGTAAATTATGTACATGGACTAAAAAATAACAGGGTGATACACTGCAACCTGTCACAGATTCTTTCTGCATTTTTACAAAACACAATATATTAGCAGTGAATAAAATCCTGTTATGGAACTCTCAGAGGTGATTTAAAACCGGTTTTGTTGGCATGTCACAGTAAGGACCGTGATCACGACAGCCTATTTCATAGCAGAGCAGATACGGTGGAAAGTTCAGCTTTCTGCCTCAGAACCTGCTGTTGTTCTCCTGAGATAACCAAACATCCGTGGCTTGAACAAACACGACATCTCGATCTGCTCTTGGCTTACCTCAGCGAGGACTGGTAATGAATGAACATTTGTTATTTTGCTTAAATATCAGGCATTTACAAAAATGTAAGAGTGTGGTCATAATTACATTGCAACTCCGTTTTCCTACCATCTTGTGCTGTGTGTCAGATGTCTCCATACAAAAGAACCGCTAAAGGCAGTTTGGCTGTAGGCTTAGTGCTGCCGCTTCAGCTTTCTGAAGCTGAGATCTAATCACAAAGCATGACTTGAACTTTGTGGCTATGTACTTAAAAGATGATCAGGCACCTGTAAATCAGTTCAGCCCCTGGGCCCAGAGGAGAGAAAAGTCAGCTCCAGAGTGCACACAGATGCACTGAAGCTTTTTCATCCACACATGGGCAAACTTTTATGCTGAAGCTATATTAAATTGCTAAAGGCAAACAAAGCTACTTTGTTAGGTAGTCTTAAAGTTTATTTTTACCTGATGATGACATTTGCATTGGGAGTGAGGTACAGCGGCAGAAAGCCCACAAGGGCAGCATCAATAGAACAGGCACTGAAAAGAACAAAAAAAAACCCTGTTCTTTTTAAGTTCTTCTGACTTGTAAATGTGAGACCTACTGCCGCAATAAATGAAAGGGTCGTGAGCAAATGCACCAGAGGATGATGAAATAGCATGGGTGTGTGAAATACAATACTGACTTTCCAAAGTTTGTTTAAAACCAGTGCAACCTGCCCAGCTTGCTCTGGCCCTGCCCAGAGTTTACCTAGGGACAGGGTGCCCATTGTGTTGCCCTGAGCAGCTCCATTGGCCTTGCTGTGGGGAGCGGGCCCTGGCTCCGCTGTGCTCCCAGGGCACCTCTGGAGAGCACTGGGAGAGCAGCCAGGGAGCCACATGCAGGATGAGCTGTATCCACAGTGCTGTTTCCAAAGTATCCAAAAGTCTTGTTTTAAAAGGCAGTCTGATTGCACACTGGAGTAATTTCGGTGGCCTGAACTTCTTAGCTCTTATTTTGTGTGTTGTGGTACCTGTTGGTGAACAGAACTTATTAATACTTCACCCATATGAACCTCAGTGATTGCAAGCAGCTTCACTGGAGCAACTGAATTCATTCTCTGATGACTTCACAGTAGTTTGGGTGGGGGCAATAATAAGCTGATCTTCTGCATTTATTTTGTATGTAGAAAACAGAATTAATTCATAAAGATAGGGATCTGTAGATGAACATTTTAAGTGTTGTTGCAAACAACAAATTTCGTTATTTACAAAGATTTCAAATGCTACTTGCTCGAACCTGTTAGTGGAAAAAAAACCTTAAAATGCAAGTATAAAAATGTCATAGAACATTTAAATGTTATAGACTTCTAAAATTTACATGCCTTGAATAGCGACTACAAATAATGCCAGCAAAGAATACAGATGATGTAAACCATTACTGGTTTCTATTCTGATAAGTAATGCATTAATCACTGTTCGTCTATTGCCTCATTTACAAATCAGTTGTGTAGCAAAACTCGCTTGTAGGTCATTCTTTTAATGAATAATTTCACTGATATATCACTACACAATTCCACAATATAGTAATCAATAAATAAAACCCTAGCTTATTTAGTGGCTAAACACAACAACTACCATTCTATATAGATCAAAATTTGAATTCCACCAGAGCTACAGAAGATCCTTGTCCTAGAATTCAATATTGCTTCTCATTTTCACTATTAAATAACTTTTGCAGCAAGACAGAGACATTTCTACAGATGTGAGTTACATCACTTGTTATAACCAACTGCACATGCTCGTCATTGCCTGCTCTGGGATATTTTGGTCCTCAGAGGGGAATTAGGGCCAATGTTTGTACTATTATCTCAATTGCTTGAGTTCCCCGGCACACTGTTTCTATTAGAAAAAAGGCTTAAGTACACAAGAATGTAGTCCATTTGTAACTCAGACAACAAAACTAGTTGGGAGGTTTGCTGATAGCTAATTTAATTTTGCTAGTTCTACTATAAGCAACTTAGTCTGCATGTGCAGTTTGCATTCAAATTGTTCTTTATTAAGATCCTTCCCTAATAATATGAAAATGTGTTTATAAAGCCTGTAAGTGGTTTCTATAATAAGATTTTTAATGAGTTGGAATATTAAATTTAGTTCTGTAGAAATGCTTCAGGTGTTGTTATAACTAACTTACAAACTGTTCACCATTAACTTTACCATAAAGAGTAATTTTAGCTTCTCTTCATGCAACAATATACAGCTCTGAAGTGGTAGCAATCAGCTACTTTGCTCTGCAAATTGTGTCTGGTTGACTATTTAGCAGTAACATCTGTGGTTCTGATATCGGAGCCCTACTACAAGAGTCATCAAGCTGTTGGGTCTGCCCGACATGGTCCAATTCTCAGCTGGTCCTGGGCTGTGTGCTCAGTGAACCTGAAGCCCAGTCTGCTGGAGCCTGGCCAAGAGCAGTTCCCAGCCCAGCGTCAGCTTGGAGATTCCCATTCTCTCTCTTTTGCTTGTAGCTGAGATTCCTTAGAAATAAGAAACTGCAGGAATGTCTCCACATTTGCTGTCTGAATGGCCAGTGCACAGCAGCTTGCATGTAAATCAAAATGACCGGTGCAAATCAAAATGACTGATGTGATTGCATAGCCAGCAGCAATGCAGAGTTTTACAGAAGTATTTTTGCACACTGTAGTTAACAGTGAAGTGTCTGACTTAGATTACTCTTTCATTATCTTCTACGGGTGGTATAGGAAGCTTTTAGGTTACTGAATGTTAAAAATTAAAAAAAAACAACCACTGGAGGGTCCTCCAGAAAAACTAACTTGCTTCTGAGTTGCTGCTCTCTTTGCTCCCTGTACCTCCAAATATTGTGTGTTACTGCATGATTGTGTGCCTGGTCTCATACCTAGGACTGCACGTATAACCTATCCTATGACCAAATGGGAAGGTTTTCCATTACCTGATGGATGAGGGAACAGGGTGTGTTCTGTTGTTTTTCTAACAGACCAGCCATACATGAGGCGTGAAACAATATGCATCACACCTGATTTGGATGCTGGGTATGAACCAGATTATGTGAGTACCTTTCCTACAGGTCTTCTAACTCATTTGTAAATCTATGACACCTCCTATGTGCTATTCACATTTTGCTTCCCTTCATATACTCTTCCTTTGCCTCCTTGCTTCTTGTTCTTTTGAGGTTTCTCATACCTCAAGTTGGCAGGCCACTGAAAAATCTCCCAGTGACTTGAATATAACATGTTTTGTCTTGGGTTTGATTTTGACTCCAAGATGGTATGAGAAAAGCTGTATTCTTCCAAATCCCTATGCAGTGACAGTAAGCCAGTTACAATAGCTTACCCTGTCTCAACTCCTTCAGCTACCAAATGATGGTATTGGCAGCACCCTGTCAAGTGCAAGGAAAAGAACAGCTTTATAAATAAAAGCAACGCATTACAATGATCTATGGTGCGGATTTTGCACCCCGCGTTAGTTGAAGTTACTAACCCCAGGGAACTGAGGAGCTGTTGGCTATGCAGCCTTGGAAGTGTAATGCTATGTGTCACTCTGGAAAGATGTACATCCTAACCAGAGAAAATAATAGCTAGAAAAGATGCTTCATGCCATAGGGAAGGCAATGGCTTTCTCACTCCAAACATAAAAAAAGGAAAAGATTTTTTATTGATAACATTTGGTTACGGTATATTGTTATTATCACTTGCTTTTAATTAAAAGATATTAAATGCTGCCAGTGCACTGGTAGTGATGAGGAACACAGAGCTGCTGCTAAATATTCAGTGAGGCTAACTGCAGCTGCTGAGGCACCTACCATTACAGCAAATGGGCTGCAACAGAAGATTTTAATGTACAGGGGCAATGTTCTTAAACCGTGGTACGGCTCAGCCATACTGCCTCTCTTCATGAGATTGATGGGGATTCTGCTGTGCTTGCCACACTCCAGTGCAGAGCACTGGAGGGCATTCAGCATGTTGAGAAAGGTCAAAACAAGACTACATCAGCTTCTGAACCTAAAAACTCTGAACTCTTTGCTACCTATTAGAACGAACAAAGAAAAGCTGTGTTTTGATGTGTGACATCGCAAAGAATTGCTTGAGGCAGATGAGAAAGTTACCACTACTTATAGGAAGGAGCAGTTGTCTGCAAGCTAGATCTCTCAAAGCAAGTATCGCCGTGCAGCTCCAGCAAGCTGCCATTTCAAACAAGATGTCCTTGGTGAACTGGCTGCAGGTTTGATAATGAGGTGCTCATCTCCACCATCATTACAATTTTGCCATCCTTTAATTTAGTTAAAAGGAAAAAAGCTTGCTGTTTATTTTCAGGTATTTGCATTTATTACCAGGTGGAATAAACAATGTTTTCAAGAAATATACCATGGCCTGATGTGTGCTACTGGTAAATCACACTGTCTAAATATCAAAAGCTTGTAATGTGCATTGTTCCAGCTTGTTGAGAGAGGTGAGAATCTCTCTTGAAGAACATTGAAACAAACAAAAAATAAAGATAGCAGAAGGGAAGGCAGCGTCTTCCCGAGCCAGGCTGGGTCATGGACGGATTGCAGGGACGCTCTCCAGTTTGGGCAGCATTCAGGCACTAATTAACTAGCATATTTACTCCTAGCCAGGGGTTCTCTCTTTAGAGCTCTGGACTGAGTGTCACCCGGCTGGGCTCCAGTCTCACCTGTGTCACCACTTGCTGGAGGGGTCACTTCAACTCTGTAAGACCGTCTGTTTCTTCCCATGCCGAGGGCTCTCCTTGACTGTGAGCCAAGTGCCACCGCTGCAGCTTCAGCTGCTGTCATAAATGCAAAGATAGGAAATACACACTCTTGACCTATGCTTATTTGTAAATATTTTCATTTTTTCCAGGTCGTTAACTGCTCTGTATGGCTTTGAAGAAATATTTTTCTTGTCTTTCTTCCTCACATAAAAATGATATTCTAGACCCTGGCTTCTAATATCCT
Source organism: Heliornis fulica (assembly GCA_013399135.1). Taxonomy (NCBI): domain Eukaryota; kingdom Metazoa; phylum Chordata; class Aves; order Gruiformes; family Heliornithidae; genus Heliornis; species Heliornis fulica. Next base: position 291,599 of record VXBZ01009878.1, on the reverse strand, counting down.
GGCTGTTATCAGCACTGATATGCTTAAAAATAGGTAGAAAAAGACAGAATAAGTGTTTATCTATTTGCTTATGTCCTCACACATGCACACTCACCCTGATAACTCTGATCCAGTATTTATACAAGCTATTTTTTTCTTTTTTTTATATCACATTAAATGATGAGTGCTCAAGAGAAAAAGACAGACCTACACGGGTCTGGGAGGAATATAGTGCAGGAGCAGCCAGGGACTGACTCTCTTAATGTCACGCTGCTATTGATGATCTACTTAAGTAGTGCTTCTTTCTTTATAAGGATGTAGGCTGGGGCAAGGCAGTAATGTGAAAGACTGCCACAGAGTGTGACTCAGGGGATAAGTATGTAACTAAAAGCTTGCTGGCAGCTCTGCCAGGTTGTGAAAGAAAAATATTTTGAAAAGTTTCCGTTCCCCAGCTTTCTCTCTCATCTGATCAGAAATCCCACTGTATAAACGCAAGAGTTTAACCAAAAGAAAGCTGCTGCTGTTGCTTTCCTCCTTCGTCTTTTCAGGAGTGCCATTTTTTAGTTTTTGTTAAAATTTTAATGAAGGATGAACTAAAACAGTGTGTAATGTTTTGCAGTTACAAGTCATGTAGACATGTTAGAATTTTTGCTAGTCTAATAACATTTGAATTAAGTGAAAACTGGATGTAAGAGCAGCTCCTCCTGTCTTCAAACTACATTTACTCTTGTGACATTTAATAGAGATCCTATGTATCCAGGATAAAGAACAACTTAAAATCTGCAGCCAGATCTGTGGAATTGGTGCTGCTCTGCTGGAAATTCTTACACCACTTTCAGCTTAATTAAAATCTGCATGCTTTTATTAATAAGCTATGATGATTACAAATTTGGAGGATAAACAGAACCTAGTTCTCTCCAGCACTCACTCCTTTCTGGATGTTCTGCTGTCTGCATGGCTCAGGCAGTTCATCCAATGTATGTCTTGCATCACCATCACCTAAACTGTGCAGCTCACCTTTCAATACCTAGGGAAATGGAGAGCGGGCACTGCAAAAGGGTTCCACTAACCAGGATTTATGGATCTTTAAAGCTACAGAGATGGAAAGGTGTGATTTTAGCCACCAACCTTGAAATCCTGCTCTTAACCGAACCCATGATAAAGTAAAAGTGAAGTACTTCTTTCCAAAATCCAAACTAGACAAAGTTACAATGGCAAATATAGGAAGAGAAGTACACCAATCTGAAAATAAAATTTAGGAGCTTATCCTTTTTCTCTTCTCTATATGCATCTGACAGGCTGTGGATGGATAATTAATCAGTGCTGTAAGGAAATGCCCTCGCTAGGTCCCAGGGCTGTGGGACGGCAGAGAGCCACCAGACCAGACACCCACGAGCTGGCTTCCTCTTCTTCCCTCTTTCCTGTCTAGTGATTTGTTCCACAGGACGTTCAAAATCAAATCTCCTTTCCCCTCTGCTTTGCCCCATGTATTACTTATTCTTCGCTCATTTAGGGCACTATATCAAAGCTGTTGTTCTGGATGATTCAGGGGCCCTATGTTTTTAGATATTAAAAATCCCTGATATTTAATGATACTACATAAAAATCATTGTCTGTTTAGAAGTGATATACTTTCTTGGTAAGACAGTGTCCAAATCTGCACTGAAACTAGAAACGTGTCACACTTTATACAAGTCTGTAATGGAGATTAATGCTTGTGGCTTTCTATTTGCTCTTAGTAGACACTATGTGTGATCATAATTGACCATTTTAGGGTTATAATTGATTTGCAGTGCCTGACTTCTTGTCCTACCTTGTAGAGAGACCCTAGTACTCTCTCAAACAGTTAAAAACCTTGATGCTCATACCGCTATGCTGATGTTTCAGCTTCAGTTTAGTAAGGCAGCTCACACCCCTCAGACAGCTAATGTGACAGGCTGCCTCTACCTCCAAGAGGGAAATGATTTGAAAATTATCTTTCTGAGTGTAGCAGTTGGGATCATTATATTTTTCACTGAAAAGTGAGCCTATAGAGTGTAATACCACCACAGAAGAAGGAATCTGTAGCAAATCAGGATCTAGGCATTCTTGGATACCTGGGAATTCAAAGTACAATTTTTGTAAATCCCATAAAATTTCCTTTTTAATTTGTTTCTTTATGGAGTGTTTTATTGTTGCAGATATGAAGTTCAAAGGTATGACTGTTCTCTTATCAAAAAATCCCACTGTTAGTATCACAGTTTTCAAGGTACTCTTGTGGTTACAGTAAGATGCAGGACTCAGCCCTAAACCTCTTTTCCTCCCTCTGCTGCCACACTGCTCCTCTGTGACTTCAAATGAATCAGTTTGTCATATAATTATTATGGTTATATGTCTTACAGAGAACTTATGAGCCTTAATTTTTACTGGTATGGCATTTGTGATGTTTGGATGGAAAGTGCTTCTGGCATCTAAGTGCAATGTGTTGTTAAATCTTCCCATCTTGGTGCAAACATCTCCTGAACAGAAAGTTCCAGACAAGCCTTCATGGTATGTGCCTCAGCATGTTAACTAGCTAATACTCAGACTAGTTTGCTTCAGGAAGAATAAGCCCTACCTAACCCATTAATGCTTTTAACTTGCTCATTCTGGGGAACATCGGCCTGCTTTGTTTTACTCATGTCCTATGAGAATAAAAGAACAAAAAACAGTGGAAAGCAAAGAAGGCAGAAGAGTGTGAAGATTAGTCCTGAAGCTGTTGTTGGCTTTGTATTGTGTTGCTCTCAACCTGCTCGACTAGGTTTTAACAGGGCACTGCATAGGGTGTCACATCTAATTCCCAAAGTGTCAGGCTGAGGAAGCATGCTACAAGAAAGGAGCGAGTTGTGGAGCCAATGTACCCTGGATACTGCAAGAGCCTGGTGGTTTATTCTACTGTTTACCAGTTATAAAAATATGTGTTGTCTGAGTAGGAACATGCTGTATACTAAAATTTTCAACCGAGCAAATACGTCTGCTGTTTCTCTCCTGGTAAGAAACAGACTTACTCTTAGACACCCCATCAAAAGCCAGAGTTTTTAAGGTTTAGGTCTGGTGGTCCCTAAGCTTTAAGTCTAGGATGATCTCAGCAACATTCTGGAATATAAATACAACTAAAAATGAAAACCAGTGCGGAGCAGTTTGTGTCTGAAGTCAAATAATAATACAGAGCTAAAAGGTATTCTGGAGATATGTAAACAGTCTTCACAGCTTTCACAACCATGTTTGTGCAGAGCCATATTTTGTTCAGCAGCACGTCTTTAATCAGAACGAGCTGCATTGCCTCAGGTCGGTTTGGAGCTGTGAGATATTCTGTGCCTCTGAATGCCCCATTCCTCCCCAATAAGCACTTGTATGTGTCAGCAGCCTCCATCCCTCTTCACTCAGGCAGAGAGCTCCTCTGCCTCAGGCCCAGGCTTAACTCTGCTGGCCCTTGTGTGGAGAGCAGGAGGGATGTGACTCCCCCTGAACTCCAATCCCCCTGCAGACCCACAGCAGGACTACAGCAGTGCAGTATTTTGATTACTTATCAGGGGATGATGTCTTCTGCATTACATGCTCTGTGCCTATAATGGTTGTAAACTATCAGTTTTGCCCTTTTAAAATCGTACTTTACATCTGCTAGGTTACCACATCAGACAGCAATACAATATTGGACTGATAGCGAACTGAAAAATAAGCAAAGAGCTATAGACATGTAAATTTGACATAAAGACAATTGCTATGTTCTAAGTCTTGAAGAGTCAACATAGCACTGGACTGCATCTCATAGTGTTGACAGTATTTTTAAAACTTGCTGCTGTTCGTGGGGGAACTTCAGACAAGAGCTGCTGTTTATTCTCAGACTGCAGATATCTCTGTTGGGTTTGGATGTTGCAAAAGGTTAATGAGATATTATGTCACACATGGTCAGAAATTCTCTTAAGTTTGCAAGCAGACAGTTAGTAATGCAGTGTGACAAGCTGCTCTTGTTCTCCAGCTACCTCAGCACTCCTAAAGGACAGCAGACTACACAGAAGATTACTCTCAAAATTACAACATACATTAGTTTTGGGGATAGCAAACCGATTTTTTAAAACAAAATAATATCCATTCTGGAAACATAATGTATTTAAGAACAGGATTATTTCCATATTCCATCTCCAATCTGTTGCTTTTCTATTCAGTGCCTGTTTTCAGATTTCCAGAGTGAGTTGATGTGCCTTTCACCACATAGTGTTTCTGAGACTGTTTATGCAACATAAGAAAGCAAGCTGTACCTGCTGTGTACGGCTGACAGAGCAAATTAGAATTTTCAACTTGAAAACACTGTTTAGTCTAGAGAGGAATATTTCCGACCTCAGAAACATTTTGGTTTTTCTATCATTTTCAAATTACAAAGACAAGAAAGTTTGATAAGGAAAATTACTGAGGTGCCCCTGATCTGTTGTCCCTACTTTGCCATAAGTGAGATTTTTGTTTGCTTTAACAGGTCAGCTTTAAATTACAGCTAACATAGCATGAAATTTCTGTGGAGCGTGAGGAATAGGAAAAAAAAACCAAAACAACGGACAACACAACTTCTGCTTGTGGATTGGTTTCTAGTGTTTTTTAGCCTTGTAGCCTAAGGCGCTGTGAAAGTCCCTGGTTCTGCTTGTGATAGTGAAGTCTCATCTTACGGTTCCCTAGGCATTCATGCTTATGACACCACAGCTCCTGGTTCACCAGACCAGCCCTGCCATACCGGAGCCGCAGGGGTGCCCCCCTCTCTGAAAATCCTGTTTGGAGAGTGGGAAGAAATTTACCAGGATGATCTTGTGCAAGAGCCTGCGCAGGGGGTTTGATTTTTTCTCATGGGTTGATGTGAAGCACTGGGGATGATGCTGGGGGAGTTTTAGGTGCTGAAAAGGTTGACAGCGCCTGCAATTAAGGACGCAGACTATGGCAGATCTGGTCTGTGTGTTGGCTGCAGGAGGTGGGTGCTCTTTGGTGCCCATGAAGGCAGGATAGGGTGCTGCATCTACACTCACTTCACAGGTGGAAGTCTGCAGCTCAGTTAAGGAGTTTTGGTGTTTTGAGAGGCAGTGCTGCAGGAAGGTTTCTACGTGCAGCTATTTTGGGCAGATTGTCTTCAAATGCTCTCACAAGGTATTTGTAGAATTTACTTAAATTCTTTAAGTGTTGCCAGCTGCATTGACTGTATTTATTCGGTGATGGAAAAGGCTGTAATAGCAACTAAACACTGCACCTCACAACTCAGATTTTTTTCTGATATGAGCAAAACCATAGTTCACATCTGCTTTCTACTTCTTGTGGTTGTCTGTTTTTCACAAACTCTAAACTAGATCCTGGTTATAAGCTACTATCTAAGAACTTGGTTGTACAGGGTATGCCTTTTGGGTCAGATTTGCCTCCTGTGTCTGTGTACATACTGTACATATCTCCTGTACTGCATGCTATTGGAGTCACAGTTCTGTGGAATGGATATGTATTTCAGCTGAGTAGATCTGAAAGAATAATTTTATTTAGAATATTTAATACAGAAAGATGTTTAAGTGATGCCAGTTAAACTGCTGCCAGACAAACAGACAAGTGGGAAGAATATGTACAGTAAAGTGATTAAAAACCACAATGCCACAATCCATTACCTTAGCTACTTTTTCCTAAGGTTGTTTATGATACTTGGATCCTGAAGAGAACAGTGAGGGAGACACTATGTTATCTCATACCCACCATATTTTTTAGTGTAGGAACTGTGTGAAGGTGGTAGGCATCCTTGCAGGTTCACACAGCCAGGAACAGAAGCCAACCAGAACATTGCTCCTATGAACCTCATAGGAAAGAGAAGAAGTGGCCTCTCAGGTGGGCAATCCTCTAATTTCTGAATTTCTCCACTCAAAAGAGACTGTGTGTCTCCATCTGCTTTAAACTTCTCTGTTTTGTCCTGAAAATCATTTTGGCCTGCCCTTGGCTTTGGGTCAGCTGCAGTTCACTAGCTCTCCAGTAGCTGGTCGAGTGCTACAGAGGTCAGCCTCTTCAAACGATAGTATAGGGCCATCTCCTTGCATTGCTCAAATAAATGCCTCCACAGCAGTCATCGCATAGGCCATGATGTTTCAGAGTAGCAAAATGAACATATTGTCTTTTTATTGTTTCCTTTCTAGCCGAGATATAGGCTATTTGCTTTGCTGTCGCATCCATGCTTCTAAAGAAGCACACGTGCTTTTAACCAAAACTGACTCCGTGGGCTAGTTGGACAAAAATTGGAAAAGGATTTCCATCCTCAGAAAACAGTCCAGATTCCAAGAAACAAACTATTCTCAACTGGAAAATATTCTGCAGAGCTGCCATTTTCCGTGAAAAGTCTTACTTTAACAGCAAAAGTATTACTCTGTGGGAATATAATTCACAGAAATATTTCCAACAAGCTCCACTCCATGAACTGACTTTCTTACATCCTTAAAAAAGAAGAAGCTGTTTTCAAGTCAGCAGTGTGTATGAAACTGCCTGCCCTGTGATGAAAGAGTACACTGCCCCCAACACTTTCTATTGTTAAAAATATTGTAATAATGTAGTTTAATAACTTTGTGATTATGATAAAACTTTTTTTTTTTAAATCTTTCTTCCTTCTTGTAAGAGAAGTAGGGGTTGATCACCTCTGCAGTGAACAATGGCACATGCAGTCGTTTCTCCCTTTAAGAACACACTATATTCTGCCAAGGAAATACTGCCTTCAATTTTAGGAATAGTTTATTGGTTTCAAAGTTTTCATACCAGTTAAGAGATTTCATTTTCAAAGATTCTCACTCTGGAGGAATGCCCCTTTGAGGATTTCCTCACAGAAAGAGGTGCCTGCTTTGAGGATTTTATTTTTTTTTAAAAAACAGTTGCATTTCTGGGGTGTCCTCTTTGAAAACATTTTTTTCTGTAATGCTTAAAAGGTTTCCATTTTGAATATCCTTTGCCACTGTGGACAGCATCCATTTGAAAATGTTTTTTCTCTATGATATTTTTCTTGGTAATTTATCCAGTCTTGTAGAAGCCTATATAATAATCCCTATTAAAAAAGCCCAAGAGTGTTACAAGAGCACAGTTTTGGAAAAATTGTACAAAAATAATTCTGTTTTCTAACATCAGAGAGTGAAGTTGAAAGGTGAGCTCATCTGTCACTTACATGACCTCTTAAAAATTACTGTGAGACACTTTTTACTCCTTTTACATTATTTGAGTTCAGAGTTCAAGTTCTGGTATTCCTGAAATCAATAGCAGGAGTCCCACTTCAGACCAGCTGTGCAAAGAACAGTCTTTGAAATATCTGTGAGTTTTTCTTCGTTTGAGAATGTATTGGTTCAATTTACTGTTATTGGGGGTTTGGAGTCTTTTCCTTGGTGGTGTTAAGTTTGGGCTTAGCTTTTTTAAAAAAGTTTTCTCCATTTCTTTTTTGTTACCTTTTTAGTAATCACAATTACCATGACTGCAAAACTAGTCAACCTCAGACCTTGTGTAAGACCGGGCTCATTATGCATTTTACATCAAGTCTTCTGTCCAATGCTGGTCTGCGAGCGAGGCAGAGGACAAGTCAAAATACATCTAAGCAGACCCTCAAGCTCACAACTAAGCCTTGTTTTGAGCTATGTACTCAGGCTGCAGCTTAAACCTCAGGCTTGATCTTGCTCCCGTCTGCAGGGTGCAGAGCAGGAACGGGGTCTCAGGCCGCAGTGAGCCACTGGAGGCAGGAGGGTTGGGGCCATGGGCTCTTCTCTGATTAAAAAACAAAAAATAAAATGACTTTGAGTCCATCTAGATAGCTTCAGTGCAAACTCAAACCAGTAGAATTGCTTGATTTCACACTGGAACAGAAGAAAAGTCATGTCACTCCCAGCCAAAGCAGGCATATGGGATGAGGAGGTTAATCATTGCCACCTCTCTGCTGCGACTTCCCTCCTGATGATAGTAGCCAGACTGGGCACTAATTTGCACAAAGTAGCCAGTGAGTTGGTGAGCTAAATGCTTGAGCTCAGTTAAGTTAGCCAATCCTTTGTGTAAGTGTGCCATTAGCCAAAATCAGGTATCTTCAGCTCAAAAATAAAAATCATCTTGGAGTTCTTAAATCTATACTTTGTCAGACCTCAGAAGGAGAAGCTTTGCTACCTGCAATACTGATTAGCAAAAGCTAGTGAAATAATGAGGGAGTCTCTAAGAATTAAAGGCAGTCTTTTCTGATTGTGGATCTTTTATGTAACCCACACATAAAAATAAGCATTAGATAATGATTTAAAAGGTTTTTTGCTTAGATTTTTTGATGGGCTGCATGACTGTCGGGTAGGTAGGATAGCTACACTGTCTGCAACACAAAGATCTCTGCTGGTAAAAGCACATGTCATTAAGGGAGCAGCCCTCATCAGTACTGTCAGCCATATCACAGTACGGTGAAAACCAGGTTCTCACAAGTGATTACATTGCAAACAACCTTAGAACGCAATTGCAGCTGTGCTTTTGGAATATTTCACCTGTGGTTTGTAGTGCCAGGCCAGCCCTCAGACACCTGTTTGTGACTGCAGAGGGATCTCTACATTTTTTAGTTCATGAAGCAGAGTACTTCCTACCCTTTGCCTTGTAACCTCAACAGACATCTGGGCATTCAGAAAAAAAAAAAATTCTTTGTGTAAGTTCTTTTCCATGACAGAATACGGCATTCTCCTCCCAGAGCTGCAGCCCTGGCTACACATGACACACAACATGATCTTCACTCCACTACCAATCAGCTATGGCAAAAGAACAAGAAATCCCTATAGTATGAAAGATGTTTGCAATCACCACTGGCACATAATATTTGTAATAGAAAGTAAAACTTATCTCCAGGCCCGAAGGAAGTAAATGTACATGTATTTAATCACAGTGGTAGAAAAAGGTGAATTTGGTCTGGAAAATAAATTTCCAGGTGGATATAGTACAAGCAGGAGAGGAAAAGTGAGTAGGCAGATAGTAATCTGGCTGTCAGGAATGGACCTTTGGACCCATGTGAATGTTTACTGAGGTACAGTATGAGTTATGTTACACATCTCAGTGTCTGAGATGGTGGAGAGCAGTAACACTCCCAGCCCACTCAAGATAAGTTGCCTTCTAGCGAGGATGCTAGAAATAAAACGCTGGAGAGCAGCCTGTGGGATTCAGACCAGCAAGACGAGTTCTGGCCTGAACTTGAAAAGAGACATTTATTTAGGGCACTGTGCTTGTAAGAGCTACTCGAAAGCTTCAAAACTTAGTTCAATAAAACAAAATGAACACAGACTGCCGGGAAGAAATGTTGATTAAGAATATTGTTTACAGAAGCACCAAAAGATGAATAGCTAGCAATAAATGTTGGGACTTTGCTCAAAGGCATCTGGGGAATTTATGAAGTTGGTAAGAACTGGCTTAAGATACAATAAGACGGTTTAATATAACAAAGACTGGTAAACTGAATGATCAACCTTTCCCATAACATCTGGAGGATCTGTTGTACTAAGAAATACTATTCAAGGACACACTACTGTTAATAATATGAGGACACTAAAGAGACAGGGATATTTACTTTGGCGATAGGGAAGATGAAAGAAATGAAGAGTTGTTATGGTGTAAGTGCATCTCAGAGCAAAAAGTATCATATTCTTCAAAAAGGAGTCACTAAGTATGAGATTTAGTGATCGAATAGGATAGTTTGATCAAAACAACATGGTATCATCTAAAAAAAAAAAGTGTTGAAATTCTTTACCCAAAACTCTTGAGAGACACTGAGTTGATACAGGATTAACAGGTACATTCATTCTTTGATATATTGATAGCTATTGATAATATTTATTAACACTAGATTCTAAAAAAGAATTAAATGAAGGGCAAGAAAAAATGGTCTATTTTTCACAGTAGAGGGAGGTCACTGATAGTGTACCCAGGGACCTGTGCTGTTCAGCATATTCTTAAATGATCTGGAAAAAAGAGTGATTATCGAGGCAACCAAATTTGCTGATGATGCTGAATTATTCATGGTAATAAAAACAAAAGCTGACCATGAAGAATTGTGGAAAGCTCTCATGATACTGTGTGACTGAATGATAAAACAGAAAGTTAAATTTTGTGCTGAAAAATGGAAGTAATATGCAAGGGAGAAAACAAGCCAAACTACAGGCAAAATCCAGGAATCTCAATGAATCCCTTCCACAAAGCAAAGAGTTCTTGAGTTGTGGAGGGTTCTGTGAAAACATTGGCTCATGGCTCAGCAGCATTCAGACATGGAAATGAGACTGGTATTATAAAAAA